>NC_051172.1:45994444-46319270 GCF_013339725.1 Rhipicephalus microplus
TCCCAGTAGTTGATCGCTGCGACGTGTTCGAACTCGCTCAGCCAGTCGTCCACATCCTCAAACAGCTCTCCGTGAAAGGGACTAGGCATCAGCGGGTTCTGGACAGTGCAATAAATTGGTGCCGACGACGTAGGAGTTTCCATGACGCCTTGAGGCGAAGTCATAGTCGCTCTATGGATAAGCTGTGCCGGTGTCTCTGGTGGTAGGCCTCGTTGGCGGCGGCTTGTTCTGTGAACTGGCGTGTCCACGGGCACAGGGCTTGTGTTCCGGCTCCTGGATGGGCTCTTGTGCATGGGGTGCGTCGTCAGTTGTCGTACCCAGCAGCTCCACCAATCTTGTCACCAATCTTGTCTCACTCAAGGAAACCTTCCGTAGAACTGCTCGTCAAGCTAGGACCAAAAGAAAAACTGCTCCAACCCAACCTCTTCGTCCTCTTCCACACGAAAACCACGCGAATTCATGCGGCATTAAAAAGCGGCTCAATCCCAACCTCTTCGTCCTCTTCCACACGAAAACCACGCGAATTCATGCGGCAATATGATTATGAGAGACGCCGTAGTGGAGGGCTCCGGAAATTTTGACCACCTGGGGTTCTTTAACGTGCACCCAAATCTGAGCACACGGGCCTCGACATTTCCGCCTCCATCGGAAATGCAGCCGCCGCAGCCGGGAATCGAACCCGCGACCTGCGGGTCAGCAGCCGAGTACCTTAGCCACTAGACCACCGCGGCGGGGCGGTCCCATGTTTTGTGCTGTACGTCGATGTACATTGAGATCATGTCTGCGAGGGTCTTATTCAGTCGTTCAGTAAGTCCGTTGGTTTGCGGGTGGTACGCAGTTGTCCTTCGGTGTCTGGTGTTGCTCAGTTTGAAAACTTCGTCCGTAAGCTGCGCCGTGAATGCCGTCCCTCTGTCCGTTATTACACTGGAAGGAGCACCGTGTCGTAACACGATGTGGCGCATGAAAAATTGTGCTACCTCAGAAGCCGTGGCTCGTGGGATCGCCTGGGTTTCAGCGTAGCGTGTCAAATAGTCGGTCGCGACGATCACCCATTTGTCGCTGTCCGCAGACATAGGAAATGGCCCGAGAATGTCCATGCCGACTTGGTCGAACGGCGTGCAGGGTGCTTCAATGGGCTGAAGCAAACCAGCTGGCTTAACAGATGGTTGCTTTCGGCGCTGACATTCCCGACAGCTCTTCACGTACTTCTTTACGCTTGCTGAAAGTCCTGGCCAATAGTACCTCTCGCTCACTCTGGCAAGTGTCCTTGAGTAGCCCAGATGACCAGATGTGGGTTCGTCATGGCAAGCGAAGAGGACGTCGTCTCGCATGTCTCGAGGAACCACCAGGAGGTAAGCACGATTGTTCGAACGAGCGTTCTTCTTGTACAGCACACCGTCTCGTAGGCAGAATGACGTCAACGAGCGGGATAAATGACGTGGTATGATTGCGCCCTGGCCCTCTAAATGATCAATGATTGGACGAATCTCTGCATCATCTCGCTGTCGTTTGCTCAAGTCTGATGCACTAACGGCGCCCAGAAAGCCTTCGTCTTCCTCTGCTTCCTGACTGACGACATGAAGGGGTGCGCGTGACAGTGTGTCAGCGTCTTCATGCTTACGGCCGGACTTATGGACGATGGTGACATCAAATTCCTGCAGCCGCAAACTCCACCGTGCTAGCCGACCTGAAGGGTCACGCAGGCTTGCCAACCAACAGAGCGCGTGATGGTCCGTCACTATCTTGAAGGGACGACCATAAAGGTACGGGCGGAACTTGGTGATTGCCCACACGACTGCGAGACACTCTTTCTCCGTAGTGGAATAATTCGCCTCGGCACGGGATAGAGAGCGGCTGGCGTAGGCTATCACTCTTTCGATGTCTTCTTGACGCTGAACGAGCACTGCACCGAGCCCAATGTTACTGGCGTCGGTATGGACCTCCGTGTCAGCATCATCGTCGAAATGAGCGAGAACGGGCGCTGATTGCATGCGCTGTCGCAGCTCATCAAAAGCTGCTTGTTGCTCGTTTTCCCAGACAAACGGCGTGTCGTTCCTTGTGAGACGAGTCAGAGGTTCTGCTATCTGTGAAAAGCCATGAATGAATCGGCGATAGTAGGCGCACAAACCATGGAAGCGCCGGACAGCTTTCTTATCGACAGGAGCTGGTAATTCGGCAACAGCGGCAAGCTTGTCCGGATCGGGACGGATTCCTTCGGCGCTAACTACATGTCCAAGAAATTTTAGTTCTTTATAGCCGAAGTGGCACTTCTGTGGCTTTAGTGTGAGGTCCGCCGATCGGATAGCCTCCAGCACGCTGCGCAGGCGGTGAAGGTGCTGCTCAAACGTGGTAGAGAAGACCACCACATCATCAAGGTAGACAAGACAAGTCTGCCACTTGAGCCCTGTGAGGACAGTGTCCATCATTCGCTGGAAAGTTGCCGGTGCTGAACACAAGCCAAAAGGGAGCACTCGAAATTGGTATAGGCCGTCTGGAGTCACAAAGGCTGTTTTCTCACGGTCTCGCTGATCTACTTCGATTTGCCAATACCCGCTTTTGAGATCGAGAGAAGTGAAATAATGGGCACGACGAAGTCTATCCAGCGAATCGTCGATACGTGGCAGCGGATACACATCCTTTTTCGTCATGTTGTTAAGCTTTCGGTAGTCGACGCAGAAGCGTAGCGACCCGTCCTTCTTTTTGACAAGTACGACTGGAGATGACCACGGGCTGTTAGATGGTTCAATAACGCCATCGTCAAGCATCTCGTTGACTTGCGTACGTATTGCTTCACGTTCTTTGGCCGACACGCGGTAGGGGTTCTGGTGTATCGGACGTGCGTCCTCGTACGTGATGATCCTGTGTTGAGTGATGGACGTCTGGAGGATCTTTGAGCAAGTTGCGAAGCAAGACCTGAACTCGAACAAGAGCGCTCGTAGTGCAGTCTGGTTAACGGTGGACAGATCAGGATTGATGTCAATATTACTCATTGACGTGTCGGCGGTATCCACTATTTCCGACGTGAAACAGTCGTGACGTTTGCTACTTCGTGGGCAAACACTATCGAAGTGCCACGGAAAAGATGTCGATGCTCGTTGCTAAAGTTGGTTACGAGCAATTCAGATCGACCATCACGAAGGTGTATTACACTTCTAGCTACACAAATGCCTTGCTGCAGGAGGTGTTCTAAATTTGTCTCAGCCACCACATCGCCATCGCCCAAACCACAGCATGTTACGTCGACTAGAACACTTGTTCGTGGAGGAAGCGTCACACTCTGTTCAGAAATACGGAGTACGTCGACACACCTTCCACCATCCTGCACGTTGATTGCTCGCTGGGCTGAGAACGTGACGCGGCGCTCTTGCAGATCAATGATAGCTCCATTTTCTTGTAGAAAGTCAACTCCCAGAATGACGTCACGGGAACATTCGCGTAGAACAAGGCAGCTTGCTACGAAAGTGTACCCTTGAATCTGTACTCTAGTTGTGCAGGCCCCCAGTGGAGTAACGACGTGGCCACCAGCTGTCCGAATCTGCGAGTTATGCCACGGCGTGATGACTTTCTTCAGCTGCGTTGTCAGTTTCCCGCTCAGTATGGAATAGTCTGCGCCGGTGTCCACTAACGCATTAACTGCACAACCATCAATTGTCACTGCTATGTCGAGTGAAAGTCGGCCATCCTTTGCAGCAGTATGTGATGTCGGACCGGTTTCTGTACAGTTCTGCGTCAATAGGAGGTCTTCAGCGCTTCGACGTTCAGCGACCCCGCCCCCAGAGGTCGCTTTGGCTAGTTTTCCCGGCGGGGGCTGGGAGACCGTGTAGTAGAATACCGCTGGGGCGTTGATGAAAATCGCCTCGGTGATGGCGAGCGTGACTGGCGCCCGGCAGATGGTGGTGCATGCTGCTGGGAGAGGTAGTTTTCAATGTCGCGCGGTCTCTGGCCGTAACGGGGTGGCGGTGAGTACGCAGAGAAGCCGCGAAGCCCAAGACGGCGATATTGGCACTGGCGGTACAAGTGATCAGCTTCTCCGCAGTGAAAGCACAGAGGCCGGCGATCAGGTGTGCGCCAAACATCAGACTTTCGAGGAGACGTGCGCCGATCGTCGATGTACTGAACTGGTTGCACTGAACGATGGGCGACAGAAGCACCAGGGACAAAGGCCAACGGTGGTGGCGTGTACGTGCCTTCGTAGTACGGTATGGGCTGCGCTGACTGTAGTGAAACAGCAGGAACAGGGTGGACGAATAATGGCGGCGTTGCAGCAGGGCGTTTCAAGGCTTCCGCGTAGGTTGTCTCACGGCGGTATTCAGCAGGAGCTGGCACAGCTGTATCATGAGGCAAGGTGTTCCGGAGGGCCTGGTGCAGCTCATCCTTGATCACAGTTGCAATAGAGTTGACTGTAGGATGAGGTGTTACACCAGCCTTTTCTAACTCTTCACGTACTATATCACGGATGAGTTCACGTAGACAGTCGTTGTTGGTTCTAGTGGCGGTGAAAATGTCAGCAGTAGACATGCCACTGACTTGCCTGTCGTATTGGTTGGATCGCTGCTGCAGCATTTTTTCCATTGTCACGGCCTCGGACAAGAACTCCGCGACCGTCTTCGGAGGACTTCGCACGAGGCCGGCAAAAAGCTGGTCCTTGACACCGCGCATCAAGTGACGCAACTTCTTGTCCTCCGTCATTCTTGAATCGGCCCGTCGGAAGAGGCGCGTCATGTCTTCGACGAACGTGGTCACAGTTTCGTTTGGCAGCTGGACGCGGGCCAGAATAGCTCGTTCAGCTCGTTCTTGGCGATCAGCACTGGCATACGTCTGCAGAAGTCTACGAGAGAATTCGGGCCACGTCGTCAGCTGTTCCTCTCGGTTTTGATACCACGTACGTGCCCCGTCTTCGAGATAGAAGTAGACACGACCCAGTTTCGCCGCGTCGTCCCACTGATTCAAGGTGGCTACGCGCTCGAAATCCGCCAACCAGTCCTCAACGTCCTCGTGCTCCGAGACATGGAACGTCGCCGGTGCGCGTGGGCTTTCCAACGTGTAGCGGTTCGACGTCGTGCTTCCCGTGCCGGTTGCCGAGGTTTGCACCGAAGCGCTGGTCATGTTTATCGACGTGGTGGGAGCAGTATCGTCGGCTTCCGGAGGCAATCCCCTGATTCGGCGGCTGGTCCGATGCATGGGAGTATTGACTGGCACTGGACTCGTATTACGGCTTCCTGGGGGGGTCTGCAGCATCCGTGAGACTACCCAGCACCTTCCACCAGTTTGTCACGATGAGTCACAAGTACTGGGGGGATTTATTGAATGACCGGGTAGCTAGCTCTGGACGATGCGTCAGTCGTGGCTGGCTCTCGAGCAGAGAAGAACGCGATCTTCTTTTTTCCTTCAGATTTAGAGCCGCTCTTGCTGTCAACCCACTACGTGCTGGCGGCAATATATACCCGCAAACTTCTTGATCTCATCTGCCCACCTAACCTTCTATCTCCCCCTAACCCGCTTCCCTTCTCTGGGAATCCAGTTAGTTACCCTTAATGACCAGCGGTTATCCTGTCTACGCACTACATGCCCGGCCAATGTCCACTTCCTCTTCTTTATTTCAACTATGATATCCTTAACCCCCGTTTGTCCCCTAGTCCACTCTGCTCTCTTCTTGTCTCTAAGGTTACACCTACCATTTTTCTTTCCATTGCTCGCTGCGTCGTCCTCAATTTAAGCTGAACCCTCTTTGTAAGTCTCCAGGTTTCTGCTCCGTAGCTAAGTACCGGCAAGATACAGCTGTTATATACCTTCCTCTTGAGGGATAGTGGCAATCTACCTGTCATAATTTGAGAGTTCTTGCCGAATGTGCTCCACACCATTCTTATTCTTCTAGTTACTTCAATCTCGTGGTTAGGCTCAGCGGTTATTACCTGCCCTAAGTAGACATAGTCTTTTAGAACTTCAAGTGCACTTTTACCTATCTCGAAACGCTGCTCCTTTCCGAGGTTGTTGTATATTACTTTCGTTTTCTGCAGAATAATTTTAAGACCGACCTTTCTGCTCTTCTTGTCTAACTCCGTAATCATGAGTTGCAATTCGTCCCCTGAGTTACTCAGCAATGCAATGTCATCGGCGAAGCGCAGGTTACTAAGGTATTCTCCATTAACTCTTATCCCTAACTGTTCCCATTCTAGGCTTCTGAAAACCTCCTGTAAGCACGCGGTAAATAGCATTGGGGAGATTGTGTCCCCCTGCCTTACACCCTTTCTGATTTGTATTCTGTTGCTTTCTTTATGAAGCACTATGGTAGCAGTTGATCCCCTGTAGATTTCTTGCAGAATGTTTATATATACTTCATCTACGCCCTGATTCCGCAGTGTCTGCATGACGGCTGATATTTCTACTGAATCAAATGCCTTCTCGTAATCTATGAAGGCTATGTATAGTGGTTGGTTATACTCTGAGCATTTCTCTATTACCTGATTGATAGTATGAATGTGGTCAATTGTTGAGTAGCCTGTTCGAAATCCTGCTTGTTCCTTTGGTTGATTGAATTATAATGTTTTCTTTACTCTGTTAGCAGTAATTACCTTTCTAAATAGCTTGTATATTACAGAGAGCAAGCTGATCGGCCTGTAATTCTTCAAGTCCTTGTCATCTCCTTTCTTATGTATTAGGATGATGTTAGCGTTCTTCCAAGACTCTGGTACCCTTCCCGTCAGGAGACACCTCGTAAACAGGGTGGCTAGTTTTTCTAACACAATCTGTCCTCCATCTTTCAGCAGATCTGATGTTACCTGATCCTCACCAGCAGCTTTGCCTCTTTGCATGCTCTCCAAAGCTTTTCTGACTTCTTCTATCATTACTGGTGGGGTGTCATCTGGGTTACTGCAAGTTCTTATAGTATTAAGGTCGTGGTTGTCTCGGCTACTGTACAGATCTCTGTAAAACTCCTCCGCTATTTTAACTATCCTATCCATATTGGTAGTTATTTTGCCTTCTTTGTCCCTTAGTGCATACATCCGACTTTTGCCTATCCCAAGTTTTCTCTTCACTGCTTTGACGCTTCCTCCGTTTTTCAGAGCGCGTTCAATTCTCTCCATGTTATACCTTCTTACATCGCATACTTTGCGTCTATTAATACACTTTGAAAGCTCTGCCAGTTCTATTTTGTCTGTTGTACTTGACACTTTCATGATTTGACGCTTCTTAATTAGGTTCTTCGTTTCCTGGGAAAGCTTGCCAGTGTCCTGTCAAACTACCCTGCCTCCAACTTCCACTGCACACTCCGTAATGATACTCGTCAGATTATCATTCATTGTATCTACGCTAAGGTTGGTTTCCTCACTAAGAGCCGAGTACCTGTTCTGCAGCGACACTCTGCAACTATAAGATAGGTCTTCTTATAGCACAACACTCAAAAAGAGGGAAAAATACAAAAAGAAAATGTTCGAGCCTGCCAGGATTCGAACCTGGAATCTTCTGATCCGTAGTCAGACGCGTTATCCGTTGCGCCACAGGCCCGCGGTGCTCGAGCATGGACAGGAACAGTTGCCAACTATAAGATAGGTCTTCTTATAGCACAACACTCAAAAAAGGGAAAAATTACAAAAAGAAAATGTTCGAGCCTTCCAGGATTCGAACCTGGAATCTTCTGATCCGTAGTCAGACGCGTTATCCGTCGCGCCACAGGCCCGCGGTGCTCGAGCCTGGACAGTAACAGTTGCCAACTATAAGATAGGTCTTCTTAAAGCACAACACTCAAAAAGAGGGAAAAATTACAAAAATAAAATATTCGAGCCTGCCAGGATTCGAACCTGGAATCTTCTGGTCCGCAGTCAGACGCGTTATCCGTTGCGCCAGTGGCCCGCAGTCCTCGAGCCTAGACAGGAACAGTTGCCAAATATAAGATAGGTCTTCTTATAGCACAACACTCAAAAAGAGGGAAAAATTACAAAAAGAAAATGTTCGAGCCTTCCAGGATTCGAACCGGGAATCTTCCTGTTCAATCTCGAACGCCGTGGGCCTAAGGCGCAATGGATAACGCGTCTGACTACGAATGAGAAGATTCCAGGTTCGAATCCTGGCAGGCTCGAACACATTTTTTCGCAGTTTCTTCGCTCTCTTAGAGTGTTGTGCTTTTAGAAGAGTTATATTATTGTTGGAAACTGTTCCTGTTCAAGATCGAATGCCCTGGGCCTGTGGCGCAACGGATAACGCGTCTGACTACGGATCAGAAGATTCCAGGTTCGAATCCTGGCAGGCTCGAGCATTTTCTTTTTGTAGTTTCTTCACTATCTTAGAGTATTGTGCTATTAGAAGACTTATTTTAACTTCGGCAACTGCTTCTGTTCAAGCTCGAACAAGGTTGGCCTATGGCGCAACGAATAACGCGTCTGACAACGGATCAGGAGATTCAGGGTTCAAATTCTGGCACGCTCGAATAAACATTTTTCGCAGTTTCCTCGCTCTCTTGGAGTGTTGTGCTATTAGAAGACTTATTTTATTTTTGGCAACTGTTCCTGTTCAAGCTCGAACACCGTGGGCCTATGGCGCAACGAATAACGCGTCTGACTACGGATCAGAAGCTACCAGGTTCGAATCCTGGCAGGCTCGAGAAATTCGTTTTTCTCAGTTTCTTCGCTCTATTTGAGTGGTGCGCAATAAGAAGACCTATTTTATTGTTGGAAACTATTCCTGTGCAAGCTAGAACACCACGGGCCAGTGGCACAACAGATAACGCGTCTGACTACGGATCAGAAGATTCCAATTTGGAATTCTGGCAGGCTCGAGCAAGTTATTTTTCGCAATTTCCTTGGCCTCTTTGAGTGCTGCGCTATTACAAGACTTATTTTATTGTTGGCAACTGTTCCTGTCCAAGCTAGAACACCACGGGCCTGTGGCGCAACGAAGAACGCGTCTGACTACGGATCAGAAAATTCCAGGTTCGAATCCTGACAGGCTCGAGCAATTTTTTTTTCGCAGTTTTTCGCTCTTTTTGAGTGTTGCGCTATAAGAAGACCTATCCTATAGTTGGCAAGTGTTCCTGTCTAGGCTCGAACACCACTGGCCTGTGGCGCAACGGATAACGCGTCTGACTACGGATCAGAAGACTCAAGGTTCGAATCCTGGCATGCTCGAACAAATTTTTTTGTCAGTTTTTTCGCTCTCTAAGAGTGTTGTGCTATTAAAAGACTTATTTTATTGTTGGAAACTGTTCCTGTTCAAGCTCGAACGCCGTGGCCTGTGGCGCAACGGATAACGCGTCTGACTACGGATAAGAAGACTCAGGGTTGGAATCCTGGCAGGCTCGGGCATGTTTTTTTGTAGTTTCTTCGCTCTCTTTGAGTGTCGCGCTATAAGAAGACCTATCTCATGGTTGGCAACTGTTCCTGTCTAGGCTCGAGGACCGCGGGCCCGAGGCGCAACGGATAAACCGTCTGACTACGGATCAGAAGATTCACGTTCGAATCTTGGCAGGCTCGAGCATTTTCTTTTTGTAGTTTCTTCGCTCTCTTTGCGTGTTGCGCTATAAGAAGACGTTGGCAACTGTTCCTGTCTAGGCTCGAACACCGCGGGCCTGTGGCGCAACGGATAACGCGTCTGACTACGGATCAGAAGATTCCAGGTTCGAATCCTGGCAGGCTCGAGCATTTTATTTTTGTAGTTTCTTCTCTCTCTTTGAGTGTTGCGCTATAAGAAGACCTATCTCAAGGTTGGCCATTGTTCCTGTTCAAGCTCAAACACCGTGGGACCGTGGCGCAACGGATAACGAAGCCTGGCAGGCTGGAGCATATTTTTTTGCAGTTTCTTCGCTCTTTTTCAGTGTTGCGCTATAAGAAGACCTATCTTATAGTTGGCAACAGTTCCTCCCTGGCTCGAGCGCCACGGGCCTGTGGCGCAACGGATAACGCGTCTAACTATGGATCAAAAGATTCCAGGTTCGAATCCTGGCATGCTCGAGCATTTTCTTTTTGTAGTTTCTCGCTCTTTTTTAGTGTTGCGCTATAAGAAGACCTATCTTATAGTTGGCAACTGTTCTTGTCTAGGCTCCAGCACCGTGGGCCTGTAGCGCAACGGCGAACGAATCCTGGCAGGCTCGAACAATTTTTTTTCGCAGTTTATTCGCCATCTCAGAGTGTTGTGCTATTAGAAGACCTATTTTATTGTTGGAAACTGTTCCTGTTCAAGCTCGAACGCCGTGGGCCTGTGGTGCAACGGATAACGGGTCTGACTACGGATCAGAAGATTCCAGGTTCGAATCCTGGGAGGCTCGAGCAATTTTTTTTTCGCAGTTTCTTCAACCTATTTGAGTGCTGCGCTATTAGTAGACTTTTTTTATTGTAGGCAACTGTTCCTTTTCAAGCTCGAACACCGTGGGCGCGACGGATAACGTGTCTGACTATAGATGAGAAGATGCCTGGTTGGAATCCTGGCAGGCTCGGGCATGTTTTTTTGTAGTTTCTTCGCTCTCTTTGAGTGTCGCGCTATAAGAAGACCTATCTCATGGTTGGCAACTGTTCCTGTCTAGGCTCGAGCACCGCGGGCCTGTGGCGCAACGGATAAACCGTCTGACTACGGATCAGAAGATTCACGTTCGAATCCTGGCAGGCTCGAGCATTTTCTTTTTGTAGTTTCTTCGCTCTTTTTGCGTGTTGCGCTATAAGAAGACCTATCTTATAGTTGGCAACTGTTCCTGTCCAGGCTCGAGCGCCACGGGCCTGTGGCGCAACGCATAACGCGTCTGACTACGGATCAGAAGATTCCAGGTTCGAATCCTGGCAGGCTCGAGCATTTTCTTTTTGTAGTTTCTTCACTATCTTAGAGTATTGTGCTATTAGAAGACTTATTTTATTTTTGGCAACTGTTCCTGTTCAAGCTCGAACACCGTGGGCCTATGGCGCAACGGATAACGCATCTGACTACGGATCAGAAGATTCAAGGTTCGAATCCTGGCAGGCTCGAACAAATACTTTTCGCAGTTTCTTCCCTCTTTTAGAGTGTTGTGCGACTAGAAGACTTATTTTATTGTTGGCAACTGTTCGTGTTCAAGCTCGAACGCGTGGGCATGTGGCGCAACAGATAACGCGCCTGACTACGGATCAGAAGATTCCAGGTTCGAATCCAGGCAGCCTCGAACAAATTTTTTTTGCAGTTCCTTCGCTCTTTTAGAGTGTTGTGTTATTAGAAGAGTTATTTTATTGTTCGAAACAGTTCCCCTTCAAGCTCGAAAGCCGTGGGCCTGTGGCGCAACGGATAACGCGTCTGACTACAGAGCAGAAGATTCCAGGTTCGAATCCTGGCAGACTCGAGCAAATTTTGTTCGCAGTTTCTACGCTCAGAGTGTTGTGCTATTAGAAGATGTATTTTATTGTTGGCAACTGTTCCTGTTGAAGCTCGAACGCCGTTGGCCTGGGGCGCAACGGATAACGCATCTGACTACGGATCAGAAGATTCCAGGTTTGAATCCTGGCAGGCTCGAGCAATATATTTTTCGCAGTTTCTTCAACCTATTTGAGTGCTGCGCTATTAGTAGACTTATTTTATTGTTGGAAACTGTTCCTTTTCAAGCTCGAACACCGTGGGCGCAACGGATTACGCGTCTGACTATGGATGAGAAGGTGCCTGGTTGGAATGCTGGCAGGCTCTGGCATGTTTTTTTTGTATTTTCTTCGCTCTCTTTGAGTGTTGCGCTATAAGAAGACCTATCTCATGGTTGGCAACTGTTCCTGTCTAGGCTCGAGCACCGCGGGCCTGCGGCGCAAGGGATAACGCGCCTGACTACGGATCAGAATTTCCAGGTTCGAATCCTGGCAGGCTCGAGCATTTGCTTTTTGTAGTTTGATCGCTCTCATTGAGTTTTAAGCTATAAGAAGAACTATCTTATAGTTGGCAACTGTTCCTGTCTAGGCTCGAGCACCGCGGGCCTGTGGCGCAACGGATAACGCGTCTGACTACGGATCAGAAGATTCCAGGTTCGAATCCTGGCAGGCTCGAGCATTTTATTTTTGTAGTTTCTTCTCTCTCTTTGAGTGTTGCGCTATAAGAAGACCTATCTCAAGGTTGGCCATTGTTCCTGCTCAAGCTCAAACACCGTGGGTCCGTGGCGCAACGGATAACGAATCCTGGCAGGCTGGAGCATATTTTTTTGCAGTTTCTTCGCTCTCTTTCAGTGTTGCGCTATAAGAAGACCTATCGTATAGTTGGCAACAGTTCCTGTCCTGGCTCGAGCGCCACGGGCCTGTGGCGCAACGGATAACGCGTCTGTCTACGGATCAGAAGATTCCAGGTTCGAATCCTGGCAGGCTCAAGCATTTTCTTTTTCCAGTTTCTCGCTCTTTTTTAGTGTTACGCTATAAGAAGACCTACCTTATAGTTGGCAACTGTTCTTGTCTAGGCTCCAGCACCGTGGGCCTGAGGAGAAACGGATAACGCGTCTAACTACGGATCAAAAGATTCCAGGTTCGAATCCTGGCAGGCTCGAGCATTTTATTTTTGTAGTTTCCTCGCTCTCGTTGAGTGTTGCGCTATCAGAAGACCTATCTCAAGGTTGGCAATTGTTCCTGTTCAAGCTCAAGCACCGTGGGCCTGTAGCGCAACGGAGAACGAATCCTGGCTGGCTCGAACAAATATTTTTCGCAGTTTCTTCCCTCTTTTAGAGTGTTGTGCTATTAGAAGACTTATTTTAACTTTGGCAACTGCTTCTGTTCAAGCTCGAACAACGTTGGCCTATGGCGCAACGGATAACGCGTCTGACAACGGATCAGGAGATTCCAGGTTCAAATCCTGGCACGCTCGAATAAATATTTTTCGCAGTTTCCTCGCTCTCTTGGAGTGTTGTGCTATTAGAAGACTTATTTTATTGTTGGCAACTGTTCGTGTTCAAGCTCGAACGCCGTGGGCTTGTGGCGCAACAGATAACGCGCCTGACTACGGATCAGAAGATTCCAGGTTCGAATCCAGGCAGCCTCGAACAAATTTTTTTCGCAGTTCCTTCGCTCTCTTAAAGTGTTGTGTTATTAGAAGACTTATTTTATAGTTGGAAACTGTTCCTGTTCAAGCTCGAACGCCGTGGGCCTGTGGCGCAACGGATAACGCGTCTGACTACGGTTCAGAAGATGCCAGGTTCGAATCCTTGCAGGCACGAACAAATTATTTTTGTAGTTTCTACACTCTCGTAGAGTGTTGTGCTTTTAGAAGAGTTATTTTATTGTTCGAAACAGTTCCCCTTCAAGCTCGAAAGCCGTGGGCCTGTGGCGCAGCGGATAACGCGTCTGACTACAGAGCAGAAGATTCCAGGTTCGAATCCTGGCAGACTCGAACAAATATTGTTCGCAGTTTCTTCGCTCAGAGTGTTGTGCTATTAGAAGACGTATTTTATTGTTGGCAACTGTTCCTGTTCAAGATCGAACGCCGTGGCCTGTGGCGCAACGGCTAACGCGTCTGACTATGGATGAGAAGGTGCCTGGTTGCAATCCTGGCAGGCTCGGGCATTTCTTTTGTAGTTTCTTCGCTCTCTTTGAGTGTTGCGCTATAAGAAGACGTATCTTATAGTTGGCAACTGTTCCTGTCTAGGCTCGAGCACCGCGGGCCTGTGGCGCAATTGATAACGCGTCTGACTACGAATCAGAAGATTCCAGGTTCGAATGCTGGCAGGCTTGAGCATTTTATTTTTGTAGTTTCTTCTCTCTCTTTGAGTGTTGCGCTATAAGAACACCTATCTCAAGGTTGGCCATTGTTCCTGTTCAAGCTCAAACACCGTGGGTCTGTGGCGCAATGGATAACGAATCCTGGAAGGCTCGAGCATATTTTTTTGTAGTTTCTTCGCTCTCTTTGAGTGTTGCGCTATAAGAAGACCTATCTTATAGTTGGCAACAGTTCCTGTCAAGGCTCGAGCACCGGGGACCTGTGGCGCAACGGATAACACGTCTAACTACGGATCAGAAGATTCCAGGTTCGAATCCTGGCAGGCTCGAGCACTTTCTTTTTGTAGTTTCTTCGCTCTCTTTGATTGATTGATTTGTCGAGTTTAACATCCCAAAACCACTATTTGATTATGAGAGACGCCGTAGTGGAGGGCTCCGGAAATTTCGACCACCTGGGGTTCTTTAACGTGCGCCCAAATCTGAGCACACGGGCCTACAACATCGCTCTCTTTGAGTGCTGCGCTATAAGAAGACCTATCTCAAGGTTGGCAATTGTTCCTGTTCAAGCTCAAGCACCGTGGGCCTGTGGCGCAACGGATAACAAATCCTGGCAGGCTCGAGCATATTTTTTTGTAGTTTCTTCGCTCTCTTTGACTGTTGCGCTATAAGAAGACCTATCTCATAGTTGGCAACTGTTCCTCTCTAGGATCGAGCACCGTGGGCCTGTGGCGCAACACATAACCCGTCTTACTATGGATCAGAAGATTCCAGGTCTGAATCCTGGCAGGCTCAAGCATTTTCTTTTTGTAGTTTCTTCGCTATCTTAGAGTATTGTGCTATTAGAAGACTCATTTTAACTTTGGCAACTGCCACTGTTCAAGCTCGAACAACGTGGGCCTATGGTGCAATGGACAACGCGTCTTACTACACTCTAAGCCGAAAAAGACTAAAGTGGGGTATGCCATTGGTCCTTTAGGGGTCTAAATGCGCTGCCACAGATTTTGAACCAATTTTGGACTAACTGTGGGAGTAACTGCAGGGGCTCAACTGTTACCCCAAGCACTTACTCCACTTGGTTTAAATGTTGGCCCCAGTAGAATGCTCCAGTGAGACTAACAGTTGAACCATCTGTACCAATGGCAAAAAAAATGGCGACACTGCGTTTGTGCAGTATATTTTATGTTTATTCCAATTTAATCAGCACTGAAGATCATAGTATGTTATTCATGCAACACACACACACACACACACACACACACACACACATACATATGCGCTGTTATTTCAAAGTAAAACACCGTAAACACTGACTGCCCGCGCTGTACTGTATACAGAGAACAGACTCTCGGGTATATATAGCACAGTATTTTGACCTCCCATCTAGTGCCAGTGGGCGACTTTTACTCTGCTTAAGAAAACAATAAATATTGACACCGTAACGCGAAAATTTACATGGGCTTATTAGTAGCACCGATGCGCATCGATCTTTTAATATGGATCCATCTAATCTTCAACATGCCTCCAGCCGGAGAATACGAATTATCAGCTGGTATTCGATCATGTCGGCCGAACGAGCGTTTTCAGTGCTGGCGCACGAGTCCGCCAACACAAACATAGCAGCGGCGCTTGTGCGGGAAAGCCGGCGAAGCAGCCGCAGGCGCCCCGCCGATGCCATACCGTGTCGGCTTGCCGACGGCGTCGCTAGGCTTACGACGAGTACGGCTAAACGACCGCCGGCGATCGCAACATGCGGCTCGCGTGGAATTTTCGTCGTCGTTATTTTATAGTCACAAATGAACAATAGGTAAGTGCCCCATGTTCGCTGTGTCTTACCGAGTGATGTAGATATCTGCATACTTACAGCGACGAGACCGTTCGCAGGCACGGTTCTTTCATCGTGCTGGTAAGGCACAACCTGTGTACCGCTGGCCGCACGATTAGTCGTATCCGCGATCGCCTACACGTTGGATTTTTGATAACGATTGTCGCATGGATAAAAAGACATAAGTTTGTCTGAGCTACTATTTTTGTGAACTTGTACGCGACGTTGCCTTCGCTTGTGCCGGCAATGCACTCACACCGGCAGCCCGTTTGATACCGATGACGTACGAAGCCTACTTTTCCTATATATCGCTTTGAACTTGTGGTCACTGTGTGGGTACACGACCGCTGATGAACAGCTTACCTTTATTAGCATTGTCAGTGTTCACCGTAGTTCGAACTAATTCAGCACATCGAAGCGAGTTATCCGCATTGCCCGTGTTCGGCGATTTTCACTCGGTTTCGGCCCGCCCGTGCCGGCATGATGGAAACGCGAGGGCACTTGCTGTGTGCACTGACTGCGTGTTGTACTACTTGCCTCTAATGACATCTTCTGTTTGTTTCGTATTACTTCGCTTTCACAGTGGCGTATAGCCTATTTAACTTGTTTTCATGATCGCCGACCACGCCGAGCATTGCAGTGCAGCATCGACAGGAGGCGATCGCGGCGCACTTGCCCTCCCCGTTGGTCCCTTCTTTGCCGGGCGTTTGCGCAAGACACGCATTGTCACACATTTAGTCCCTGTTGGACGAACCGTTCGTCCATTGGTTTAACGACTGCAGTTAGTCCAACTTTGCCAAATTTCGGCTTAGAGTGTACGGATCAGAAGATTCCAGGTTCGAATCCTGGCATGCTCGAATAAATATTTTTCGCAGTTTCCTCACTCTCTTAAATGTTGTGCTATTAGAAGACTTATTTTATTTTTGGCAACTGTTCCTGTTCAAGCTCGAACACCGTGGGCCTGTGGCGCAACGGATAACGCGTCTGACTACGGATAAGAAGTTTCCAGGTTCGAATCCTGGCAGGCTCGAACAAATTTTGTTCGCAGTTTCTTCGCTCTCTTAGAGTGCTGTGCTATTAGAAGACTTAATTTATTGTTGGCAACTGCTTCTGTTCACGCTCGAACACCGTGGGCCTGTGGCGCAACGGATAACGCGTCTGACAACGGATCAGAAGATTCCAGGTTCGAATACTGTCAGGCTCGAACAAATATTTTTCGCAGTTTCTTCGCTCTCTTAGAGTGTGTTGCTATTAGAAGACTTATTTTATTTTGTGGCAACTGTTCCTGTTCATGCTCGAACGCCACTTCTGTCTGGTCACGTTGTATTATTTTGTGTACGTAGAATGTGTATATCTCCTTCAGCGAAAACATTTTTCTTTAATATGCACACTTCAACGCTGCCAGTCAAAACTTGGCTGAATGAAAAATAATTATACATACCCTACACAGTGATATGTAGACTCTGCAACCAACCTGAGACGATAGAGCATTGTTTTATTCATATTCGTGATGCTTTTTATTTTTGGGACATTCTAAAAAGAACGTTAAGGAAAGAACTTCCAATCACAGCCCATGGTATTAGGTTCCTTCCGTTCAAAAAGAGTCTGACTGATAGTACTCCTTACGACTTGTTTATGGTGTTGTGACTTTATTCATTATGGAAAAGTCGCATGATCGATAGACACGCCGAGCCACCACGGTCGACGAGATCTGTCTTCCGAGAAGCAGCTGCTCTAGTGCGCAGTGTTGTCGTGACTTTTGACCTCGCTACACAGTGGCTTCCTATTCTTGACGCTTGTGTGTGTTTGCCTGACTTCTGATGAAGTATGTTCTGTGTACTTACTGGTGATAATCTCATTCATTAAGAAAGAAAATGTGGGCCTGTGGCGCAACAGATAACGCGTCTGACTACGGATCAGAAGATTTCAGGTTTGAATTCTGGCAGGCTCGAACAATTTTTTTTCGCAGTTTCTTCCCTCTCTTAGAGTGTTGTACTATTAGAAGACTTCTTTTATTGTTGGCAACTGTTCCTGATCAATCTCGAACGCCGTGGGCCTGTGGCGCAACTGATAACGCGTCTGACTTCGGATCAGAAGATTCCAGGTTCGAATCCTGGCAGGCTCGAACAAATTTTTTCGCAGTTGCTTCGCTCCCTTAGAGTGTTGTGCTATTAGAAGACTTATTTTATTGTTGGCAACTGTTCCTGTTCAAGCTCGAACGCCGTGGGCCTGTGGCGCAACAGATAAGGCGTCTGACTTCGGATCAGGAGATTCCAGGTTCGAATCCTGGCAGGCTCGAACAATTTATTTTTCGCAGTTTCTTCCCTCTCTTAGAGTGTTGTGCTATTAGAAGACTTATTTTATTGCCGGCAACTGTTCCTGTTCATGCTCGAGTGCCGTGGGCATGTGGCGCAACGGATAACGCACCCGACTACGGATAAAAGATTCCAGGTTCGAATCCTGGCAGGATCAAACAAATTTTTTTCGCAGTTTCTTCGCTCTCTTAGAGTGTTGTGCTATTACAAGACTTATTTTATTGTTGGAAACTGTTCCTGTTCAAGCTCGAACGCCGTGGCCTGTGGCGCAACGGATAACGCATCTGACTACGGATCAGAAGGTTCCAGGTTCGAAGCATGGCAGGCTCGAACAAATTTTGTTCGCAGTTTCTTCATTATATTGGAGAGCTGCGCTATTAGGTGACTTATTTTAGTGTTGACAACTGTTCCTGTTCAAGCTAGAACACTACGGGCCTGTGGCACAACGGATAACACGCTTGCCTACGGATCAGAAGATTCCAGGTTCGAATTCTGGCAGGCTCGAACAAATTTTTTTCGCAGTTTCTTCGCTCTCTTAGAGTGGTGTGCTATTAGAAGACTTATGTTATTGTTGGAAACTGTTCCTGTTCAAGCTCGAACGCCATGGCCCCTGGCGCAACGGATAACGCATCTGACTACGGATCATAAGATTCCAGGTTCGAATCCTGGCAGGATCGAACAAATTTTTTTCGCAGTTTCTTCGCTCTCTTAGAGTGTTGTGCTATTAGAAGACTTATTTTATTGTTGGAAACTGTTCCTGTTCAAGCTCGAACGCCGAGGCCTGTGGCGCAACGGATAACTCATCTGACTACGGATCAGAAGATTCCAGGTTCGAATCATGGCAGGCTCGAACAAATTTTGTTCGCAGTTTCTTCACTATATTTGAGAGCTGCGCTATTAGTTGACCTATTTTAGTGTTGGCAACTGTTCCTGTTCAAGCTAGAACACCAGAGGCCTGTGGCGCAACGGATAACACGCTTGCCTACGGATCAGAAGATTCCAGGTTCGAATTCTGGCAGGCTCGAACAAATATTTTTCGCAGTTTCTTCGCTATTTTAGAGTGTTGTGCTATTATAAGACTTATTTTATTGTTGGAAACTGTTCCTGTTCAAGCCCGAACGCCGTCGGCCTGTGGCGCAACGGATAACGCGCCTGACTACGGATAATAAGATTGCAGGTTCGAATCCTGGCAGGCTCGAACAAATTTTGTTCGCAGTTTCTTCGCTCTCTTAGAGTGTTGTGCTATTAGAAGACCTAATGTATTGTTGGCATCTGCTTCTGTTCAAGCTCGAAGACCGTGGGCTTGTGGCGCAACGAATAACGCGTCTGACTACGGATAAGAAGACTCCAGGTTCGAATCCTGGCAGGCTCGAGCATTTTCTTTTTGTAGTTTTTCGCTCTTCTTGAGTGTTGTGCTATAAGAAGAGCTATCTCATAGTTGGCAACTGTTCCTGTCCATGCTCGAGCACCGCGGGCCTGTGGCGCAACGGATTACGCAGTCTGACTACGGATCAGAAGATTCCAGGTTCGAATCCTGGCAGGCTCGAGAATTTTCTTTTTTTAGTTTCTTCGCTCTCTTTGAGTGTTGCGCTACAAGAAGACTTATCTCATGGTTGGCAACTGTTCCCGTTCAAGCTCAAACACCGTGGGCCTGTGGCGCAACGGATAACGAATCCTGGCAGGCTCGAGCATGTTTTTTTCTAGTTTCTTCGCTCTCTTTGAGTGTTGCGCTATAAGGGCGTCTCTCATAATCATATAGTGGTTTTGGGACGTTAAACCCCACATATCAATCAGTGTTGCGCTATAAGAAGACCTATCTTATAGTTGACAACTGTTCCTGTCCAGGCTCGAGCACCGCGGGCCTGTGGCGCAACGAATAACGCATCTGACTACGTATAAGAAGATTCCAGGTTCGAATCCTGGCATGCTCGAGCATTTTCATTTTGTAGTTTTTCGCTATTTTACGTGTTGCGCTATGAGAAGACCTATCTTATAGTTGGCAACTGTTCCTGTCCAGGCTTTTGCACCGCGGGCTTGTGGCGCAACGGATATCGCGTCTGCCTACGGATGAGAAGATTCCAGGTTCGAATCCTGGCAGGCTCAATTTTTTTGTAGTTTTTCGCTCTTTTTGAGTGTTGCGCTATAAGAAGACCTATCTTATAGTTGGAAACTGTTCCTGTCTAGGCTAGAGCACCGCGGGCCTGTGGCGCAACGGATAACACGTCTGACTACGGATCAGAAGATTCCAGGTTCGAATCCTGGCAGGCTCGAACAAATATTTTTCGCAGTTTCTTCGCTCTCTTAGAGTGTTGTGCTATTAGAAGACTTATTTTATTTTGTGGCAACTGTTCCTGTTCATGCTCGAACGCCACTTCTGTCTGGTCACGATGTGTTATTTCGTGTGCGTAGAATGTGTATATCTCCTTCAGCGAAAACATTTTTCTGTAATCTGCACACTTCCACGCTGCCAGTCAAAACGTGGCTGAATGAAAAATCAATATACGTACCCTGGACAGTGAAGTGTAGACTCTGCAACCAAGCTGAGACGATAGAGCATTGTTTTTTCATATTCATGATGCTTTTTATTTTTGGGACATTCTAAAAAGAACGTTAAGAGAAGAACTTCCAATCACAGCCCATGGTATTAGGTTCCTTCCGTTCAAAAAGTGTCTGACTGATAGTACTCCTTACGACTTGTTTATGGTGTTGGGACTTTATTCATTATGGAAAAGTCGCATGATCGATAGACACGCCGAGCCACCACGGTCGACGAGATCTGTCTTCCGAGAAGCAGCTGCTAAAGTGCGCAGTGTTGTCGTGACTTTTGACCTCGTTCCGGAGTGGCTTCCCATTCTTGGCGCTTGTGTGTGTTTGCCTGACTTCTGATGAAGTATGTTCTGTGTACTTACTGGTGATAATCTCATTCATTAAAGAAAGAAAATGTGGGCCTGTGGCGCAACAGATAACGCGTCTGACTACGGATCAGAAGATTCCAGGTTCGAATCCTGACAGGCTCGAACAAATTTTTTTCGCAGTTTCTTCCCTCTCTTAGAGTGTTGTGCTATTAGAAGACCTATTTTATTGATGGAAACTGTTCCTGTTCAAGCTCGAATGCCGTGGGCCTGTGGCGCAACGGATAACGCGTCTGACTACGGATCGGAAGATTCCAGGTTCGAATCCTGGCAGTCTTGAGCAATTTATTTTTCGCAGTTTCTTCGCTCTATTTGAGTGCTGCGCTATTAGAAGTCTTACTTTATTGTTGGCAACTGTTTCTGTTCAAGCTTGAATACTGTGATTATGTAGTCATTCTTCTTCCAGCAGCGCAAGCGGACGGTAAGAGAATCATGAGCTTCGATGGAGTGGTGAGAGCGGCTCGATGGTGTAGATGATATGGATTGATGGTGTAGATGATAGAGACTACGATGTCGTGCTGCCTACGTGTCCCACTGGCCGCGTTGTACTGAACGCTTTCTTTTTGCATGGTGATGTCCGTGAGTGACCGCACAAGGTGGAGGACTTTAGAGACGTCTCGTGACGGCTGGTGTGCTTCCCGAAGTCGTCGCCTTAAGGGGGTAGCAGATAAACCACGCCTGGGTAGTCACCCTCACCAGCGTAGAAGTGACCAAGAAACTAGCCGCCGTGAAAGAATTGAAGGTCAAGGGCCGCCGGTGCATAATTGTTGATCCTGAGGATCAGCAGGTAAAGCTTCGCCTGCACTGGATGCTACACGGCGTCCAAGATGACATTCGGACGGCCTTCGCCGCATTCGGCAACGTCACTGAAGTGACTCGAGAATGGTGGCGTGTGCCAGGCATGACGGAGAAGGGCTCAACCACGAGAAGCGTACTCCTAAAGCTGAAGCCGGGAATGAAGGTGGTAGACCTGCTTCACCAGTTGCAAGTCGCTTTGAGTTGGCCCTCGTCGTCGTTCCGGGGCGGGCGATGCAGTGTTTGCGTTGAAACGGCACGGGCCACGTACGCCGAGATTGCAGGGTGCCCCGCTGCTCGATGTGCCGGCGTTACAGACACGTGGACGCGGACGGTATCCACACTTACGTGTCGGCAACTGGGCTTCCTAGGGCTGATGAACATGACAAACCTATAGACGTCGTCGAGGCTGAAAAGGCTGCCCATAGAACCGACGAGACGAACAAACAGGCGGGACCACCAGTGTCGTCATCGCCTTCCGGCTGTGACGCCTCCAAGGTTGAGGCTCCGGAAGCCATACGCGCTCCCTTAGGTGACACCGGGAAGATTGTAGCAGTAACGCCCGTAAGAGTGTCTGGCAACTCCACTGTGGCTATTGAGGCGACGTTGAAGGTTACGGCGTGCTCAGCAGCCAACCAGGCCAGTGAGCTTAAAAGCCTGAACGAGCAGCGGCTCGAGAAGAGCGGTGCCCCTTCGTCGAACAGTGTGGCTGCTTCGAAGCAGCCCCACCCCTAGGCGAGCGACGGCGGTACTGAGACAGTTGTGCCGGTTGTCGAGGAAGCTCCCGCCTAGACTGCCCATGGATGGCGTCTTTCCCTTCGGCCGTACCCAAACCTGACGGCCGACAAGTGAGTCAGCGATGTGGAGAATGTGGGGCAAGTCCCAGCAGTTCCACCGGACAGCAATGCCAGTGATGGCACCGTCTAGCCATGTGCTAGGCGCGAGAGGTAAGCGCCACGCTGCAGGTCTCTTTTGCTTTCATTAAAGTGGCGCCTGTCTTTCCGTTCAAAGTCGCTACTATCAATGTTAGGGGTCGGGCAGTGAAAAGGAAGCAAATCCAACTTTACAGACTAGTAACGGAAAAAGACATAGACATCCTGGTGGTGCAAGAAACGAAAGTCGATGGCGATGAAGAAACCCGCCGCATGGGGCAGCGTTTCGTGTCTAGGTTTTTTGTAGTTGTTAGCCATGCGGTTGGCAGATCGGCTGGCTGCATGCAGCTGCCGGGGCTTCAGGTGAATGCCGATTTTTCTCGTTCGGCTGGCCGATTTGCTATGCTCGACCTTTCTCTGAACAACTCCGAGCGGTGGGTCGTGTGCGTGTACGCACCCAACAAGGTGGAGGAAAGGGATTTGTTTTTTCACGGCCTAGAACAACACCCAAGTGAAGGAAATCAGTTAATAGTGTTGGGTGATTTTGACTTGGTTCTCAGCGCACATGACAACATAAGCACTCGAAGTTTTACAGACAAGAGCACGGCTGTGTTGAGGCGGATTGTCAAGAACTGGGAGCTTGAGGATCTAGCAGAATGCATAACATGTGAAAGTGCGCTGAAGTACACGCGATTGGAAGGCCCAAGCCATGCGAGATTTGCTCGCACTTACGTATCGGTCGACATCCTTCCACACTGTTCCAGTTATGAAGTAGTACCTGTGTAATTCTCGGACCACTGCTTCGTCCTGTGCTCCATTGGATCTATCAAGTGAGGTAATTGTTTCTCGCGGAACACCTGAATATTAAACAATAAACTTCTCAAAGACGAAGAATTTATTGGTTATGTAAGGGAGGCAATTAGTAATATACACGCCAGCAAAAGCTGCATATTTGGCAGCAGTGGGAAATCATTAAAAAGGCTTGAAATTGAAAGCCATTGACAGGGACACACGCATTCGGTTTGACGAGAGAAGAAAAGAGAGCGAATTGAAAGCACTTCTCGATAAGTTGCTAAATCATGAATGCCGGGCTCCTGGAAAATGCACTGTGTACATAAAAAATGAAACAAAGGTTAGAGGAACTAGACGAGCAGCGATTTCACGGTGCGCTCGTGAGGGCAAGGGCAGAAGATACCGCTGCGGACGAAACGCCATCTAAATGGGCGATTAGTTTGGAAAAATCACACACTGAAAACAACCACATACATGAGATTGAGTGGGACGATGCCGTATCAACCGATACGAATGGTATCACTAAAGCTTTTACGGAGCATTATTGAGAACTGTTTGCAGTGCACGCGACAGACTATCCAAAACTTCAAAGATAAATTTTTGCCCGTGTTAACCCGTCTGGGGGATGAGGGAAAAAAGAGTTTGGAGTGTGAAATAGCAGTCGCCAAAGTAGACGAAGCTATTAAGAAGTTAAATTCTGGAAAACCACCTGGACCGGACAGTTCCACCGCCGCTTTTTACAAAGAGTTCAAAGACGAGATCAGCCCTATTTTGACAGTCATTTCTAATGAGGCGTATAAAGTGAATACTTTGCCTCCTTCATACCGGTCGTCCCACACAGTTCTCATTCTGAAAACAGATGATCCACATAAACTCCGGTCAGTAACAGCTTAACGCCCAAAAGCCCCGACTAATGTCGAGTACAAAATTTATACGAATGTATTGGCTCGAAGACTGCAGACAATTATACAGGACATTGTGGGGCCACATAAAAAATGTGGCATCAAAGGGCGATCCATAGTCCTAAACATACACAAAGCGCGCAGCATTCTCGAGTGCTGTGATTTTTCTAATGAACATGTTGCCATTTTACGAATTGATTTGGAAAAAGCTTTTGATTGTGTCGATCACAGAATTTTGTTCGCCGTTTTAAATCAGGCTAATGTTGGTTCAGTTATATGTGAGGAAGTGGCCCTGGCGTACCGAAACTACCACGAAATTGATCCCAAATAAGACTCTGGGGGCCCCCATCAATGTGGAACGTCCGGTGCGTCAGGGCTGCCCTCTCAGTCTCCTGTTATTTTGCTTGTATATTGAAACCCTTTGCTTAAGCATAGTCAGAGACAATCGTGTTGGTGGTTTTCAGTTGCAATCAGCTGAAGTCAAGCTGCTCGCTTATGCTGACGATGTGGCAATTTTTTCCACTGTGGATTAACGCAGTATTGAACATGCTGTAGAAACTGTTCGTAATTTTAGCCTTGTCACAGGGAGCCGAGTGAACTGGTCCAAGTGTCTTGGGCTCTAACACAGATTATGGCCCATGAAACCCATTCACTTTGCGAATGTGCCCTGAACGACGATCCCGGGCAAGTACTTGGGCGTCCCACTTGACGCGTATTGGGACAGGGCGGATTATTGGCAAACCAAGTGAAAAGCACGACGGAAAAAGCTGAGAGGTGGAGGGTAGTGGCTTTGTTAATATTTACCAGAGCCAGAGTTTTCGATGAACGACGAAAGGTCACAGGGCGTGTGATGGCAGGCGCAAGATTACGTGCTCTACCTTTCAAGGGCGTCATACCACAAGCGTGTGTGATCCGCAGAAATTAAGCCAGAAGACACGAGAAACCGGCAGGACAAATACTAGAATACCGGCAAGTAATCCAAGCACTAACACGACTGTATGTGCATCTCTAGGGAAGAACCGACATATCCTCGAGAGTTTATCAACGAGCGTACTTCTTCAGACGTTTACAGATGTTGCCGTTACAGATGGGCCGTTACAGATGTTGCATATCGGTATGTCAGATGTGTCATAGACGGAGGAAGTCAGCGCACATTCGTCGCAGAGAAGCTCTCAAAGACGCTGAAGTTGCCATGTGTGGGATCCACCATCATTGCGCTCAACACTTTCGCAAGCAAGTCAAGTCGAGCAGCGCAGAGGCAGCGTGTTGTGCAGCTTTGATTGAAGAGTCAGTTTTTACACACTGAAGTTACCTTGAAAGCAATAGAAATTCCGCCCATATGCCAAGATATCGTAGCAAGTACAACAAATTCACCGTTCGTCGCGATAATACAGAGAGCTGGAAAAAACACCGCTGATCAACTACTATACGGATACCTTGTCGGGGAAGAAGGCATCAGTGTTCTAATCGGTTCCGACGAAATGTGGATGGTGATGACAGGAGAGGTCACTCGATGCGCAGGCAATGACACTCTTATTGCTATGAACTCGCAGCTGGGGTGAATGTTTCAAGGAAACACCAGCGTGGCATCGGACGTTACACATTCACGGATTTCGGTCTGCGTATTGAAAACTAGTGTACAAGAGAGTGACGAATTCGTTCGTTTTGGGAACTCGAGAGCGTAGGAATAACAGACACCGTCGACAGTGAGAGCAAGCTCAGTCCAGCACTCCAACAATTTGAACAGACCGTCTGCCTGAGGAGCGGAAGATACGAGGTGAGCTCGAGGGAGCTCTCGGACAACAAGCAAGTGGCTATGATAAGACTTAGGAAACTTCTCTCCCGACTGTCGAATAAGCAAGGACTCTTGGAGACGTATGACACAACCATACGGGAGTACCTACGAGCGGGACATGCAGAAGTTGTCGACGGGCCACCCCTGGATTCGTCAAAAGTTTACTATGTGCCGCATAGAGAAGTTATTCGAGAGCATACACTCACCAAAAAGGTCTGGATCGTTTTCGACGCTTCCTCTCACGCAAAAGGGTGCTTTTCATTGAATGAATGCCTGGAAAAGGGTGAAAATCTGTACCAGGATCTCGTGAAAGTAATATTACGTTTCAGAATGCACCGTACAATTCTTCTTGCCGACATTAAAACGGCCTTTCTTCAAATTTCAATCGCTGAGAAAGACAGAGATGCCGTTAGGTTCCTATAGTTTCGAGAGAAGGACGCACTTCATTTCTCATAGGAGGATATTCAAGAGTGGAGAATGACGAGAGTGCCATTCGGAGCGACGTACGTGCAGTCTCTACCTACTGACGGCAACCATACTCCACTATCGGAGGAGCGTGCATTTAAGCAAAACCAGAACCGGAAGACTTCTCTGTGAATCATTCTACGTGGACGATCTAGTGGCTGGAGCAGAGTCAGATGAAGAAGCCCTTCAAGTCTGCAGAGAAGCGAAGGAGATTATGCAGCAAGCAGGAATGACACTGAGGAAATGGACGACTAACTCGGATGGATTGATTATCGCATTAGAGCACGAAGAACAGACCGCAGGCAAGGAACTGGCTATCCTCCATGAGACAATTGTGAAAGTACTTGGAATTACATAGAATCCACACACGAATAATTTCACATTTTATTTGAGGAGACTTCTCGAGTTTATGAAAGAAAAACGTGATACCAAGCGGTTCGTTTTTCAAACGGCTTCCAGAAGGTTCGACCCCATGAGATTTGTTGCGCCATTCACCATTGCTATAAGAATCTTCTTCCAGAAGTTATGGACACGTGGAATAATAGCATGGGATGAGCAGCTACCTCCGGACCTTCAGGATGAGTTGCGTGAATGGGTGCATCAACTACCGCTTTTTCAGAATATTTCCATGCGGTGTTATCTTGGCAGCGGAGCCAAATTACCCACATCACCCAGGGAGCTACATGTGCACGTATTTTGCGACGCAAGCCCTTCGGTATACGGTGCAACGCATTACGTCGTACCGAGCGGTTCAGCGAAGCCCGAATTGCTGATCGCAAAAGCCCGTGTAGCATATATCAAGACAATGCCACTACCATGGCTAGAGCTTCTAGGAGCCTTGACTGGAGCAAGGCTACAGTGTCAAGTGCACTCACGAGCTTCGAGATCCATTGTATCTTGTGGTCGGATTCCTCAATCACACTTTCGTGAATAAAAGGTGACATGACGAAATTGAAGCAGTTTGTGTCGAACAGAGTGAAAGAGATCAGGGAAAAAACAGATACTTCTGTGTGGAGGTATTGCCCTGGTCATTTGAATTCAGCCGACCTGCTCGCACGTGAAGTTTCTATGGAGAAATTATTATCCAGTAACATGTGGTGACATGGAATAGACTGTCCATGCGAATCAGAAGACCGATGGCCTCAACCACCGCCAGAAGTTATCAGCACCGACGACAGGATTTCTTCTGAAAAGATTGCCGTGCACATTGCGATATCCAGTGAGACACCGTCGATACCAGTCCTGAACATAAACAGTTACAGCAAAATCGAAAGGCTACTCAGGGTCATGGCCTGGGTATTCAGATTCATGGAACGCTGCCGAATGAATATCGCAACGCACACTGGATTTCCAGTAGCTGAAGAGATTGCTGAAGCTGAAAATTATTGGATCAGGCATGTGCTGCAACAATCCTTCAGAGAAGAAATAAGCTCATTTCGAACAGGCACAAGTGGAAAGGACGACTCTATAATCAAAGAGCTCAACCCGTTCTTGGATGACGATAGTATCCTTCGGGTTGGTGGGCGCTTGTTACACCTTGAAGCATCTGAAGAGGTAAAACACCCAGTCATCCTCTCGCACGATCATCGCTTTTGCACATTATTGACAGTACGAGCACATTGCGTGAGTTTACATGGAGGCGTGAGAGACACTTTGTCACAGTTAAGAGAGCAATATTTAATCTGCCGGGCACAAACACTGGTGAGAAAGTGATACACGGATGCTATACGTGCAGGCGCTTCAGTATAAGCCCAGGCGATGCTCCGACAGCTCCTATAGCACGCCGTTGTTTGACAAGGACGAACCCATTCGAAGTCACTGGAGTTGACTTTGCAGGACCGCTAATTGTTGTGACTACAGCCGGGGCCGCAGAGAGCAAATGCTACATAGCACTTTTCATATGTGCTATATCCAGAGCAGTCGACCTGGAACTGGTTTCGAGCCTTACCTCAGAAGCCTTCCTCATGTGTTTACGACGCTTTGTAGCACGAAGGGGTCTCCCTCACGCAATTTAATCAGACAATGCAAGAACGTTCAAGGAAACCAAGAGACTTGGAGAAGCTCTGTCGGGTGGTTTCTCAAAAGGACGCATCAGCATACTTGGGTCACAAGGAGATCACCTGGAAGTTTATTCTTCCCAGCGCTCCATGGTGTGGCGGACGGTGGGAGCGTCTGGTCCGGGCTATCAAGCTTCCAGTGAGAAAGGTTCTCGGCAAAGCTCGACTTAACTTCGAGGAGCTGACTACTGTGCTATCGGAAGTGGAGGCGGTTGTGAACTCGAGGCCTTTCACCTACATCACGTCTTACAGCGGGGAACCTCGTGCGTTAACCCCAGCAGACCTCATTATTGGAAGGGAACTTACGGTGCTACCATAGGGCGGCAATGACACGCCAATGAACCTAACGCGCACGGAAGCTTTACGATGACATGCGTACAAAAAACGGCTAAGTGAAAACGTTAGGAACCGGTGGTCGAAAGAATATCTGCTTCAAGTTCGATGAGCACGCTTTTCGCGTTCTAGACCCACCAAAGAAGTTAAAGCAGGAGACATCGTCATAGCCCATTAAGAAAAATCACCCCGACAAATGTGGAAACTTGCTAGGGTTCTGGAAGTCTACAGAGGAGCTGATTACCATGTGCGTTCGTGCAAAGTCCAACAACACCGAGGGGTTGTTACCACAAGGCCGATACAAAAAATTTATTCGCTTGAGTGGAAGTAGTGACTTGGCGGCCCGGAGTATGTTTAATCAAGCGCAGCACCAGGTCAAACCGAAGAAGAAGAAGCGCCTCCTTCCACGAGCAAGTCTGTGCTCACGGGCACTTGCAGCCAGGAATCGACCAAAACAGCTGAAAATAAATGTCCTTCATAATGTTTAAGCCTCACTTCTTGCCAAGAAACCGTATGCCATTTAACACACCCTCGACTCACTAGCGCGGATTGCGGACAAGATTATGGATATCGGTGTGCCGTCCATATCTGCGATTGACAGACCGCGCGAATCTACTCTCTCTGCACCGGTCCGCGACGAACGCTTGGACCACCTTCTTCAAGCTAATGAAGAGCTCAAGCGCAAGGTGGATCAGTTGGCCACTGAACTGAGCACGCTCAAGATAGACCACCACCGCAATGCGTCACGACAACGGCGCCAAAGCCACGAAAGATCGCTAAGTCTGCTTTTAAGCGTCTGCTGGTACCACCACCAATACGGAGCTCGAGCTCGTTAGTGCAAACAGACATGCCAATTTGCGGAAAACGCATGGGCCACGCACTGACAGCGGCCAATGTTTCAGGCCCGACATACAGCTGCCTATTCAACGTCACGGACTGCGTCACCAAAGTCCGCTCGCTACCTCGCTGACACAGGTGCCGAAGTGTGTGTTGTTCCTCCTACGTTGGAGGACAGCCGACAACGCCAGACCTCGCCGCCTGTCACCGCGGTCAATGGTTCGACCATACGGACCTATATACGGACAGAGGTCTGTCACGCTTGACATCGGCCTGAGACAACGTTTCGGTGGATTTTCTTAATCGCCGACGTGCGTGTACTCATCATTGGTGCGGGTTTCTTTTGGCATTTTAAGCTTGTAGTAGACCTACGACATAGCCGTCTCGTGGATTCTGAGACCGTCCTCACAGTTCAGGACATGACACCAAATTTGCCACCCTTGCGTCTCGTGCAAGCTCATGCCAAAGCCTCCCCGCCGTGGTGTACGCTTCTGCAAGAATTTTCCGACATCTTCCGTGCTCCATCGCTTGAAGACCCGATACGCCACAATGTCACTAATCACATAGTGACAGTAAGTATGAGCGCCGGTGTTTGCACGTGCTCATCGTTTCACTCCTGATAGCTACAAAATTGCACGCCGAGAATTCAAGCACATATGCTTGAACTCGGATACGTTCGCCCCTCTTAGGGTGCCTGGTCGTCACCGCTACACATGTTTCCCAAGCCCGGAGACCATGCGAAGACCATGCGGTGACTGCCGCGCCCTCAACAAAGTGACGGTACCGGACCGCTATCCGATACCGCACATCCAGGACTTCACGGAATTGCTGCATGGTCTCACCATATTTAGCAAAATCTACTTAGTAAAGGCATACCATCAAATACCTGTCGAGCCTTCCGACGTACCGAAGATTGCCATAATAACACCTTTTGGCATGTTTGAATACACGCGTATGCCCTTCGGTCTACGAAACGCCACACAAGCCTTTCAACGGTTCGTGGACCAGGTACTTCGTGGTTTGACCTTCTGCTTCGCGTACATCATCGACATCCTTGTCTTCAGCACCACTGCAGAAGACCGCGAACTTCACCTGCGTCAGGTTTTCACACGACTCCGCAAATATGGACAAGTCGTCAACGAACCAAAGAGCGAGTTCGGCGTTTCCTCACTAGACTTTCTCGGCCATCACGTAGATTCGCGTGGGATCTCTCCACCGGCCGCGCGTGTTGAAGCTATATTGCTGTTTATACGACCAACAAATACGAAGAAACTATGTGAATTCTTCGGGCTTGCCGACTATCACCGGCGGTTCATTCCTCATTGCGCTGCCATCTTGCAACCACTCCACGCACTTCTATTTGGTCACACGAAGCCCAACGCTCCCATCCTCTTGCCTCGTGATACAGAGACAGCTTTCAGTTCCATCAGAAAGCTATGGCTAGTGCAACGCTCCTCGCACATACAAAGAGTGACGACATCACGTCACTCACAGTGGACGCCTCGGACGTCACTATAGGAGCAGTCTTGCAGCAGTTGGTCAACGGAGTTTGGCAGTTCGTCGCTTTCTTCTCACGGAAGCTCTCAACGACCGAGCGTCGTTATAGCACATTCGGTCGCGAACTGTTCACGACCTATTTGGCTGTCAAGCACTTTCGACACTTTCTAGAAAATCGGCAGTTCCATATCCTCACCGACCACAAGCTGCTTACGTGTCAATCGACCGCTACCAACTCTGCCCACACCCCTCGTGAGATCCGTCAGCTTGCCTAAATATCGGAGTTCACGAGTGATATCCGGCAGATCAGTGGCAAAGACAACCCCGTTGCTGACGGGCTCTCCTGAATAGAAATCAAGGCAACTTTGGATGAGCACCCACCAGTCAATTTTTCAGCCATGGCTACTGCACAACAGGATGACAGCGAGCTTCAGATATTGCGACTACAAGATAACTTCCTCAAACTCGAAGATGTCCAACTTACAGGCTGCGCGATTCCCCTCGTTTGTGACCCCTTTACCGAATGTCCTCGCCCTTACGTTCCAGCACCATTTCGCCACAGTCTTTGACGCCTTGGATTCCTTGTCGCACCCCGGTATACGTTCGACTCGGCGCCTCATCACAGGACGATATCTATGGCCTCGAATGAACATCGACGTCCGCCGCTAGACACATGCTTGCCTCAAGTGCCAGCTAACCAAAGTCCCACGCAACACGGTTAGCCCACTGGGTACCTTCACGCCTCCTGACTCGTGGTTCAGTCACGTGTACCTGGACCTCGTAGGCCCTTTGCCCCCATCGCAAAACAGCCAGTATATGCTAACCTGCGTAGACCGGTTCACACGGTGGCCAGAGGCACTACCCCTCACCGACATCACGGCAGATTCAGTCGCCCGCAGCCTCATCGCCTTGTGGATAAGCCGCTACGGAGTTCCCAAGACCCTCACAACGGATCGAGGTCGTCAATTTGGCTCCGCGCTCTTCCACACCTTGTCCCGAATGCTTGGTGTCAACCACATCAGAATGACAGCCTACCACCCGATGTCGAATGGCATGGTTGATCAATTTCACCGCGAACTCAAAGCTTCGCTCATGGCCTCGCAATCGTTGATACCCTGGACGGAGCGACTACCATTCGCCCTCCTCGCCTTTCGCAGCACGATACGTACGGACATGTCCTGCTCCTCAGCTGAGCTCGTATTTGGCACTACCCAAAGGCTTCGCGCACAGTTTTTCGACACGCCGCCGGTATCACCATTGGACGTAGCTGGTTATGCCAATTGCCTCAGGAATGCATTGAGAAATGTGTCCCCTATTCCTGCACGTCAACACTCACGCCCAAGTTTCGTCAGTCGTGCGCTCCAAGACCGCACGTACGTCTTCGTATGGCATAACGCAATCAGACCACCACTGCAACCTCCTTACGACGGATCCTTTAAGGTCGCTAAGCGTTGTCCGAAGCATTTCGTTCTGTTGCTTAACGGACGCGAAGACAGTGTCTTCATTGACCGCATAAAGCCGGCTTTCCTGCACACTGACGCCGTCCTCGAAGACTACAAGCCATCCGTGAAAACCAGACGAACGCGCTTCGCAATAGCAGAACCTACAACCTGCTCATAGGGTTCGCTCTTTAGCGCACGGGCTACTTTGCTAGAGGGGGGGCCCTATGGCAAACTATCAGCGTCTCGAAGACGAAGAAGTTGTGCTGCAGCAGCTCCGCGTGTTCGAGCCAGCACGAGAGAAGACGGCGCGAGCAAGAACGACAGCGTCTGTGGACGTGCATGCCAGAGCAGGGATGAATAAAATATGTTGGAAATCGAACGCCCCACGTCTTCCTGCAACCCAAATAGCCGCGAGGTTCGCTTGAAGCTACACTGGCTGCTGCACGGCGTGACTGACGAAGACGTTCGCGTGCCCTTGAACCCCTACGGAAAAGTTTTAGAAGTGACGCGAGAGAAATGGAGAGCCCAGGGCGTCACCGAGAAGGGCTCGACGGCACGGTCTATGGACCTAATATTGCATTCCGACGTCAAAGTCGACGACATTCCGCACCAGCTCAAGATTGCCTGAGAGCTGACGCTCGTTGTTTCGGGCCGTGCTCCTCTGTGATTACGCTGCAAAAGAACCGGGTGCATTCGACGTGACTGCAGAGTGCCTAGATATGCTCGATGTTGCCGTTTTGGTCACGTGGATGCAGACTGCGCGAATACCCATGCCAGCGTTACCGGGCGGAACAGGCAAACGACGTACAGGAGCACCTCGTGGACGAGGTGGACTCGGAGGAAACAGCAGGAGTTATCCTAAGCTCTGTTGCACAGGACTTGTCGCCGAATGCTCAACAGGATGGCAACCGTGAAGCAACAGGTAAGTCCGAAGTCGGGCTACCAGACAATGTCAACGAAATAAAGAAAGAAAAGGTTGATGCAAGTAGCACTACCGACATCCTTTCCGGCGAAGCCGTGGAGACCCACCCCGAGCCGGAACTAATGTCTGAGATTGACGACAGTGCCAGTACGACTGGGAAGCGTCCCTATGACGCGGAAAAAAGTGAGAAGGGACCCAGGGCGACCATGACGGACAAGCCACCCGCCAAAACAATTCCAGCGCGGCGGCCGCTCCTAATGCCACGGCCGAACTTTTCGGCAGTGCGTAGGACGGCGGAGACGCCGCCTTCAACACCGGGAGATCGAATTCGTAATGTTTGAGGTAAGCGCCATGCCCTGGGTTTTCTCACAGCCTTACGATGATGCTAACTGAAAAGTCAATTCATGTGACCACCTTAAAGGTGCGTGGTCTTGCCTCAAAGAGAAAGCACATACAATTGAACCGGCCTTGACCTTGATATTTTGGCAGTGCAAGAGAGCAAGGTTGAGGGGGAAGAAGAACCTGGGGGCTTGGTACGCCATTTTTGCCGCGTTACTCTGCTTTAGTTAGCCATACTGTAGGAACTTCTTCCGGCTGTGTGTTGTTTGTATGACAGAGTCTTGGAGCCAGAATTGAAGCCGTAACGTCATGTCTTCCAGGTTGGCTCATTGTGTGTGATATTTTGTTTTCTTCTTTAGAATTGCGTGTAATTTGTTTGTACGTACTGACTGTTGCTGATGAAAGTCGTGCATTTTTTGAACAACTGAAGAAGTATACCCTGTGTAACAAGCTCCTTATTATGATTGGCAACTTCAATCGCGTTCTTCAGCCAGGAACAAAACTTTAGCGCTTGACAGTACAAGGAAGCAAGCACTGCTGTTTTATGCGACATTATAAATGAATATAACTTGGAGGACGTCACTGAATGTCTTGGCGGTGGGAGGACTACACAGTACACCCACTTTCAGGCAGCAAGTCACACCCGACTAGATAGAGCGTACGTGAGTCTAGATTCGGTGCCATTTGGAAGGATTACCATGTTAGTACCGTTTCATTTAGCGATCACTGCTTGTTGAGCTTTTTAGTCACAAGTATGAATGAGAAGAAAAAGGCATCGAATGACAGCTATGGAAGTTGAATTCGAAGGTGCTGAGCGATGAAACGTTTTTAGAGGAAGTAATGAGGCTGGTCAGGGAAATGAAAGGAGCATGCAACATGACAGGCAGAGAAAAATGGGAGAACTTCAAGCAGGCAATAAAAATGAAAGCAAAGCACTCAAGTGCTATACGTAGAGAAAAAGGAGCAGAAGAAAAGCACATGCACAGAAGCCTGCAAAAATTGATCAACGATGAGTGTAGGATGGACGGTATGTTTGGTGACAAGCAAAAAATAAAACAGTTCGACATGAAAAGATATCGCGAAGCTATGGTTTGGGCAATCTATGTAAGATTGATAATGAGCGAAGCACCTTCAAAGCGGGCGTTGGGCTCTGAAAAGTGGCACGCGCGACGCAATCAGATAACGAAAATTGAATATGGGGGTAAAGTCAGCGAAGCAGCAGAAGATATTGAGTTTGCTTTCTTTGAGCACTGCAGTGGTTTATTCGCCGCCTGCTCAGTAGATATCGACCTTTTAAAAAGATTTCTTAACCCTAATGCCAAAGCTTGACAACAGTGCGAAATACCGGTAAAACCGATTTGAGAAGAGGAAGTGAAAAGTGTTATTAGAAGTATGCATCCGGGGAAATCTCCGTGCCCTGATGGTCTGACTTCCGCCTTCTATAAAGGCTTCAAAGAAGAAGTATTCCCTCCTTTAGCTGACGTATACAACGAGGCATTCGAACTCAAAGTGTTACCGCCGTCCTTTTCATCCTCCACCACTGTTCTTATACCGAAATCTGAAGACACCATCGCACTCCACACAGTAAGTTCTTATCGCCCAATTTGCCTAACTAATGGACATTATAAAATATAGATGAAAGTTTTAGCCCGGAGTCTGCACAGAGTCATTACAGAGCTCGTGAGATCGCATCAGACGTGTGGCATCAAAGGGCGAACTATCGTTTCTAACATTCACATAGCATGAAGTATCCTCGAATGTTGCGATGCTGTGGGGGCACGGGTGGCGATGCACCAAATATATCTGCACAGAAAGCTTTTGACAGGGTGGCTCACGAAATTCTTTTGTGCATTTTAGATCACGTCAATTCAGGTAAAGTAATTAGAGAAGGGGTTGCCACGGCGTACCGAGATTGCTCTACGCGGCTAATAGTCAACAAAACGCTGGGAGAGCGCATCTAGGTCAAGAGTTCGGTCCACCAGGGTTGCCCTTTCTTGCCCCTATTGTTCTGTTTGTACATAGAGTCTTTTTGTTTGAGTGTAACGAAGTATGACTGTGTTCGCGGGTTGGAACTGCATGAAGTTGAAGTCCGGTTGTTGGTTTATGCGGACGATATCGCCATGTTCTGTGTCAATTCAAACAGCATAACACGAGCTCTGACATGTGTTAACAGATTTTGCTTTGCGAGTGGCAGTGCCGGAAACTGGAGCAAGTTCCTCGGGTTTCGGCACGGTGACTGCTCAGAAAAGCGTACACTTTTGTGAGCATGCGTTTCGTTTCTACACCGGTGAAATCTTTGGGTACTCTCCTCAATGGCTACAGAGACAGTGATTTGTTCTGAAGAAACGAAGTGGATAAACTGCGAGACAAAATAAATAAGTGGAATGGCTTGAATTAGTTTAGGATTTCCAAAGCCACGATTTGCAATATGTTTTTAGTGAACAAAATTTGGTACATCCTTCGCACTGTTCAAAGGTTAACGTCCAAAGATTTTACCGAGTGTTTGCTGTGTTTGTGCGGGCATCGTCCTCGGAGAGATCCAGTCGCACCAATTTATTCCTTCGAGTGTGAAATGGAGGACTGAGTTTGTCCCGCTTGTTTTTAAGACAAGTAGTCAGTCGCTTTATTTTTTAGGACGCTAGTAACCCGTTTCTACGCACTGTCTGTCAATTTTGCCTGGGGCAGCACCTGCCCAACATGGTTGTATCAACGCGCTGCTCGCCCGGTGGCGTATATGGTTTTGCGAAGATGTTCGAGGCCCATTTACTTTGATTTGGGTGCACGTTAAAGAACCTCAGGTGGTCAAAATTTCGGAGCCCTCCACTATGGCATCTCTCATCAACATGTAATGTAATGGTTTCGGGATGCTGAACACCATTATTATAAATGTAGGGTGAAAAGAATAAAAAATGCTTGCATTAAAGCGGGGCTAGGGGGAGAGGTGCCTTGGCACTTATTAGAGCTTAGCAGGGTTTCTGGGACCAACATGCTCGGGAACTTCTATCGTATAACATTTCAGTTCGCTGCTGTCGCATCATTGCTCTGCCTTTGCGATAAACAGTTTTTTTATACTGCGTGATTGTGCCTCGCTGTCAAAGCCAGTTGTTTCTCTTAGCGCCAAGAAGCACCCAACCATATAGCCTTTCGGCGCAAGGCAACGCAGTTTAAAAAACCGTCCCGTCCGGCACTACTTACTTTCTGGCAATGTTGCTGAAGTCTTACATTAAGGCCACTGTGTTACTGACCTACGTATTCAAGTCCTTATACGTCCAGTTGGACGTATAATGCCCATGACACACGGGAACCTTGAAGTCCTTTAGACAAAGGGACATCTTTCGGAAAGGCGTTCGGACGCAGTGACACACGACAAAGGAGTAGCTCCTTTCTGGCAAAGATCCTTTTCGCAAAAGCAGATCCCCATCTACTTTTCTGGCAGGAAGGGAGTACTCTCGCATACAGTGTGCATAATTTATCAATAGAAGAAAACGTGTCTCAACACTGCGGTGCCCTGTCAGTAATTTTTTGCGCTGAGAAAACGTTTTCATTTTCAGCAGCAATGCGATTTGTTGAAAAGTGAACGCCTATAGTCTGTCCATACTCTCAAACGCCTGCATTACGTCACTAGCGCGATCATGTTAGGGTTGGCAGCAATGCACTCGCGCATATTAGTTGTGACCTTCTCTAGCGAAGGGCGTAGGCTGTCCGCAATGAAACGGAAGGTGGCTGGGCTCACTCGAAAACAGTGCTTAAAGTGGCCGTCGCCTAATAATGGTAATGTGTCTTCGAACCAGCGTTCGTTGCACACATAGGCCCAACTTTCGCGGTTGATGGCTCGGGGGGGACAGTGCGGGAGCACTCAAAATGAAGCTGTTCATGACGAGTCTTTGTTTGAGGCTCATCACTCTTGCCTTCGCAGCGTTTAGCTCATCTTCGATGGAGCCGAGGGCGACAAGAGTCAGGCCCACCTCAACTGTTGCTTTATCTCTGTCTCTCTGTCTCTGCGCTGAGACATCGCAGGACCACGATGAAACGCGGCACGCCATCGCTGACCCAGCTGGACGCAGCCATGTAAAAAGCACGACAATAAACGAAAACAGCAAAACACCGACTGTTTATAGTTGCCAGAAGAACTTAAGTTGATGCTAAAAACGCAAAAAAAACGAAAGAAAATTACAGGTATGACCATTATAAGCCACCAGACAATAAAAAAAAACGGTTTTATGCTCCCGCGTCGCTGAATGTAATGTACATGCGCAGATTCTTTTTAATATTTCCAATCTTGCTGCTTCCACAAACAGCGCCATTTTTTCTGCAGCGTTCTTCTGAGGCACCGCCTAAAGCAGTAGTCCGGTGCCGTGTGTCATCAGCGCCACTCCTTTCTGCAAATGGTCCCCTTAGGCGACAAAAGGAGTTTACTTCAAAGTACTTTACTTTTGCCCGTGTGTCACGGGTATAAGCCACGATGCAGGAAAGCCCTTTTGCCGAACGTGTCTTCTCATAACAAACTGGTAAAGCGTGGAATTGTAAAAGCATGTATACACAACGCTTTGGCGAAACCTTGCTTCCACTTAGTGCCGCGAGATTTCGACAGGCATATTCTCCATCTAGAGGCAGCATGCTATCCCGGTTCGTTGCTAGTTTCTGTTTGTGAGAAGCTGCGCCGACAGTCAAGAGTAGGTAATGATGGGGACGCCTTACAAGAAGCAACTCCCAAGAGGGTGGCAGTGATACCGTATCTGCATGATATCTCGCATAAACTCAAGAAAATAGCCCAAAGAGCGGGCGTGTCAGTGGTTTTTTTTCACACCAAATAAATTGGTTCAGTTATCTGTCTGAACTAATCCCGTCGGAACCACCGTGAGCAGCTGCAAGATGAAGCACCGTAAAAAGTTTGTTGGGTGTGCAACAGGTGAGAGAGAGAAATATTTTAATGGGAAGCTGGAGAGGTTTGCCTGGTTTTTCACCTGACAGTCTACTCCAGTTGCCGGGTGATGACAGTCATATATACAATAATAAACACACAACACATACAGTTACATAAACGCATAACAGTCACATAACACAGTCACTCACACGCACTGCACTATTTACAACGTTTCGTTCAAGCCTGTGGCCCGTAAGAACGTCAGTAGCGCTTTTGTAGAGTAAGTGTGCAACAGGGATTGTTTATGGTGTACCTCTGTCTTGTGGACTTGAATACGTATACGTCAATCAGGCAGGTGCCTTAATGTAAGACTTCAGGAACATTGCCAGAAAGTAAGAAGTGAAGGATGGGTTGGTTTTTTGGCCACTCATTGTTCCGTATGGGGGTGCCAGCCATTGTTGGAAAAGACAAGAGTTATCGCGTCCTACCCCCACGAAGGCACAAGACTTGTAATCTAAGCTGCAGCAATCGCTCGAGGCAGCTGCATCAGCAAATCACCAATAGCGTTATCTGGAAAAAGAATTGGCGTTTTTAAATTCGGCACGAGAGGGTCCAGGGTGAGCACGTGGTTTCTTGCAATCTCTTTTGACTTCTTGGTTTTGTGTGTTTTTGTGTTTTTTGTTTCTGCTTAAGCAAGTGATTTTATCGTCTTTTTTTGTAACACGTTCATATGCGTCGTAGTGGAAATAAATTAGCTGAAAGTCTGCGCTCATCCTCGTGTTAGTTGTCGGCAGTTTTCGTGCTGAGAAGATTAATAATGGATTACCAACTAGCTCAATCCCACACTTTACTCCAGTTGGGAACACGGCGCAGCGCCTAAAAAATAAAAGTACAAAAAAAAAAACGGGACAGGTCGCGACCCTGCTGCCGGCCATTGGTGCGACCGTCCGCACCCCTCTCGGGCCGCCGGCCTTCGGACCGACGGGCGCGAGGCTGTACAAAAGAGGCCCCCGCTGATCGTTCCCGCTTCCCTCGTTTGTTTTCGATCCGACGCGGTTGGCCAGTCACCGCACAACGAGAGCTGCTCTCCCCCGCGCACGCTCCACTGCCGGCCGTCTAACAATCGTCGCGTGTGGTACAAACGTCGAACTGGGCTTGATGGCCCGCGTGGCGCTCTACCGGAAAAACGGTTGCGTTTTCAGCGGCCTGACGCCGCAACTGTTTGCTCTCATTTTCTTGTTCCTTCATCCCCCTCCCCACCAGCCCTGTTATTGTTGTTTTCCTCCTTTGTGTTATGGCTACTTTCTCATGCTCCGATTTTGGGAGGAGAACAGGGTAGAGGCAGCGGTAGAGGAGGGTGTGCAGGGGGAGCTCTTTGGTTTTTGGTCCTCGTCGCTTCCGGGACGTGCCGCACAAGTCTTCCGGCTCCGCGAAGATCGACAGAACGTGCTCGAGATCGGTGCCTTCGAGGAGAGACGCCACCATTACGACGGTGCCTCGAGGCAGTGAGGGGCAGCATTACTTTAAAGTAACGAATACATAAACAAAATAATACCCTGCAATTCTGTCAAGGCATCGGTAACCCGCGTTGTTGCGAACACTTCGCCACCTCTTGCATTTTCTTGGTACAACAAGAAGAAATGGTCTGCTCTGAGCCATGCCAACGCCTATGCTAATTCTTAAATTGCTTCGGTTGCTGAATGGCTCTCTTGCTACATCTCCGCTATTTTTCCTGAAGCAAGTATTTTACGTATGTCATGTCGTGTTAGTGTAAGATACTGTGACAGCTTTCTTCACTTGAGCCACGTACATGAATTTGTGGTAAATTATAAATAAGGTTCCCATTTTACCACGAGAAAAGAAAAAGGGAGAGACGGCTCTTTGGGAGAAAGGTGCACTACTTTTAAAGGTGGTGAAACTTACGGTAAAAAAAAAAAAAATACAGCACGTTCATTGTTTGAGACACAATTTCATGTAATGTAACATTATTTGCCTAGTCAGAAGTCGACATATTTTGGGAAAAAAAGAGACAGATTCAACGAACTATTTTTTGGCGTAAAAATAAATTCCGTATGCATGCATATCTATATACGCCATTCACTTGGGACCCAAAGCCCCAGCATTTACTATTATTACATGTAGCCCGTGGACAGGAGCCAGCTCCCGTTCTCAGATTAAAATCTCCAGTCTTTCGCAACAGACATGGACGTTATTTTCGTTGCTTCGATGGCAAATAATTTACGCTCACGATGAAATCGCGTAACCCCTCCCTGATGTTCATTTTTTCGCTTCACTTAAGGATCAGTATGAACTAGCGAGATCAACAACTTCAAATTTTTATGGGTACAAGATAGGAACTGGTTGAAAGTCGCGTGAGAGTTCTGGGGTCTGTCGAGAGAGAGAGAGAGAGAGAGAGAGAGAGAGAGAAAGGAAAGGCTGGGAGGTTAACCAGATATTAGCATCTGGTTTGCTACCCAGCACAGGGGGCGGGGAAGTAGGGGCAAGAAAAAGGGGGTAGATAGAGAGAGAAAAAAAAACGCACGCGCACTCATAAAAAAAACGAAAACACACAAAGGAAGGGCGTCCTAGCTACAACCGTTCAGTAAGGCCGGTCGATCACAAAAAGTCTAGTAGCGCTTTCAGGGACCTCTTCTGTGAAGTCGCATCCTGACGATAACTGCAGAATTCCCTGCTCCGACAGAAGTTGATCATCTAATTTGTTGAGTTCCTTGCGAAGGCATAGTCGTTGTTTACTATAGGCTAGGCACTCACAAAGAATATGTTGAATTGTTTCCTCTTTGCCACAGTGGCCACAGGCTGCGGTGTCGGCCAACCCAATGCGGAAAGCGTAGGCGTTGGTAAACGCAACGCCCAACCACAGCCTACATAACAGGGTCTGGTCTGCTCGGCAAAGCCTCGACGGGACTTGAAGACTTAGTGTAGGGTCAAGCGAGTACAGTCGGGCATGCTTGAAGTGTGGCTGATTCCATTGTGATGTGGTTTGCTGGCGAGCAAGCCTGCGGAGCTTTCGTGCAGCATCTGTCCTAGAAAGTGGTAGTCGCAGTTTATTATCTTCTGTGTGGGCTGAGCAGGCAGCTTGATCGGCCCGCTGTCGAAAAATATTTAGTACCTTCAAAGCTGCTGCATTCGCGCTTTTAAAATGCGAGAAATAAAACAAAAACTAACACATGATAATCACGATGGGATGGCCGAAAAACTGGCGTATGATGCCCCCACCCTTCCTCTACCGGATCCGCCACTGCCCTGGGATAGTGTAGTGATTGTTCGTTCACACAATTCGATTAGATTAGTCGAGTATATTAGAGGTTCATTGATAAAAATTAAGCGTCCCTCGATTGCAGATTGCCACGAACTGTAGCCGCAGCGTTCGTTTCATTTCATTCTGTGATATTTGCTATTTACAGAGTTCCGGAATTTCTACACCTATTTTTAACGACCTAGGTTTTTTCAAATTGCTGTTGAAACATGGCAATTACAAAAGCTAGTTTCGTACCACCAATAGTTTTTGTTTCGTTGCAGTTTAATTATTATGGTTTCGTGTTTCAATAACAAGCGTTTCTTCAAGTTTTTTTCATGTTATAGCTGAAAAAAGTATGCATATAGTGTCATTTAGTTGCCTCTCAGGAAGCATCGTTGTTCGCAAAGGCGCTTTCAATGCGAAGTTTACAACATAATTTGCTGGCGGCAGTGCTATCAGGAGAGAAAAAAAAAAACAGCTGCTTCGCTCTAGTAGTGCCAAGTTTGAATTAACAACGGGGATGGGGTGGCCTCTTCCTTAGCATACAAGCCAAGCAGAGTCTTGATATAGACACATGAGCAGAACGAGGGGCATGTTAAGCCAGAAAAGCCAAGTTGAGGAAAGCCTGTAGGAAATCTAAGCTAAGGCTCTTTCTCTATCTCACTATTGCTTTCTCTCTTTCTTTTCTTCTCTCGCCCACAGCTACGCAACCATCTATTTCCCATAAATGCTTCCTTCCCCAGGAACCAGCACGCGCTACCTTCGTCCACTTCATCTACTTTCTCGCTCCCAGACCACTTGCGCCAATTTCGCGTTGGATACAATAACTCTGATGAGTGAGAAACCCTGTATAGATAGATAGATAGATAGATAGATAGATAGATAGATAGATAGATAGATAGATAGATAGATAGATAGATAGATAGATAGATAGATAGATAGATAGATAGATAGATAGATAGATAGATAGATAGATAGGAGAGAAAAAAGTGAGAGAGTGAGCACAGAGGGAGGGAGAAACAGCTAGCGAGAGAAATATAGAAAAAAAGGGAACAGGAAAAGGTTAAAATACAAAGAAATAAATATTCGTGACAAAATCGCTTAGCGATATCCACGTGACGTGTTTTTTTTTTGGTGCGAACAAGTCACGTGATTTTATGTCACTTCATAAAATCACGTAACGTTAGTCGTGCCTTATGCGACATCTTCCTTCCAAAATCTCATAACTACTCATGCGGCGTAAATTAACATAAAGGGGCCCTGAAACACTTTTTTATGTAACAATGGAAGGGGTTCACTAAAAAGGCTTATTACCTCACGAATTCAACACCGCAAAAATTTTAAAAATCCGTCCAGCGCGAGTGGATTTGCAAAGATCTATCGCACGCTCCAACTGCATTCTATCTACTGTCGTCCCGACGAAAGTGCCGAAAGCTAAGGAGGGAGGGATGGCATGGGTAAACAAAATACGTCACGCACGCCTCGTGAACTTGAGCATTGTTTTTTCTTTTTTCTTCGAATACACGGTTTTTTAAGTGTGATCGCATACGCACGTGTGGGCAAGTCGCGGCCTCTCGCAGTGATCCCTGTAATGACCAAGCGCGCCATATTTAAATCAGCCATTGTTTGATAGATGGCCTTCTACGAGTGATTTTCGGCTTTTCTCCGTCATTAGTCGAGAGAAGAGCAAGCAATGTTTAGCTTACTTTGATAATTTATTGTGAATTCCTCGCTGAATGCAGTGCAATAATATACGGCTTGCGTGTTCTCGCAAGCCTCTGCAACCAATCGGCAGCGTTTTATGACCATGCTGGAAAAGTGGTGTGATGCCCCTTTAAAGAAGCACTGGTACAATATTTCGGAGGTGAGATAATTATCGAGATAGATTTATGTGAAGACATACACAACATCTAAGGAAAATTGAGGGCAAATTTAGCCTAGAACATATTTAAACTCAATGCTAAAGTGCATTTTACGTGACTGAGCGAAATGCGGTGCCCCTCACGACGCCTACATCAATGCGATGGCAATGTGAACAAACCTACGTCATGAGTTCGTGTTGGCTGGTTTCTTGCGCTTTCGCGTTCTCCGATTTCCTCCTCCATGCTTGCGGCTTTGCGTGTGCTGGCTTTCAGTGCGGCGCCCGCTCACGTCACAGTTTGGCATGGTCACGTAGTCAGCTGTGTTTACCTTGCCGCCAGGACTGCTCCTGCCTAGCTCGATGCTCTTTGAAAACGAAACTGAGACTGGGTGCTCTCACAATGTTTTTAAATAAATAACCATCGCGCACTCACGCAAACAAAGTTTTTAGCCGTGATAAGTGGGTCATGAGCCACCTATTGCAAAAAAAAGAACAAAAAACAAGGTGCAAAACCTTTGTGTCACTGCTACTTCAACACCAGTCACATGGCATGTTCTCGCCAATATCATCTAACACTGGTCAAGTGAAAGATTAGCATCTTCCGCTCTCTTGGTCCTTTTTACAGTGAAATCTATGAAGGAAGGTAGTGGGCTCACTGGCGTCTGACGCGTTACGCCGCTGATGTCTCCTCGCGAGCAAGCGTTGGTCACAGATCGACACTTCAGGTGCACTCGACTATCATGACACATCGATGGAGGCGAAATGCTAGCGGCCCATGTTATTAGGGCTGTGATAGGGGCCTGTTTGACAGGCGTCTACTTTTTTTATTCGCTACCAAGTAAGACTCTGAGCGAAACAAGAAACAACACAGGGTTTCCGCAACACTAGTGTAGCTCCACGTTTTTGCTGTCTTTGTTTTACCTAGCACCGTATCCATCAAACGATGAAAAGGCCTGTGCACTGGGCGATGCAAATTCACCTTAAAAAAAAAACAAATGGTCTAAACGTCCGGAGCTCTCCACTACAGCGTGCCCCGTCATCAAATCCCGGTTTGGAGGCGTTAAGTCCCAGACATTATTATTGTCTTGGCACTACGTGTGCAGCCATGGAAGCGGCATTCGTTCCTACGCGTCTCTAGCACTGCTGCGCACCAAGTGCCGCTACCATCGAGTGCGCCTGAACTTATGGTCGAAGTCCACGTATCGTCTGAGACAAGTTCTTGCCCGCGAGGAGAAGAAAGTTTGCAAAAGTTAGCGAAACAGCAAGAGTCAAGGTTTGCCCAACAGCTCTGCTGTCTCTTTAGCATTGTATCGCTGCAGTGCAAGGCAGGCTATTTTTTATTATATTTATTTCTTCTGTTCTCTCCACTTATGTTCTCCACTACTCCCCCTTTCCTTCCCCCAACGCGTTGCTAAGTGACGCATAGTGAAGTCTTCGTTAGAGTTTTGTTGAGCACAACAAACGGCCTAACCTCCTTTAAAATGAGCTCCTATTCTCGAGGAGATATGCTTTGCATAAAAGTATGTGACACTAGAGTCTTTTCACTAGGTAACTCACGGAGCCGCGTTCTATAGGGCAACTTGGGGCCATTTCACATACTTAGTAGGGATTTCAATAGTAAGTGGTTGTGCCTCATTCACCGCTATTCATGAGACTTTTATGCGGAAATACTCCTACAGGAAAATATTCAACGCACCACTGTGATCAACCAAAATACAAACCACCCCTTTAGGGAGGTAAAACGGTGTTACCAGAACATAACGGTTCAATTTTCTCATTTTTCTCTCGGGGGGGGGGGGGGGGGAGAAACAGCTTGTAAGCTGAAAATTGATCTCACTAGCGCTGAAAATGGCTTGAGTAACCAATTAGATGACATTGACACTCATCTATGTACGTACTTCAAATAGGAGCTTTGGAGTACCTAGACCTGCTGTCGGCAAATCTCATTATGGATATATGCAAAATGAGGTGGACTTTCTTGATTGAAAAAACAGTTCAAATGTCAAGCTTGTATTCGGAGTTACGGCACTCAACATACGAGAAGTTGGTGTCGGAAATAGGTGATTCGATTTCATCATGCCCAGAATAAAGGGCGTATTATGATCTTTGAGTGGCTTTCATGGTTTACAATTACGTTGTACCTGAGCGCTTCGCTAGCCGAAGTGAAAAGTTGCCCCCCCCCCCCCCCCGCCAACTAGTGACAGTATACCTATTCTGCGACGAGGGCGAGCGCTGTGTGATAATTTTGTTTGCTTGTTTATTTATAAACACCAGACCTTTCTTTTATCTCTCTCTCTCTCTCTTTCTCTCTCTCTCTCTCTCTCTCTCTCTCTATATATATATATATATATATATATATATATATATATATATATATATATATATATATCTGTGCGTGTGTGTGTCTGCGTTTGTGTGTGTGTAGTAACGCCCCCTGTAACTGTCTAGCCATTACCAATTGACATAACAAAAAAAAATGACCGCCTAACAAAGAAGACAGCAGCCTTCTGTAACTTTATTACTGTTAATGTCAAGACAGGCAAGTCACCCGCAAGGTCATAATACCAGGTCTGATTAAAGTGTGTTTAATGAACCAGGAAACATTTGATGCACCTAGAAAGAACAGCGATATGAAGCACTACAATATTCGACAGTAGCACGTATACTGCTAAATGATTGATTGATGGTTGATGTGGGGTTTAGCATCCAAAATCCACCATATGATTATGAGAGACGCTGTAGTGGAGGGCTCTGGAAGTTTTGAGCACCTGGGGTTCTTTAACGTGCACCCGAACCTGAAGACGTATACTGTTAAAGTGAACCATGTCTTTATAACCATGTCTTGAAGGCTAACCCTGTTCATCTATGTGTAAAGCAACCTATTGGTATATCCTAAGGCTTCTTGTCATGGGATTGCTATATGATACAATATTTGGCACCACATGGCCTAGGTGGCCTGATATGCCCTCACTGGTGATTTGATCGTTTCCTGGTGGGCATTCGTCGGTAAACACCATCAAGCGAGAACTGTTACAAAATTATGCTAATGTGTATAAATAAGTGGCCTCTTTCAATGAACACTATTGTGTAGTAGGTATATGAACTCATAAGCGCCCCCCCCCCCCGTGCACACGCTTGTATGAACAACAAGATGCATGGAATGTTGAACAGCTGAGAAACTTGTCTGTTCTGGTGTGGCATATTTTTCTTGTGGAAAATTTAAGAAATGTAGAATATCGCGTAATTTTTGAGTTTTAAGTAAAAACTTCATGATGCGTTGCTTTGATCGGCATATGATAGGTCCCGAGTCTCAAACTCAACTCAGGTAAAGGTGTGTATGCTGCACGTAGCGTTCGGTGAAGAGCAATCTGACACGTCAGTAACAATGGTAGGGTGTTGACTGGTGTCTCTCGTAAAGGTCAATAGATTGATTGATTGTTATGTGGGGCTTAACGTCCCAAAACAGCCATATGATTATGAAAGACGCCGTAGTGGAGGGCTCCGGAAATTTCGACCACCTGGGGCTCTTTAACGTGCACCCAAATCTGAGCACACGGGCCTACAACATTTCCGCCTCCATCGGAAATGCAGCCGCCGCAGCCGGGATTTGATCCCGTGACCAGCGGGTCAGCAGCCGAGTATCTTAGCCACTAGACCACCACGGCGGGGCAAAATCAATAGAGGAAGCAATAAATATTTTTCATGAATTGAAAGTCGATTCAACTTCCCAAATTTCCAAACAGAAAACTTTACCGTTATGTACAGCTACCTGTTCTTGTCCCCACTCGTGTGGTTCAGCTTGAAGCCTGGCTCACAGAAATGCCTCACCTCAAGTGTTGAGGTGCTTTCGATAAACATGCAGAATGTATTACGACTTTGTAGCCAGTAAACGAAAATCAACGTGGTCATAGGCTGACAACAAACTGAATGCGACAGAATTTTGAACCATCTTTGGTACTGCATGAATGACACAGTTTTTCATTTCCCAACTCTGCATATCAGTCGATGTCGTATGCGCGAAACCATACTGTTGCGATTGCAGATGAAGAAAAATTGCACTGGCATGAGGTTGACCAAGTGCAAAATGCGCTTAGGCTTTTTTCCTCCTTCGTTCTGTACGTTATCCGTACAGCTTTTCACCATGCGATCACCTTTAGACGCGCCGTATTCCGCTGCAGAGGGCGCCTGTAGACGAGAGTTGAAAGACCACGCGAAGACTTTCCTGGAGGTGGCCCGGTTGATCTTAATCCGGCCACGGATACACTCTCATCGAGACGACCCTAATCTCGCTCGCGAGGACGACATCGCACTTTCCTGCTTTCAACGCAGGCAGTGACCGATTCAAACAATTTTCTACAGCCCACCCGCGCACATTTTTTCTCCACCCCGGAACTAGAGGATAAAGTGCAAAGAGCGTATCATCTGTGTTGTGCATTACGGTAGGCGTTCGCGTCTGCACCGAAGCGTGGCCTTTGGCCTTCTCGCAGGAGTGCAGGTAAAGAAGGAACCAAGAAAAGCAGTCCTCGTGGTTAATAACCCCTGTCACACGGTCACCACCAAACTCCGTTGAACACCGTCAACGTAAATCTCTGCTAGGGGGTTCGACGGAGAAGGAGTTGTGGCAGTGCACACGGCAGCGACAAGGTTGTAACAGTTGCCGCGAGGGAGCTCAGCGGGCGCTCTTTATTTTCAAAAAAGTATTCTAATTTCATCTGTATTAATTTTTTGCGAATCCTCGTTATGCGGTTTTTACAAAAAAGCACTATTAAGTAGGTACGCGACTAACAAACCATTAAAATAATTTCAAATAAAAACGCATTTGCTAAATGCAGCGATGCTGCTAGTGACGCTGGCCACATTGTGCTTTTAGTTTTTTTGTTGCCTGTGTACATGCCCGGTACGAAAGTTCTTAAGCTTCCTTGCCTCGTGAGCGCACATTTTGTGTTCTTCAGCCATGAGTGACACAGCGGACGACGTGAGGAAGTGGCACGATATTGCGCTGGTAATGACGTTGATCGGCTGGCGCCAGCCGGCCCGACTCGCTAGGCACGGTGTGTAGGGCATCGGTGTTGAGAGTAAGTGAACTCTGGCGGGCGTAAATATTTGTAAACAAACACGCGTTGTAAATGAGTACTACAACGAAAGAACTTTTAATATTGCCATAATGAGTTATTCTTTCACTGCGGCCATTTACTGCTCGAAATTTTTCTCTGACCTCTAGACTGCTGGGGACGAGAGTACCTCGTTTCGCTGCGAACGAAGATCGTTGAACGTCCTTTGCGAAATGCTCCGTTCACCTTCGTTTGCGTAAGGGTGACCGTGTGACACGGACCGCATCTTCGTTGTCGTAAGGACGAGGGAGTTAAACGGTCTTCGCGAAGACCGTTAAACGGTCTTCGCGAAGGACATGTGACAGGGGTATAATACCCCTGTCACACGGGCACCCGCGAAGACCGTTTAACTCCCTCGTCCTTACGACAACGAAGATGCGGTCCGTGTCACACGGTCACCCTTACGCAAACGAAGGTAAACGGAGCATTTCGCAAAGGACGTTCAACGATCTCCCTTCGCAGCGAAACGAGGTACTCTCATCCCCAGCAGTCTAGAGGTCAGAGAAAAATTTCGAGCACTAAGTGGCCGCAGTGAAAGAATAATACATTTTGGCAATCTTAAACGTTCTTTTGTTGTACTACTTATTCACAACGCGTGTTTGTTTACATATATTTACGCCCGTCAGAGTTCACTTACTCTCAACACCGATGCTCTACACTCCGTGCCTCGCACGTGGTGCCTCGCGAGTCGGGCTGGCCGGCGCCATTGAAAAATATTTTGTCCATGCGTGTGGTTGTGGTCGTCGCTGTGTCACTCATGGCTGAAGAACACAAAATGTGCGCTCACGAGGCAAGGGAGCACAAGAACTTTCGCACACGGGCATGAACACAGGCAACAAAACAAATAAAAGCACAATGTAGACAGCGTCACTAGCAGCATCGCTACAATTAGCAAATTCTTTTTTATTTAAAAATATTTTTATGGTTTGTTAGCCTCTTACCTCCTTAATAGTGTTTTTTGTAAAAACCACATAACGAGGATTTACAAAAAAATCAATAGAGATGAAATTAGAATACTTTTCCGAAAATCAAACAGCGCCAGCTGAGCCCCCTCGCGCCAACCGTTACAACCTTTTCATTGCCGTGTGACACTGCCACAACTCCTTCTCCGTCGAACCACCTAGGGGAGATTTACGTTGGCGGTGTTCAACGGAGTTTAGTGGTGGCCGTGTGACAGGGGTATGACTCTTACATGGGCGTCAGCAGATGGTGCAGAAGAGCCACTTGCCCCCCTCAAGCCACCATACAAGCACTTGCCCCCTGCTCAAGCTAGACCAGTGCTCGCCCCCTCCGCCAGCCACGATGCAACCTTGGTTGGCACCCCCCGCCCCCTCCAATAAACTCCTGCCGATGCTCATGAACTGTTACGAAGTGATATAACCAGATAGGCGCCTGAGAATATGTACAAAAGTCTGGTGAGGTGAATGATGCTTGTCGCAACTGTGTACAAGTTATAAAAAAGAAAAATTATTGCGCTCAATCGCGCAGCACAGCCTGGGTCAGAGCAGAGCTGGTGGGCACCTATAGCTTTGTCAATGGCTTGGCGAGGTTTTTATCCACTCTTTCCCATCTCTTGCTTTGCTGTAGTATAGCATGCATGTTTACGCTTGCTATTTTCCTCTTTTTTTTCCTCTGTGTCTTTCTGTGTTCTTCTATGTCCATTTGCTCCCTTTATTTCAATGTATTCGTATCTTTCCATCTTTTTTTCTTTCTTTCTCCCTCTCTTTGTTTCGCTCTCCCTTCTACTTTCCATCGTTCTCACCTTCACTTACATCTCCCTCCCCTTTGCTATAATATACAAGGGTATGGTATGCTCTGCTAGTGTGCCTGGGTATAGCCGAGTCCTGACGACTCTCGCCTGCGGATCATGAAGACGGGGGCTTTCTGGACAAATTTTTTTTTGCAAGAAATTCTCTTTTCCTTTCGCTTTCTTTCTCTATTCCTGTAATTGTTCTCTTTGCCATCAGAGTTATTGTATCCGATGCCGGATTAATCGGCGCACATGTGCTGGGAGAGGAGCATAAGAGGAAGGTGATTAAGAGAAGGACGAAGAGAACGCGTTCATGATCATAATTTTAAACCGAATGTGCGTCTGGTTGACCTCTTTGCCTATCATTTCTTCCCTTCCCTCCCTCCTCCTCCTCCTCCTCATCCTTATCCTCCTCTCTGCTACACGCGGCAAACATCAACTCTAACAGCGCTGCTGTAAGAACTACTGAACAGCGCAGTGCTCTTCAGTTCCAAATAGAAGATAAAATCGCAGGGGCCTGGGAAAGGGGATAAATCAAAATTCTGCAACGACGTGAATAGTGCGATAATGCAAAAACATGCGCACGTGAGCAACAAGCAGCGTCGCCCTGATTACATGTGGCCCTGTTAACTAAAAAGCTGCCCCCCCCCCCCCCGAGATGGGTGCTTAGATGGAGTCATTGAGCCCCGCATTTTCCTGGAAGGAGCTTACGCATCTGTGCTCGAGTGAGCGAGGTGGTGTGTCGTCGAGCTTTACGAGGAAGCCCGACTGAGGAGTCACGATCACCCTTTCCTGCGAGGCAGCCTCAACGTGATTCGGGGCCACTGGAGAGGTTCCCATCTAACCAGGGCCTGTCTTAACCCGAACGCGAGCAAAAGCGTTTTCAGGTGTTCGAAACAATGGCCATCATCAAAGATATTGTCCGAAGTCCGAACTGAAGATATTGTCCGAACTGAACTTCGCCGTCTGGCGTTTACAGATTGGAGTCGCTGAAGCGCGGGATTCGTACGTCTTCATTGTGCCGGGAACCTCACTGGACATCTCGACCTTGCTCAACAGCGCAAGTAAGGAGTGCCTCTATAAAGGATTCACCCCCTTCCGGTGGGCGCAGCACTGCGACACGTTTGCCGGAGCTACTGTCGCCGGTTCCCGAATGCTTCAGAGTTAGCAGGCGTGGGGCTAAAACGTCGAAGGCGTTCGTACAGAAACGTGAAATAAGAAGCGAAATATGGAGGGAGGTGAGCTCACTAGTAACTATGTGAATAAAGCAATTTTCCTTAAGATATCATTCTTCTGACTGGAAAACTTCTGCCCAGCCGTCGACGACGGGGGCCAGCTACGCTAATGAGACCCGCTGGACAACATATTTTGTACATTTCAGGTGTTACACTTCAAGAGGTACAGTGACGCACAGTAACGCACAACGAGAGCTACAGTAACACACAATGGCAGCAAAGGTTATAGCCGCGGGTCCCATTGCTTTCACTTGTGAAGGCGTTATTTAGTGTGCACAACAGAAACAACGCAATTATGGGCGAACCTTCATTATTCAACTTTCATGAACCCACAAATATAACGGCAAACTATTAGACATTTTGTGCGAACTTGGAGTATATCATTTTGTTCTGCTTTCGCAATTATTTAGGCGTAAGTATCAATAGACGTGTTTTAATATAGTATTTTGATCCCACACATCTCCGTGAAAATTTGTTTTTGTATGATCAATTTATGAGCGTATGGCATATATATATATATAGTCCAGTAGATCCTCCGTGAGCGGTTACAACGTGGTTTATTTCGACGTTTCGGCCTAGAGTCTGGCATATATATATATATATATATATATATATATATATATATATATATATATAAGGGAAAGAAGTGTATATTTAAGGGCTCGTTTTCCCATGTGTTGACACAGTATTATTCAGATCTAACAGACAATATTCCCAAGGAATATATTGGGGGAGTTACTACACAAAATGTAATGTAAATGTGAAGAAAGAAAAGTTTGCTGAAAATATAACTTGCCGTGAGCAGGAACCAAACCATCGACCCCCGAATAACGCGTTCGATGCTCTACCTATGAGCTACCACGGCGGCCGTCCGCCCAGCCACTTGATTTTGTTTATATGTGAATTTAAACGTGGGAGTGTCAGTCAGCGCCACCTGTAGCCATAGAGGCGAGTGTGGCACACTCTTTATGAGCCTGTTTGGCATCGCGTAGCACGTGAACTTCTTACGAGATAGTGGCAGCTGACCAATAGTCCCTCGTATACAATCTAACGGTACCAAGTCTGTCAGTACGAGATCCTCATTAATGAATAAGGGAAAGAAGTCTATACCCAAGGGCTCGTTTTTCCGCGTTTTAACGCAATATTAATAAAATATTACAGGCAATGATTCCAAGGAATGTATAGGGGAAGTTATTACACCAATTGTAATGTAAATGTGAAGAAATAAAAGTGGGCGAAAAGACTACTTGTCATGAGCAGGAACCTAACCTGTAACCTTCTAATAACGCGTTCGATGCCCTACCACTGAGCTACCACGGTGGCCATTCCCCCAGCCACTTATTGGGTTTATTGTGAATTTAAACGTGGGAGTGTCAGTCAGCACCACCTGTAGCCATAGAGGCAATATACATACATACATATATATATATATATATATATATATATATATATATATATAGAATAGTTACCGGTCGGACTATTCTTCATGTCATTCGCTTTATCTTTCATGCGTTTTATTTTTTATTTGTAAACAACGTGCTCGCCACGTGTTTGCGCATGGAAACGATATCTTTTTACACGTGTATCGGGTGCCCTTCAAATTGTGTGACTTGCATTTATATATGTCCATATATCACCTTTCATGCCAGTTTCATATTTTTATCTCATCGATATGCACATGTATATAAACAGCACTTATGCCATAAACTGCATTCTGATGAAGGCCGGACCCACGGCCGAAACGTCAATAAAATCACTTTGTATGTGCGTCTTCTTCACTGCGAATATATACATATATATATATATATATATATATATATATATATATATATATATATATATATATATATATATATATATATATGTGTGTGTGTGTGTCTGTGTCTGTGTCTGTGTATTGTAAGTTTTCTAAATTCACTACATGTAGATTGATCTCAATTGATTTATCAGTATTAATTGTCTCCGATGTTTTAGGTTGGGGTTCTTGTCTCTGCAGTTGCTTACATACGTCACAGACTGTGGGCCATATACTTGTGAGAAATAATAATAATAATAATAATAATAATGATAATAATAAAGATAAACAGACTTCAAACACTTCGAAATTAACAAGACTATGGCACTATTTAGAATAAAGAACGATTACGTTCGGGCTTTTTCGTGAAGACATATATACTTATAATTTAACATATGTGTATTGAAAGCAAGGGGAAGTAGCTAATGCTTTTTCGTGTCCACGTGCTCGTCACAGCTCCTTTTTTGTCTTCTCTCGGACGATTTCCTTCCAATCCGCGTATTTCGTTATTCGTTTAGTGAGTGCCCGTTTCCTCTGAAAACACCTTGGGACCACTACGAAACGGTAAACGACCGTCTGTATAGTTAAAAAAAAATTGCGCCATATCCACGAAGTGAATGATGATGAGTGGGCGAAGCTCTGGAGGTAAACCTGGTAAACCATGAATCCTCTGTACATTTTGCCCACTCGATTTTATTACATCGCTCCCCCTAGCGTACGTCGCCGCACTAAATCGAACGATTGCCTTCAACCAATGACACGCGCCATATGTGACATCATTCCTATTTTATAAGATCTCGCGTCTTTCATCAACTACAAGTACCACTTTCTAGTTTATAACATCTTGCATCTTTTCATCATCAGCTACAAGTACCACCATCTAGTAAACACTACAAGAACTAAACGAGAGGTGGCTACATACAGGAGACGGTACCGCCATCTAGTGAACACTGCAAGAACTAAAATAGAGGTGGCTACATACAGGGGACGGTACCGCCATCTAGTGAACACTGCAAGAACTAAACTAGAGGTGGCTACATACAGGCTACAGGGGACGCACAGCCCACGCCCTAAGGAACTTCGCCCCTAAAAACACTGACACGCAGTGCAATAGAAGAAGCTGGCAGGGTCGATCTGGCTTAAGCGTATGCGCTTTTTTTTCTTTTTCGGCCACGCAGAGAACGCCTCCTGTACGACGGTTGCCGCCAGCGCAACCGTTTCCGCACCGATAAAACCTATCCGAGCGTGCCTCTGATGCGAGATGAAACTGCGCGTGCACAAACATCCTGTTTCCGTGTGCGTCTTCTTCTCTGCCGACGTGTAAACCCCGCTGAGAGGCGAGGCGTGCCTGGCGATTCGGACGCGTTGGCTGGAGAACATCTCGCCGCGACGCTTCCTTTCGACGGACCCGCGTTCGCCGTAGCGGTTGCGAGGAGTAGCGGAAAGGCCGGCGTGGAAGTTGGTTCCACACTCGCGCGGGACCAGGGTACACAGGTACTCATGCCAACCCGTCTTCTGCACCAGCGTAATGTCGCAGCGTGCGCCGTGGTGGTGGCTTTCACCGCGGTTGCGCCAAGGGCGTCCGCGAGATGCACAGCAGGAACTCGCCGCTCGCAGACGAGGTGGCGGGCAGGGGCAGCTGCGTGACGTGTGGCTTGGTTCCTTGAGTGGTCCTGCCTGTTTGGAGTCGTCGTGCGTGTCGCGTTTTGTCTCATTCCTCGTTAAAGAGCGGCCGCCTTTGCGAGCGGCGTTCTCTTCGCGTACCAGAAAACGCGAGGAATGCGCTGGAGAATAAAGAAAGCGTGCTTGAGAGGAAGAATAATGGGCGCCGTGTGTAATGAGCGAGCTCCAGAGTGAGCGGCTGCTCGGCGCAGATTCCGGCTGCGAGACGCGGTCACGTGCCCTCGACTGCCTGTTTCAGCGTAGTTTCACAAAGAAAGAGAACAAACAGACGAAAGCGTGAACGGGAGCCGTCAGTGCGGGGTTCGCGGTGCCGCGTGAGTGAGATATATAAACTAGGGCGAGCAAAAAAGGGCGGGAGAGGGTGCGGAGCATAGTGAGCCAGAAGGGTTGTTGATAGTCACGTCTTACTTGCCTTAACAAACAAACCAACAAAATAAGCGAGAAGAGACGTGGAATGACCCTGACTGTGTCGCTTACTGCAACACAGCAAATACCATGGAGAAGTGATCGAAGGCTGCAGCAGTTGAACAATATTTATGCACCAATTCATGAATGCGAACCTCATCTGCGCATCAAACTTGGGAGAGTAGTTACATTAACCATACATACACTGCTGCTACTGAGTCAGCATACTCCTGCTCGATAATTACCTGTCGTTGTGTCGTAATGATTCCACCACGCAAACGTGATAACACATCGTGTACTCAGCGCCTTTGCTAACCTATTTCTTTCTACAATTTCTACGACGCGAAGTGTTGCCATTCGCACATGAAGGAAATCTTACGCACCGTTGAATATTTCCTTTGCGGTACGAAGACGCAGCGATTATAAAAAAAAAATCACGAACGGAAATTACTGACTTTCCGCATCGTACGTGTGAACCGTGTTTTGCTTAGAGGCGTATGTATGTAGAACAATTGACCTGGATGTTATGCAACGCTTGCAGCCATCCCGTATGGAATTACCAGGACGGCATTGTAGGAATGCAGCGTGGTGTGCATGTTGCATATGTGATAGTGGAAACGTGCAGTTGCGCGAAACAATGGTTTGTTCACTGAGTAATTTGTGAGGTTTTGCATTTGTGGATTGGTACAGTCACCCAAATCTAACTAAGGTGTATAAGAACAAGTTTTGCTTTGTTTTGCTTTTTTGGTGTTTACATACATATCTTCGCCATGTGACTCAATTAAGTTTCAGAAAGGGTGCGGACAAGTGTGTGTCCACAAAGGAAATGCCCAGAAAATGTTTTTTTTTCAACTCTGTTTTATCACGGGGCACTGTCACACAAAGAACGTGGCGCTGCGCACGCTGGGAGATTGGGAGAAATGTGAGGTGTAATTGGGTTAATTCTGCTGCTGACCGATATTCCGTTATTCATTTAAAGCGAGAAATTTTAAGTTTGCCGTTGGAGATCTAGATTTCATTTCATTTCATTTTCATTTCATTTTATTATACCCCTCAGGGCCAGAGGCATTACAGAGGGGGAGTGGTAAAAGCACAAAAAGGTAACAAAATAAAAGGAACAAAATATGCAAGTACAATAGAGACGCACTATAAGTTAGAAAGAGCCTGAGTATACAATATTAGCTACAGAATTGCGAAAATGTTTACAGTTATTAATGTTTACAATGTCAGCGGGAAGGCCATTCCAATCGCGAGAGGTTCGTGGTAGAAATGATTGATAAAAGTACTCAGTATTACATGAAGCGAATCCAACTTTGTGACGATGATCAGTGCGATGGGATACATAAGATGGTTGAGGGATGAGTCGATCGCGCAGATCAGGATGATGATACATTTTATGAAACAAGGCAATGCGTGACACTTTTCTGCGCAGTGATAATGATGGGAGGGAAAGGTCTGATTTCATAGAAGTTATGCTGGCGGTGCGACTGTAATTAGCGCGAATGAAACGTACAGAGTTGTTCTGAACCATCTCTAGAGCAGTAATTAAGTTGATATGAGTGGGATCCCACACCGATGTAGCATACTCTAATTTCGATCGGATTAGTGTTTTATAGAGCAGGAGTTTCAAGGAGGAAGGAACGTGATAAAAATTTCGACGAAGATAGCCTAACATGCGGTTAGCTTTGTTAATTAAGTGCTCGATATGAGCAGACCAGTTTAGGTTTGCAGTAATGTAAACACCGAGGTATTTATATGAAGTTACTGATTCTAAATGAATGTTATCAATGTGGTATGGTGGTGGACGGGAAGATTTTCTGGAAACACGCATGACTTTACATTTATTAATATTTAGTTGCATTAGCCATTCACTGCACCAGTCTGCGATTGCGCCAAGATCAGACTGAAGTGAGGCAACATCATTAGAGTTCGTTATCTCTCTAAAAACAACACAGTCATCCGCGAATAGGAGAATATTAGAGTTAACAACGGAAGGAAGATCATTAATATAAATTAGGAATAATAAAGGCCCAAGGACTGAACCTTGAGGAACTCCCGAATAGACATCTGTAAACTCTGAGTTAAAGCCATTAAAGGAAACAAATTGTGAGCGGTTTAAAAGGAAGCACTCAATCCATTTCAGTAAATTAATACCAATATTAAGCGTGTTTAGTTTAAGCAGTAGCAATTTATGACAAACCTTGTCGAATGCCTTAGAAAAATCTAAAAATATGCAGTCAATGATCGATGATCGATCTAGTACTTGATGTAGCGCATGAGTAAAGGTTATTAGCCGAGTTTCACATGAGTAATGTTTTCTAAAACCGTGTTGTGCTGAACAGAAAAAAGAGTTGGATTCTAGAAAACCGACAAGGTTAGTGAAAATAATATGCTCAAACATTTTACAACATGTGCTGGTTAAGGAAATGGGGCGATAGTTAAGTGGAGATGTCTTGCTTCCAGACTTGTGAATTGGAATGACCTTCCCAATTTTCCACTCATTTGGAAGAATGGACTGATCAAGAGACTGTTGAAAAAGTTTAGTTAAGATTAACGCAGCGTAGGCCGAAGTGTTTTTCAAGAACTTGTTACTAATATTATCACAGCCGGGAGCTGAATGAAGGCTAAGTCCACCAATGAGCTCAAGAACACCAAGTGTACTGATTAGTATAGGTGGCATACTTTCAAAGGTATGGCTGTTTGTTGTGGGGTTATTAACAGCAGAATGGGCAGAAAAGTTCTCAGCAAATGTACGGTTAAAAACTGAGGCACAAATATCAGATGAAATGGGGTCGCCAGAGGAATCGGTCAGTGTGATAGCGTCATCGGTTGAGGGATTAAAAGTTCGCCAGAATTTCTTAACATTTGTGGTTAACATGGAAGGTAGTACATGGGAATGAAAATGTTTTTTTGCATCTCGAAGGGCTTGAATGTACAACGTAGACGCTGTTGCATATAAAGCCCAACGTTCATTAGAAGGCGAAAGCTTTGCGGCGCGAAAGAAACGCTTTTTCCTGTTTGACAAACGCCGGATATGGCTGTTGTACCAGGGTGCATTTGAGTTGTTGGTTACACTGCGGTGTGGGATGTACTGTTCAGTGAGTTGAATTATTTTATCTGAAAACATATTCCAATTAGTTTGTACACTGCGATCGTCAAAACCGTCAAGAAAAAGATCAGTGAAGGTAGAAAGGTCATTGTTGATTGCCTCAAAGTCACCTCTGTTATAGTCACGAATGATTTTCTTCTTTTTCTTTGTTTTCGGGTGGGCTAAGTTAATGGAAAAATGTAGAAGCAAATGATCGCTAAGACCCGGAAGGTACGTTATGGGCGATATTATATCGGAACTGTTTGTTAGAATTAAGTCTAATGTGTTTGCAGCGTGAGCTACTATTCTGGTTGCTTGTGTACACATTTGCTGTAAGGAAAATACCGAGCAAACGTCTAAAAATTCGCGAGCTTGGGACGAAAGCGGAAATATTAAAGGGGAATGGGAATTCCAGGTTATGTTGGGAAAATTGAAATCACCCAGCAAGAGCCACGGCGATGTAGGGAAACGCGTACTAACAACGTTTATGGCATCTTGAAGTTCGCTACTGAATGTAGGCGAGGGTGAGGGTGGGCGGTAGCATACCCCGATGACTACATTCTGGTGACTAAGCGTTACCACAGCCCATATCATTTCTAGATTAGTATGAACGTGTACAGATGATGATGGGATATCGCTGGAAATAGCCAGAAGTACGCCACCGCCTCTCTGTGTGCCACGGTCGCGACGAAAAAGTGAGAAGCGATGAGCGTTTAAAAATATCTCGGAGTCGCACACTTGCCCGCAGAGCCAAGTTTCAGTTAACGCGATAATTTTAGCGGAGCATGCGTCGATCGCTGATGATAGAGAGTTATACTTGTTAAGAACACTTCTGATATTAGTAAACAGGACCGATATGGAAGCTACAGTCACATGACCACTGCCCCTCGCGCTTTCCTAGGGCTTGGAAGTTGCAGGCGGGGCAATGGTTCGTGTACTACGATTTGGAATGTTGATGATTGCATCACTGTTTGGGTCGTACATGTAGCATTTTTGGTTCAGAAGCAGCTTGTTGTAGCTGAGTTTATGCTTGACGGGGCCTGGTTGACTCTTGGCAAAATCAAGTAGTTTTTTCCGAGCTGCACGTGTAGCGGGTGAAAAATCCTCTGCTACAGTGATGTTATGTTTCTTTAGGTGTATATGTGTCGCAAGTAACGCATCTTTTGTTTTATAAGATAGGCATTTAACTATGATTGGGCGACATTTGCCCTGGCTGAAGGTACCCAAGCGATGCGCGCGTTCAATGGCATCAGAGGAAAGGGGAGAAGAAAGGTGGCAATTGAGAGTGGAAATAACTTTTTCCTCTGTCATTGCCCAGGTTTCTTCAGAATCTGGGATGCCGTAGAAAATGAGGTTGTTGCGTCGCAGTCTGTCATCGTGATCCTGCACGCGTGTTTGCAATGAGCATACCTGAGCGGAAAGCTGATCTGTCTGAGTATGGATGCTACTAACTTCCTGGGTAAGTTCTAGTTTTTTATAATTTTCCTCCAGTACTTCAAGCCGGTTCTGAATAGCAGTGATCTTGGTTTCGATGGATTTCTGTCCAGATTTAATTGCTTTAACATCAGCTGCTAATTCGGTCTGTACCTTCGAACTTTCCAGTGAGCGGGTGTGAACATCTTTGAGCATTTGGAAAATGACCCTCATCTGTTCCGCGGGATCTGCGGGTAAGGATGCTATGTCACCGAGCGTGTCCGAACGCTTGGTAGGGGGCCCGGGGTTGCTCTCAACATCGCCAGCGCGTAGCAGCAAAAAAGGTATGAAAAAACATTCACAAAACACTTCACACAACACCCGTGGACACGGGATCAGTATTAAGCAGAGGTTGTTATTTTTCTTTGCATATAAAGAAACGTTTGCACACACCTGCATTGCAAAAGGGAAGCGATTCAGTGCTTGTACAGAAGCACCGATCCCGTGTCCACTGAATTGGTTTGGGCTGCGCTGGCTTCTTAAACACTTGGTTGAAGTTGATGCTGCTGTCGATCCGGGGGGTTGCTTGAAGACGAGTTCATCAAGAATAGGCAGGGTAGGCATGGGCGCGAAATCACGAGGCGAAAAGATCACCACGTCAGACGCGCCGACGCCTAGATGTTCCAGCGTCGAGGGTAATGAAGGAGCGCATATCACGCCTAAGGATGCACTTGATAAGAAGGGCACGAGGAATGCCAGCTGAACCTGCATTGCAAAAGGGAAGCGATTCAGTGCTTGTACAGAAGCACCGATCCCGTGTCCACTGAATTGGTTTGGGCTGCGCTGGCTTCTTAAACACTTGGTTGAAGTTGATGCTGCTGTCGATCCGGGGGGTTGCTTGAAGACGAGTTCATCAAGAATAGGCAGGGTAGGCATGGGCGCGAAATCACGAGGCGAAAAGATCACCACGTCAGACGCGCCGACGCCTAGATGTTCCAGCGTCGAGGGTAATGAAGGAGCGCATATCACGCCTAAGGATGCACTTGATAAGAAGGGCACGAGGAATGCCAGCTGAACCTGCATTGCAAAAGGGAAGCGATTCAGTGCTTGTACAGAAGCACCGATCCCGTGTCCACTAGATGCTGCCGCGTCGTTACGATCTCAGGACTAACACTGCCAATTGTTCGTGTTAACATCGAAATGAAGCCTACTTTTTTTTCTTTCTTTCTTTCTTTCTTTCTTTCTTTCTTTCTCTTTTTCTTTCTTTCTTCTTTCTTTTTGTCTTTCGAGTTAACGCTAGTTCTGCGAAATTTTATCGTGGGCGTATAATTTTGTTCTATGCTATATATCTTTTACTGCATAAATAGTATATACATAGCCAGATCGACTGCAAGACCTGGCCTGGGTGATTCGGTTTCATTTAAAGGGGGCGTGAGATGACCCTCTTAAAAGGACAATGTGAAAACACCGGCAGCCGCACACACTAACTCGGTGACATAATTATATAAAGAGTTAGGCCAGCACGGATGCTTGTTGAGCATGGTAGCTTTGCCACGATAATCATCCATGCATGTCGACTCTTCTTAGGCTTGCGTCACCCATTTAGTGCATGCGGATGTCGGTCCTTTCGCAATGTCGTTTCAGGAGCGACCTTTTCACGACCCCTTTAACCAAATAGCGAAGGAAAGACAAGCTAACTGACTCGTGCCAAGCGAGCTTACGCTCTTTCGTAACGAGTGGGTCGCTATGACATCGGTGCGAAGCCGGTGGTTAGCGGTTGGCGGGCGGAACCACACAGGAGGACGCGATTGGCACCGCTGCTACAGTCATTTGCCGTGGCTGCAATACGGTACTGTTTTCCGCAGCGGCAATCGGGCGCTGCCACGTTTGAACACGTGATCTGCTGGCCTACTCCTTTTACTTCTTCCCCGTCGCCGATGGCCGGCCGATTCGCCACCGCCGCTCCCGGGTTGGAGGCCAGCAAAGTGGGCGCAGCGCATAGTCCCCGCCGCCCGTTTCTCTTTTACAGACAATATATAGTATATATATATATATATATATATATATATATATATAGTCTTTCTTGGGACCTACGACGCCAGAATTTCGATATATCTGTCTGTACATTTGTCTGTTTGTCCACTGTAATGCCACACCAAACGGCCAACCCCATTCGCAGTGCCCACCAATATTGCTCAAGTTTCAGCGCTCATACTTGTGTGATTGTCGTTCAAAAAGCAATTATAGCGCATATCTGAAGCACCACAACAACGCATCAATATTTTGTACGTGTGTCTTTATTCTAGAGAAGGCACACGTAAATAATTGTAAGGACCGTAGCGTTTATCACTCTGCGCTGACAGTGCAACGTGATGCTCAAAAAGGCAAGTGTTTCCAACGCTTTGCTAAGACGACACGGTGGTGGCACCTGCCCGTCGCTTTGCGTTCTGCACCTTATCGCCTCCGAGACAGGCGCGCACGCCTTCCTTCGTTTTCGAAGATAACTGCCAGATAGCGCTCGTGTATAACGTGACTGCGTGACTCAAGGCGCTCGTTCGCCTTCGCTGCACGGATCAAGACTCTCTAACGCTGCGCCTCAAGAATACCATTCACCGATGTTCTCACGCAGAATATCAAATAAACATTTTATTCACTCTCTCAAGACGCAAGACTATCGTCTATCGACAACATATGTAGTGAAACGTGCAGATACGGGGACATTTTTTATTTCCTCTTGGGCCTTGCGCCGTGACGCCTTATGACTGAGAGAAATTAGGTGCCATTTTTCTTTTTAAAAAATCACTACCATCACTACCACGGTCTATATACGATCTTCCACTTGATTCAAGCACTGCAATTGTGGCATTCACATGTAGAACAGCCGAGTGAGGGCCGAAAAAATATACGAGGCATATGAAGTTATACGCCTACTACCTTAGTTATATATATATATATATATATATATATATATATATATATATATATATATATATATATATATATATATATATATATATATATATATATATATATATATATATGGGGTTTATATCATTATGAGAGCCACCATAGTGGAGGGCTCCGGAAATTTCGACCACCTAAGGTTCTTTAACGTGCACCCAAATCTGAGCACACGGGCCTACAACATTTCCGCCTCCATCGGAAATGCAGCCGCCGCAGCCGGGATTCCATTCCGCGACCTGCGGGTCAGCAGCCGAGTACCTCAGCCACTAGACCACCACGGTGAGGCAGGGACACTAAGGTGAAATAACAATTTGCGTTAGAGTGAAAGCTCAATGTATGACAATATCTAAAATGACAATATTATCAACAACAGTGCCCTACTTACCAATAAATTAAGGTAAATGCACAAGAAAAAAAGCGCCCCAGTAGGACATTTTCAAAATCATCCCAATGACATCAGACGGACCATCTACAATTAATCACTAGTAATCAATCTAACTGCACTAAATAAAGAACCTTCCGTGCATCGAGAGACACAATATAATGCTACTTGTTCGTTTCTGTTTGATTCACGGAAAAAAGAACCGCCGGACGTTACTATGGGAAATGGCGCGAGTGGTTCAAAAATTCAATTTTCGCGTGGTTACACCCAAGGAGGTTCTATAGAACCTCTGGAGTGGCAGTCCCGGCCACCGCCAACGGGAGCAAAAGAAGCAGCCGGCGGCCATATTGCTAGAAAAAAAAAAAAGCAGGGCGAAAGCGCCATAGACTGCAATAGAATATGTGCGTTGTGTGCGTCGGTTTGCCGTTCCACGACAAAAAAAAAAATAATAAGATGGAAACCACTTTTAGGTTACACCAACGAATAAATGCCTATTCTTGTTTATGAAACAAATTATTTCATGCACCCATTGTCAGCTGCGCGCTTTCAGATCGATCTGTTGTCGAGGGATGTTTCGCATATCGAGCTTGCTGGCGCACTATTGCGGTACAAAAGAGTTGTAGTGTATATTGGGTGTTTTAAGAAATGTGCCTGCAGATACTCAAGATCAAGGAGAACGCGATATTTGCTCGCCTCTTTCATATATGTGCTTGTGTGTGTGTCGGCAGATTACCAGAGAATATTCATAAGGAAGTTGAAATAATTAAAGCTAAAGTTATAAAAAAGGGTAATTAAGTAAACTGGGAGTCACCGGTAATTTCTCTAGAGTTATCGAATTCTAACCAATTTACAGGCGGATGTCGCGTTCAAACGACAAACTCTAGAAGACGTACCCCAAATGAGCCGTTTATAAGAACGATTGCAGTGGCGTTAGTTATGCATAATATTTATCAACTTCCGTTGGGGACGTGTGTTGTCATGGCAAGCGCAGCCTTCAGAGCCTAGAAATGAGGTAGCTCGATGCATGATATAACGCCACTCACTCATTTTGGCAACTTCGTCTATCTGCGTTTTGGTTTCGGTTTCGTCGGCAAGATAGAATGGAAAGATGTCTCATCTTGTTTTAGACGCAATTGCTTATTTTCGTGACTGCACTCTATTGAAGCGACGTCAAGGAGGTAGAAACTAACAGGTTTTTACAGATGCGCTCGGAAAGCAGGAAAAATCGAAGGTGCACTGCCAGGCCACAGTTTGGTTATTGTCGCCCCGCCGCGGTGGTCTAGTGGCTAAGGTACTCGGCTGCTGACCCGCAGGGCGCGGGTTCGAATCCCGGCTGCGGCGGCTGCATTTCCGATGGAGGCGGAAATGTTGTAGGCCCGTGTGCTCAGATTTGGGTGCACGTTAAAGAACCCCAGGTGGTCTAAATTTCCGGAGCCCTCCACTACGGCGTCTCTCATAATCATATAGTGGTTTTGGGACGTTAAACCCTACATATCAATCAATCAGTTTGGTTATTGTCTGCCCCGTTCTGTCGAAGCAGCATTCTTCGAAGTGAATAGAACAGAGGTGGTCACCGTCCGTAGCTCTCCAACTATTTCTTCGAACAGCACGTTCTAAGGCAGAACGCAGCGCACTGTCTTTCGGAAACCTGTAACACGGATAATCACGGCATGGTATTATTTTCTACGTTTGCGAATTCCTCGATAAACATGTACAAATTCGATATTCACTCGCCAAAAAAATATGCATGCACACCGTCAGTCTTGCCTTGTAAGACAACACCAGAAAACTTGGAATTCAAAGCGCATTCAGACGTCCTATACTCGTTCCAATGTTTGATACGTGCAGCCGTGGGCCGCAAGTGCATCATCCATCATAAACTTAAAACTCATGCACAACGTCGTGTCAGCAAGCATTTAAAGCTTCAATTTGCTCCGCCACGGTGGCCTAGTGGCTGAGGCACTCGGCTGCTGACCCGCAGGTCACGGGATCAAATCCCGGTTGCGGCTGCTGCATTTCTGATGGAGGCGGAAATGGTGTAGGCCCGTGTGCTCAGATTTGGGTGCACGTTTAAGAACCCCAGGTGGTCGAAATTTCTGGAGCCCTCCACTACGGCGTCTCTCATAATTCTATGGTGGTTTTGGCACGTTAAACCCCACAAATAAATCAGCAATCAGCTTCAAGTTACCTTCCATACGCATGTATTAAACGCATGCGCACCTTTGATATTGTTTATAATTCAGCAAAATACGCGAAAAAACAGGCGATCGTCAGCGAACGATGCGAGAAAACTTACACGTGAAAAGTGATCCCAGGTGTCTTCTTTATGCGATTTGTGCAGCCATAAGCGACGCACGAAGTCACCATGACCTTGTAAGATCTTTAACTGCTTTGCAAAAGCATGTCACAGTCTCCAAAGACCACTGCGAGGGCGGAGCTACGAAGCAAACTTTGTCGTCTGCTTCCGAGTCAATCCTTTTCCAATATGGCAGCGACCGGCGCCGCCCAGAGCTATTCAATCATACGAGTTGCGAAACTCCCCATAGGCTTCATGTATCAAAATCCAAACGCAACATTGGCTGAAATGGTGGAAGTGAGTAGATTGAAGTGCTGTCTCTTGGCAGCAAAACTAACTAGAAAACGCAATATTTTGTGTTTTTGCGTTCAGAGAGATCGTGAGCGCCGCCGCATTCTACCAAACAGCATGGCAGCGCCTAGAACTTGTTCCAAGGTGAGTCGTTGCCTAAGGGTGCTGAAAATCTTACATTGTCGCAGTGGTGGAGACGTGATAAGGGACAGAGGAGCTGCTTGTTCTCTTGATGCTGTGTCCTTTTTCATGTTTTCCGCATTGCGCTAGAAGTAACGTGTCTATGAGCGGCATGTTCATGTGGTACACAGCTAGCACAGCGCAACGAACGGTACAGCGAAGTCGGTAGTTTATTAGATTCACGTGGCGAGCCCACGATGTTTAGATTTCGGCAAAATAGTGAGCGGCAAGGCGTGATGCAAGCGGGATGCAGCGTTTATCCGGCTGGATCCAACCTGTAAGTCTGTCGACGGCAGCAGGTCATGTTGCGCGAGCAGCAAACGCCGCTGCCATTGTAAAGACTCCACGAACATAGCACTTGAAAAGGAAAGAACGCTTGCAGTGCTAGTTGCAAGTAAACAGCAATGTTCAATGTTCCCACTTTGTTGTCAGCGGGCTTTCATAATTATGTGGCATCCCAGCCGGTGTCTCATTGATTTCGCGATTTGTGGAATTGGATCGCTGCGTGCAAGACAAAGGAGCCAATTCACGGTAAGTACTGATCGGTACTGTTGTGCTTTGGTTTGCGCTCTACCGTATCTGTGTCTTGTTTGTGCGGCCATCACGCCCGTCGTGTTAGTCAGACACATCATGAACCGCAGAGGGGAACAGTTAAAGGATCCGTCAAACTTCCCGTGAGCAATCAATCTCAAGCGCATATTTTCAAAGGAGCAAACGAGGAGTAATAGAAATAATCAGGGCGCAGCGTTGGAACCACCGTAGCACGAAATAAACCTTGACGCTTTGACCCGGCTTTTATTACGCCTTTTCAGAGCGAAAACAGCTCACAGCGGTGGCGGGGGCCGTGCAAGCTGATGCCATTTATTGAGGTGACAACGCCAGTGTTGCGTGGGGCGTTGAGCAGCCTAAAAAAAAAAAAAAGCGCTCGCACAAGTGGCGATGCAGTGTTTTGCACTGTCGCTCCCAGATGGCGTGACGATCGGCTCACTCCCGCTAGGTCGGCGAATGGCGTGTCCGGGTTTCGGAACGCAGTTTCGCAACTCATATGATAGAATAACTTTGGCGTCACCTATCGGGGCGCACCTCCACTCCAGAAGACATCGTATGAAATCTCCTTGCAAGGATGTTCTATACTATGTCTTTCGGTGTAACCATCACCTGTCCAGTGTAACCATGGTTACACCGGACAGGTGATGTCATCTAGCGGAAAGCAGCTGAAAAAAAAAAGCGTCTGCAATCTCGAAGCCAATGGCGGGAAATTGATCAATGGCCGTTGATGCTGCTGTTGCTCCCGCTGTTTTCGGTCTTCTGCTACTAGCGCAGTAAAGCCGGGCAACGTTGTGCATGGAAACAGTGACGTGAGTCTCTCCGGTTACATTCTAGTACACTACAATCCGGATGGTCCGCTTCTTGAGGCGGGTAATTTGAAGTGGGCTAACCCGATGCGGAGCACTAAAATGTGATTTTATTTCAAAATAGGCCCTTCCTTGGCACAAAAGTAAACACTACAAGCTTTCTGGAGCGCCCTTGCAACAGTCAACTTCGACTTAATAGTTGACTTTAGTGTCCCTTTAAGGTGCTACTAAATGTAAGTCCACGGGCTTCAAGCACTTCTGCACTAAGTCTGATTACCATTCAATATTGCTGTAACCGGCTTTTCGAATAACCAGATCTAAAGGAAGCCGAGAAACACTGTGACATTAATCGCACTACGGGTTGTCTGATAACGCTTTCCAATAAGGGGCGCAGACGCCTGCTGATATATCGTGAGTTTGGATTGCGCTTATCTTTTCACTCCTCCAGAAAACTCGCCCTGTATGAAGGAAGACAGAATCTTTCTTTCGACTCTTCGTTAGGGTAAGACAGATGCGGTATAGGTGCGGGAGGGGACTCGCTCGCTGGATTTCATGCCGACTGGTTGTGCCCCCGCGATCTCCGACGACAGCGCAGCTCTGGCCGACTGGCTCGCCCTACGCCATCTCCTGACGCCAACAAAAGCTCTCGCTGAGTGGTGCCCCGTACTATACGACTTCTGGGACCGTGTCTATTTTTCCTATCTTCTCCTTACGTGGCATGTCCCTGTGCCTCTCTCTCTTCCTGCTCCTCTCTCTATCTCTATTGCTTTAATTCCTCCCTATCCTTTCCAATCCCCCTTTAACCCCATCCCCTGCGCAGAACTATGGAGTTGCCCTCCATTGAGAGAGAGGCAGTCACGGAGCTGCGCTTATTTCTTCCTTTTCGCCTTTCAAAAGTCACTTATATATAGGTGCCGGAGAGGAATATTTTTTTACGCTTTATAACCACTAACCTTGAGCTGCACTCGTCAATCGTCACACAAATAGGTTTGTACCAATGTCGCCAACGACGAGTCACACTCGTCCGGCCCGATCTTCTGCTGTAGCTTACACCGCCAAAGAGCTATATCACGGTCATCACGTTAGTCACTTGCTCCGCTTGAATTTTGAACCCAAGACGGAGGTAGTTTTCTTAGTAAAACAGCATTCCGTGTTTCTCGCGCGTGTTTTATGGCTGGCAAGAGTAATTTCATAACGCCACTTCTCGAAGAATGACGGTGGCCGCAATGCTGAAGAGGTGCTTCCTAATTGGAGCGGTACAAAAACCAGCGTTTGCGACGACATAGTTTTGGTGTCCGGCAGCGACTCGGACGTTGTCTTCACCCTGGATATTGCTTCAGGTAACGACGAAAGACGACGACAATGCTTCGACACCATGCTTATAAATCTATATACCACACAAAGAACGACTATTATTCTAGAAAATTCTTCTTATGACGAAGCAACGTCCATGCAATTTGCAGTGTGTTACCGTGTGTTGCATTAAATAAATACTTCGGCTTCGACATTCTGACCCACTACCATGGCATGCACTGAGAAAAAGCCACACTGAAAAGTGTTTTTTTTTATTTTTGTAAATTATAAACACAAACCAATGATGTATTATATTTTCAGAATCAGAACAGCATGAAAAAAATTATTACTTGAAAATGGCAATTTTCGTACATTTTTCGGCATTTAGATTGGCATTTAAATAAACAGCGATATCATACATTTGCGTTAAACAGAGGCTCACGTTTCGCTTGCTTCAGATGGCGACGGGCAAACTGTTCGTAAGTATATAGTGACTGTTTGAAGAAATCAAACTAACCATGCACGTAACGCGTCCTTGTAATATCTTCCGCCATTCTGTGCGCGAGTCTCAGCGAAGCCTGAACAGGCCTATTGCTCGTTTCGTAAGAGCTATAGGCCGGACGCGTGCGCTGTTTTCATCGCAGACATAAACATGCGCATGCATGGACGCAACGAAGCGAAGGGAGGCTATTAGAACGCCGAAGGGAGGCTATTAGAATGCCACGACCACGAGGAAGCGCTGACTGGCCGTGGTATGAGCCGAGCCGTGACGACACTCTTATTTGCTTGCTCAACGGTGACGACGTGGCGCTATAGAGAAAACCCTGCTTGCCGGATGGCATAGTCCTATTGTTGCATTACGGCGACACACGAGCTGATTCAGTGATATGTGGGGTTTAACGTCCCAAAACCAAGCGACACACGAGCTTGGAATTGCTGGAGTCACAGTGAGGCATACATATATGTGCCCGCAGAAGGCGGCCCGCTCATGCAGTGCTCTGCGTATATATGAAAATTCTTCAGCTTTGCGAAATTAGTAGTGACCGTACACGCGTGTGCAAAAGCCACTTCTATTATATTTAAACCAGTCAAAGCAGCGATGCGTTTTTCTACATTCAAGATCTGGCGACACTTGGCAGCTTTCACTATCTATCTATCTATCTATCTATCTATCTATCTATCTATCTATCTATCTATCTATCTATCTATCTATCTATCTATCTATCTATCTATCTATCTATCTATCTATCTATCTATCTATCTATCTATCTATCTATCTATCTATCTAGCCGCTTACGTTTGGATGCTCTCGTGGTCACCCTCTTAACTTGGCGTGAACAAAAATTAGTAGTGGAGAGTAAGATAGTTTGACGAATATGACGCGCTTGTCAAGACATGAATAATGTCACAATGCCGTCGCGTGCATCGTCAAACACTTCACGCCAGACAGTGGCACATACCCACGGGTGGGTATATGCCACTGGTTTGCGGGCATGTGCCGCAGGGGATCGTTATCTACTCAGGAACGGCGAGAACACACATGGACAATTTTAACACATGAGCGTTAAGAAATACCCGACATTGGTAGCGTCGACCCCACGAATGCAAAGAATAAACGTCAGGGTCCCGGCTGGAATCAAATCCAAGCATAAATTCTGCGTGGAAATGAAGCATTTATCTACAGAGCTGCGTTGGGTCTAGGAGCTACTTTTCAAATAGACGCTAATGTTTGTGAAACATCAATTGTGGTTGCAGTGCTGCCTACCCAATTTCATAAACATTACGTATGTATTTTTTAGGGGCGAAGCTCCTTAGGGCGTGGGCTGTGCGTCCCCTGTAGCCTGTATGTAGCCACCTCTAGTTTAGTTCTTGCAGTCTTCACTAGATGGCGGTACCGTCCCCTGTATGTAGCCACCTCTAGTTTAGTTCTTGCAGTGTTCACTAGATGGCGGTACCGTCTCTTGTATGTAGCCACCTCTCGTTTAGTTCTTGTAGTGTTTACTAGGTGGTGGTACTTGTAGCTGATGATGAAAAGGTGCAAGATGTTATAAACTAGAAAGCGGTACTTGTAGTTGATGAAAGACGCGAGATCTTATAAAATAGGAATGATGTCACATATGGCGCGTGTCATTGGTTGAAGGCAATCGTTCGATTTAGTGCGGCGACGTACGCTAGGGGGAGCGATGTAATAAAATCGAGTGGGCAAAATGTACAGAGGATTCATGGTTTACCAGGTTTACCTCCGGAGCTTCGCCCACTCATCATCATTCACTTCGTGGATATGGCGGAATTTTTTTGATACGGCCGGCACGTCGGGTTAACCTCGATTGTGGTTAGTTGCCATACGCTGAAGTTGATTTATGTAACAGTGTGCAGGGCCAGCAACTTCGCGAGCATCAGCGCTGCATATCTGCTTCTGGTGTTGCTAATACGCATGTTCTAGTTGGCATCGTTGCGCAAGTGCAAGCGACTGGTTATATGAACATCAGCAACTCTTCAACGTATGTCTGTGCGTGCAACATTTGTACATATATTTATTACCATTTCATGACGTGTCGCCCAATAAAGAATTGCAACGCGGTAATCTTCCCTCCGTATGCTTCGCATAACGTTGATTTCCAAGTACGTGGGATCTGCCAATTTTTGTTATAGTGATACATTCATATGCAGTTCCGATCAGAGGCAGGTGTAGAGTTTTTATTTTTTTTTGTAAGTGCGCGGTTGCATCAGCTTATGAGTGTATCTGTTCGGTTGACGCGTCGCTGTGATTATGTAAGTTGAAAGTTTGTCGCCCGTGTTATCGTTCTTTGCACTGTCCTCGTACCTTGGTATGGCGGTCAAGATGTCAAGCAGCAAACACGAACCATGGGTCACACTCAAGCTTCGGAAGAACTTTGAAAGCTCATCAATTATCTTTCAAATTCAAAATAAGCTACGTTAAGGGCATGTATAATGAAAAAAAAAGAAAAGAAACGTCAGTCCTTCCTGTTCATGCGTTATTTTATCGTTCGTTCGGAACTATAGACTGGCATCACCCAGCGAGTTCTGGCACTACCGCGGGCGCGTCGCGTATGCAGCCAGCGTAATAGCCGGGCTCCATCCGTTAAACCACTGCGGTTTTTAGGCCAGTTTCGCACGACAGAACAGAATGAATTTCTGCATTCCGCCACAGTAAAAGCAGATCTGTGAGCCACCGAGCCGCGCGTTTGAGTACACGTGTACTGCATGCATGCAGAAAGCGTTCGGACTAAGCTCCAGTCCCGCAGAAGTCGAGCGTTTGAGAGCGTGACGGTGCATTTAAAATTCGAACAGGGGTTAACTAACTGCACTTACGAAGCCGGAGGAAGACGTTCGTAGCCGTTTACGCAACCGGAACTAGTCTCAATCCTTGTACAGTATACTATGGCACTGCCGTTCATGCGCGACATATTTTTTTTTCGTCTGTGTGCGTTAGCGAAGCGCACACCTTTGACTCCGGATGTTTCAGGTACGCCACGCGGAAGTCTGATGACGAGGAAGTGGACGCCACGTCGATACATGTGATTTCTACTGCAAATACAGACCTGCCAGTGCTCCATCTTTTTGTCCTTGCGCGCCCGCTCATCTGCGTCTCGTATTGCTTTCAGAGTGCGTTCCCACGAGCCCTGCCTTGCGTGACGGCACACATTTTCCCCACCAGCAGCAGGAAACGGTCTCGCATTCTATGGTGAACGCAACACAGGCTTTGGCGGCAAATCATCCCAATACTGAGCGAAGAGGCCGAGCTTTGGCGGACCACTATCACTATGAAGAGGCGCTCCAAAATAGTTTACCATATACCCAAGCTATACGCATGAATTCTCCGGCCTCTGGGAATATAACGACCCTTCCAGTTTCCCGGTGGTTCAGTACTGTATGTATTGTTGAGTATTCCTTTATGGGAATGTTTCAATGACAAAGAACGTCGTCTTAACTGAGAAGCTTCGCACCTTTTTTCAACACTGCACTGCTTAATACACATGCCCCGCCGCGGTGGTCTAGTGGCTAAGGTACTCGGCTGCTGACCCGCAGGTCGCGGGTCCGAATCCCGGCTACGGCGGCTGCATTTCTGATGGAGGCGGAAATGCTGTAGGCCTGTGAGCTCAGATTTGGGTGCACGTTAAAGAACCCCAGGTGGTCGAAATTTCCGGAGCCCTCCACTACGGCGTCTCTCATAATCAAATGGTGGTTTCGGGACGTTAAACCCCACATATCAATCAATCAATCAATCAAACACTGCGAAAATGAACGAGGTCGCGACGATAGTTGCGGGAATGTTAAGGTGGCGTCGACACCCGCATTTTTTTTTTGTGCGATTTTTTGCGGCAAGGCAAAGATGGGAGAAGTCTAAGGGAAACTAATCTATTATCCGCACTATCTGACATGAGACAGCATCAATGATTGCTACAATGGCACTTTACACGTTCTGAAGAGTGCTGAACTACTCTACCTTATCACGGAGTTATTGTAGATACGCATCACCTTTTCCTGTGTGTGTGTGTGTGTGTGTGTGTGTGTGTGTGTGTGTGTGTGTGTGTGTGTGTGTGTGTGATGGCCGGTCACTTCCAAGTGGCCAGTTATTTTTCATTCACTTTTCTCTCTATCGTTCTTCCTGAATAATTTTCATTTCGCCTGTCAAACGTAGTCTCCTGCTGGTGTGCGATGGAGGTAGAGCCCTACGGAAGACTACCTGACACTGCAACGACCACGGGTGTTGCTTCTAGGAAGCGCTACATCTCCTACAGTGGCACTGACAGCGATGACACCGTACCCGGTCACGTCAGCAGTGAAGAATCAGGGGATGACGCCTTCGATCTTGTGAGGAACCACAAGGAAAGGAGGCGATTTTTGAGAACTTTACCCGATTCGAGTGAGCCCACCATGCGATCTTCGCGGAATACCTAGGTATTAACCATCCTCTTCATGCCAGTTCTCGCTAGGGACAACATGAGACGCCTTAACCGGAAAGCCGTGTCTGTACAGCTAGAGGCACTGGGGTCGAACGAAGTAAAAGAAGTCAGAGTGTATAGCCGCAAGAATATTCTAGCGATTGACGAAAATCATGTAACTGCGCTTGACAGATTGCGTGAAGTTACGAAACTTAACGAGATGAAAGTCCGCTCTCATATACCGTAGCGCAAACAGGTGAGCACTGGGGTAATATATGATATTGCCGAAGCCATTACCAACTCTGACCTACCAGTCTTGATTAAGCCAGCTTCGGAAGATGCCATCATTGCAAGTATATTTCGTATCGGATTATCACGATGCGTAAGGATTACATTTAAGAGAGAATTACTTCCATCACACGTAAATGTGGGCCCCTTCCGACACGCAGTTCCCTCTTTTGTACCGAAACCACTTCGGTGCTGCAGGTGCATGAAGTCTGGTCACGTAAGTGGTGTGTGCACAAACTCTACCGTCTGTTCCCGATGCACTGAGCACCACAACAAGGACACGTGCCAGGCCACGATACTGAAGTGATCAAATTGCAATGCGCCACATGATGCCTCTTCGAAGGACTGCCCTTTTATACGAAGGGAGTTAGCAATACTGAAGAAAAGGGCTAGAGAGGGCATCTCACACCGAGAAGCAGCTGCATCCATTACGCAACGACGGACCCCTCGCCGGCGCTGCACCAAAGCCTCCAAACCTCGTCCTTTCGCGAAGCATGTCCAAAACCACCTCCACTTCTCCCACCCGGGCCAAGTGCTGTCGCTTCTAAGAACAAAGGTGCTTCTGCTATATGCAGTGAAGCTGACACTTCATTCCTACTATACCCAGTCCGAACGCGGCCGTCTCAAAGAACAGTGGCACCTCTACCAGTAATGGAGGCGACGCTTGGCCCGAACTCCCAAAGGCACATGCACCTGATGAGAGGCATCAGACTTCGACAGTGAGGGACACTTTATCAGTACCTCATAACTTGACGAACAAAGGACAAATTATCGGAATACCCTGGTCAGTGCTATGCGCGTGATTCTGAGCAAAAGGCCGACACCGACAGCTCGAAGCGCGTTGCAACTGCTTGACACCATCACTCCAGTGTTTGCAAGCCTTCGGAAGTCTGCTGCTTGAGGACGCAAGTGGCACCATCATGGCTTCACCGTCGGCAATATTTTGGGTGCATGGGACCGCGCATACAAGTTAATGCAACGAATGTGCTCATTTGATGAAGACGCGGGTGTAACTCACCGTCAGTGATGTTCAGCACATAACTGCCGTTTTGTCTACGGGGCATGAGCGACATTTCTCTCCTTCTCTCTCTCTAACTTTTATTTCCCTTACCCCTCACTAGTGCAAGGTATAGCCTACCAGGCTCAGCCATGGTTAACCTCCCTGCCTTTCTTTCATTCTTATTCTCTCTCTCTCGCTCTTGTCTGTTAGTTGCAAAAGTGGAAAGTAGAACAACGCCTTCATTTTGCGGAAAAGTAAGGACAAGATGGATCGGGAACTGACTGAGGCTATGTATATACACAGATTTGGCGAACGATGTATCAGCGTTCTTTCCGGGACCATTTATCAGAATTCGTATAGCTTCCTGCTTGGGAGGATTTGGCGGTGTTCCTAAAAATCACGTTATTTACTTTCTTTGGTTTCGCTCGCACGCTTGAAGGTTGTTAAGCAGTGCTTTTGGAGGAACAAAAATTAAATTGCGAGTAGGTTCTTCTCTGTGTCCTTTGTTTCATCGTCCCTGTCCGAGCATTTGCGGCAGTCATTTCACCTTCATGCTTTGCGAGAAAACACTAAAATTGCACATGCATAAATCAGGGGAAATGAATTTACAAAAAAATATTAAAAGCGTGTTTCAGTTAAAACGTATACGGTGAGGTGAGAAAAACCTTTTTTCTTTCTCCGTAGACTCCAAAATTACTCTTAAAAGTAGTTGAAGGGCATACTTATCTCTATAAAATGTCCTGAATAGTATTGAATCAATTACAAATTACGTGGTTTTTGGGGATATAGAGATGAGGTGACAGTTACCTGCATAGGAAACCATAATGTCCGGATAGCAGCCAATTAAGTATGTTTGCTAATTGTCGTATGATATTTTATTGTGAATCAATGATGATGTGTGCAGTCGATGTAGCCCTGATTCAACATGAAGGCTGATCACGTCCACAGCAACAGACGCCCGAGCATTTCTTCTTCTTCTTCCCGAACTAGAAGATGAGCCATCCTGGCGTTTTAAGGAGTAGGCAGTATGAAGGGGTCACAGTACGGTTTAAGTCGACTGACATAAAGCATGTCCCGCTTGCGATCCATCTTGCTAGGAAGCGCAGCCACTATTACAAAGAACACACAACACAAGCGCTTAATGTGACGAGGTCATGGGATAGCGTCACGGGTTCCTTGACAGGATTCTGTGGACAGGAGACGTACGGCCTTTCATGCGGCAGGGGCCATCATAGCGTGCGAGAAAGTTGTCTGTAAGTCCATAGCTGTGAGGCGGGATCCACAACCAAACGAGAGAACCAGTTAAGAAATCTTGTGCATGTGCGTCGTTTTTCCGTCGCTGTTTTTCGCCACCTTGGGCGGCTGTGGTAAGTTTGCGGGTGAGCTGCCTGCAGTCTTCTGCGTACTTCGCCACTTGAGGCACAGGCGCGCGTAAGGAAGCGTCGGGTCGGTAGGAAGCATTGTGTCCATTGCACAAGAAAGCTCTCGACTAAACCACGGCAAAAACAGCAAAAAGCCAGTGGTGGCTGATATGGCAGAATGCTAGGCGTAGGCCACAAGTGGTAAAACAGCGTCCTATGCAGTTACTGTGATCCGACGCGACGTACATATATTGTGTGACCAAGCTATAGTGTGCGGCTGAACCTCTATGTCATGCCACTCGTTTTTGGGTGGTATGCTGTAGACTTGCTGTAGACCATGCTGCGTGCAGTGGCAAGGGCTTGTATGACGTCGGACAGGAACACGCATCCTCTGTCGCTTAGTGATTCGTGGGATGCCCCATGTCGGAGAACGATGTTCCGCAGAATGAATGATGCAACTAGGCCCCGAAAACTCAGCGCTACAGTTTTGGTTTCAGGGGAACATTCACGCCCGTAGCGGTTACCAGGCATCCTAAGATCTGGCTGATTGGGTGAGGTTGATGTGGATGTTCGCACTCGTTGGCTTTCACAAGTTTTTACATATAAAGAAATTCAATGCCACCGCACTTTCCCTTTGTTTATATGCATTTTTATTTATTTCTTATTTTGTGTATTTTAAATCAGGCGAAGCACGCGAAGTGGTTGGCTTGAGTTCTTAGCGCTTGCCTACGCTACTTCTCGCCATTCGCTTACCAATATTACAAGTTAGATCGCGCTCAGTTACCTCACTCGGTTGACACTAAAACTACGGAAAAGATAAAGAAAAGTCACGGTGGGCATAGAACAAAAGTGAACCATGCCTAGTCAACCATGCATTCGACGAAGATGTCTAAATCCGGCAACACACGTTTTTCGCTGCTCTGCGCTGTGTTAACCCAGGGATTTCCAGTTTCTCGAAGGTTTTCAGGTTTCCTAGTGGCAACGGGAGAGCACATGTATGTGGATCCATTATTCGAGCAAGTATTGGTTTTGAACAAGCGCATGAGCCAACCCAGTTTTCACCAAGCCTGACTAGACTGACAGAATGCAGTGCAGGAAGGAAACTTAATTGGTCAATGGCAGCAAAGCTGCTTGAATCGGTGTTAGCTCGGCTACATTGTTTTTGCTTCTTTTACTTTCGTCATGTAGTTCAAACGAAGTGAAGTAATTATAGGCTTTTTCCTGTTCATGAAATTCATGTAGCCACGGTTTGAAGTTTTGGGAGTCCTTACTTCTTATATATACTGTCACAGAGATACATGTGATGGACTAAATGCTTCTAGAAATCTTTACAGGAAATATCGCCAGAGTCAGCGTTTTGACAAGTGAACTTTTCTTTGTTAAGGCAGTGCTGTTGACATGACGAATACAAGTCAACTGGCCGGAACACTGTATCCAGCGGCGTTCTCTTTTGAAAAAAAATTCTAATCACTTCAAGCCTCTCCGTGCCTGTGAACTTCAGTTGCGTTTAGTACTCAATCATTATTGAGTAAAATACGATTTGTCTAACCCGTAATTCTTGATGATTTTCACATTGGTCTGGATATTCTGCGTTGCGTTCAGTTTTTGCTCATTCTGTTTATACGTCAGTTGCAAATTAAAGCTGCTTTTGTGGATTGACACTTTCATACTACGTGCCTGTCTGTTTTTATGCGAAACGTGCAAAGAGTTCGTTTTATTTGTGCCGATCGAATTTCGTCAATTTAAAAATCGATCAGCTTGACTTTAGCCACTTCCGAGCAGGTGAATAAGAAAGTGACTTAACAAAGCTTTACGAATGGCCGCATCATCCTAGCAGCCAGATGATCAACAGAAGGCACGAACACATTCCGCTTGCATGCGAAGTAGGAAGAAAGAGTTTACACGCCAACCCTCTCCCTCTATTTGGTGACTTCACTAGTGACGTGATGAAACAAATGTTCGGTTCGTGACTTATTTCTAGTTGGATGCCCGGCAGTGGCCAGTGGTGAAAGCGGCACTGCCGCCGGTATCAACCTGCGAGAGTGCGTAGATGGGAGGTAAGCAAAAATTAGCCGAGTTGGGAGTTGCTGCAGCACATTGAGCCCCCCAAACTCACCTGCCCCAATTATTTACTCCCCAGTACGGAGTAAACACGGCACATGTCGTAAAACGCCCCCTGCTTCATGACAGAGTTTATGAAAAACATGACCTTGTTGAACTCCCCACAGAGTTTCAGGCCACGTGGTTACTAACTCCCGATGGGAGTTTAAAAAACACTTTTTGGGCGTGACGTGCATGGGTGCGTGCGTGCACGCGTGTGTGTGTGTGTGTGTGGCCATCTGTTTGCAGGTAGGTGTGAAACACCAGTGCTTTGTGTGGCTGATCGTGTGAGCATCTGTCGACAAGCAACAAAATTATCAGTGCAGCGAATGTTTGTAATGACCGGTTGGTGTTAGGTGTGAGCGTTTCAAGGTATTTCGCACTGTTGAACCACGCTGGACATCGGTTCGATTTCTTAACGAAACGCCGCCAATGCCTTGCTTCAAAGGGCTGTGTTACAAAAAAATTTAAAGAATAATTCAATGGCAACAAAAGTAAGCTGTTGCGATCGTCAGCGATTACCCCTGGAGTTTCACCGTCTAGAACTTCAAAGCAGCCCGAAGCAGGCTTCGCTCGACCGCGGCAGGTTGGCCGGTAACCGGTGTGAGAGTTGCGCCGGGGACGCGCTCGTCCCGACTCCGCCGACGGTGGCTTCTTGGAGTGTCACCGTTATTCCACCTGCTGACACATCTAAGCGGTAAGAAGGCCTCGCTATGCCATTGGTATCAACTATCAAGCCGGTGTCGTAGCGAGCTCGCACTGCGCGCCGGCCACTGTGGCGAGCTCTACGAGCTAGCACCGACCACCGGCGAGGCAAAGAATGTGTTTCACAAAAAATAAAGGCTGCTTGAATGAGTAACAGTGCGCCTTGCGACCGCAGCTGTCAAATGACTAACTTGAAGGCGAGCGCTGAACGAGGCGGAGACACAGAGAAACGGCCTACGGAATGCATGCCTATGCAATACATGCAAGCAATAAGAAACCGCGACTCCACACCGTCTTGTTCGTTTAAGTCTATCACTCCGTAGCTTAAACTGCGTGGATAGCGGACACCTATTTCTGTGCATGGAAAGAATAACGAGACGAAAACTGCACAGCAGCAAGCATTTTGTGATCGCCAGCTGTCATTCGCCGTATAACCATGCCGTACTCCTGAATGAGGCCTATAGTCGTCGAACGCGGTAGTGGTGGTGTATCTCGGTTCATCACCGAAACTGCTGAATGTGCGTTGTTGAATGTTCCTGCACGGACGCTCGGGCTTTGTGTACAATTCAGTGCACTTTGCGGATTCACACAGTACTCCAAACGCAAAATCAGCCAGTACGACAGAGCACCAACTGATGAAGAACTTTCGTTATTGTTAAAGGAGTACTGAACATTAGGCCGGTTTAGGATGAAAGGCGTGTGTGTTGAAGTGCTTAAATTAGGCCACCGCAAATATATGCCTACGCCGTGCTTGTTTATTGCTTAATTATTAGTATAAAAAGGGTCCATCCAGAACTACATGGGATATCAGAAAATGGTGTCTATATATACTCGGTGACCGAAGCGTGGGTGTGCAGCACGAGCAACAAGCAGTGGTGAGTGTGAGTGTTGTACATGTAATATTACGTGAACGTTGTGTGCTTGCAAGTTTGTGTGCTGTGTTAGGGAGTTTCCACATCTTGATTCAACCTCGCGCGTGGTGTCTGGGGTCATGGAACTTTCTGTTTCTCCATTTTCTCGCACATATTCGCTAGGGTGCCTCAGCAGATATTGTTTCGAGCATTAGGTCTGAGGTTCGATACAGAGAACACTCGTGTGCCTTTATTTGAGCAAGGAGCCCAGGAGATCATAAAGTTATTATGGGTCCGCCCGTTATGATGTCTCTCACAAGTCGCGTGTTAATGCAACCGGTGACGTAAACTTCAAATTAAGGCGTGCAAACATGAACTGAAGAGAAGAGAAACACAGATGCACTGTCTTGTAACCTTCTCTTGTGTTCATGTTTGCACTCTTCGTTGAAGCTGCTAAAATCAAGCTTTTGATCAAAGCCATGTGTGCCGGCTAGTAATTCTTATTGGTGCCACTTTCGAGGCCGCTGCTACGAAAATTCGCTAGAAAAAGCATTGGCATGGCACTTAGTGTTCTAACGAATTGCTGGAGAGAAACTTGCCCTATTTATTCTTGCTATGCCTCTACTGTACACTTTATGTAAAGGTTCATATTTCCGATATCTGATTTCTGTAAGAAGTAAACAGGAAAGAAAAGCAAAATAAATGAAAGAACAAAGATCTAAATCGTAAATTATTGAAGAAAGTACGAATATCTATAAACGGGGGAAAACAAACAAATACGGCACGGCAGCATATAATTCAAAAGACTAAACAATGTAGCTTTGTCCTCAGTCTATATGAATGATTTATTGCTCACCGATTCTTTAAAAGGTCGATATCTCGAAAGTTGTGCTAGTTTGGCAATCACTGTAAGAGCCATATATTACTTACCACTGATCGGCTTCAGCTCCGTAATTTAAATGTGCCCATTAGGGACCATGTTTCGAAAACCTAATCAGGTATATCTTAATTAGCTACGTGGCCCCTGCAACTTGTGCATTTATTAGTACCCTGGTTTATATATTTTACCTGTACAAACCAAAGTGGACTGTTAATTAGACGCCAGATTTAAAGTCAGTTTTCGTACTAAATAATACTCAGATGACTTGTGAGAATTGTCATAAGAAAACTTTTCAGTAAATATTTCAGCTCGAACATCGATGCAAGGGCTGCGCGGACAGTGGGAAGCGTGCACAGGGTTGTTCATTAGGGGGGGGGGGGGGGGGGGGGAGTGCAAAGTGTCGTCGCCAATTGCAGCTTTGTCGCAGGTAGTGTGAAGCACGATTGATTGATATGTGGGATTTAACGTCCCAAAACCACCATATCATTATGATAGACGCCGTAGTGGAGGGCTCCGGAAATTTCAATCACCCGAGGTTCTCTAACGTGCACACAAATTTTAGAACATGGACCTACAGCATTTTCGCCTTTACCGAAAATGTAGCCCCTGCAGCCGGGATTCCATCCCATGACCCGCAGGTCAGCATCCGAGTCCTTTGCCACTAGACCACCACTGCGGGGCAACTACAAATGACGTTAACCCGACGTGTCGCCTGTATCACTGAGAACATGTCTAATGTTTATGAAGTTGGATATAGGGGAGCACTGCAGCCACATTTGACGTTTCACGAACATTGGGGTCTATTTGAAAAGTAGTTCTGAGACCTGGCGTGGTGGTAAAATGCTTATTTGCCACGCAGAATGCGGGGGTTTGACTCCTGCTGGGACCTTGATATTTATTCTTTGCATTCGTCGGGTCAACGCTGCTGATGTCACGTTTTTTTTTAACGCTTATGCGTTAAAATTACCGATCTGTGCTCTCGTCATTCTTGGGTAGATACTGAGGGTCAATCACCTGTGGGACATACCCGCAATCCAGTGGCACCATTGACGGTAACGTGCGACTATCTGGCGGGAAGTGTTCGACGGCGTACGCGGTGGGATGGTGATATTTCTCATGCCTTGGCCAGCGTGTCACATTAGTCATACCATCTTACCCTTCCATACATGTTTTTGTTCACGGCAAGTTAAGGCGGTGCTCGCGAAAGCACCCAGACGTAATCGGCCAGATAAATAGATAGATAGATAGATAGATAGATAGATAGATAGATAGATAGATAGATAGATAGATAGATAGATAGATAGATAGATAGATACGCAGATATATATAGATAGATATGCAGATAGATAGGCAGATAGATACGCAGATACGCCAAAAGTTCTTGCAGTCCGCAAAGACTTGTTTTGCATTTGAAAAGAGAATGAAATATGATGAAAAGAGGGAGAATAAAAAAACAAAAAAAGGGTGTAATGTGTTCAGCCTTGACCAATTAAGAATATATAATGTGTAATCAGTCTTATAAACACAGTGTGAAGTATATCAGACACATGGAAGGCATGTTTATAAAACCTGGATACGCAACTTGACAGATAGATAGATAGATAGATAGATAATAGATAGATAGATAGATAGATAGATAGATAGATACATAGATATATAGATAGATAGATAGATAGATAGATAGATAGATAGATAGATAGATAGATAGATAGATAGATAGATAGATAGATAGATAGATAGATAGATAGATAGATAGATAGATAGATAGATAGATAGATAGATAGATAGAAATGTGGTGTTTAACGTCCCAAAACTACCATATGATTATGAGAGATGCCGTAGTGGAGGGCTCCGGATTTCGACCACCTGGAGTTCTTTAACGTGCTCACAAATCTGAGCACGCGGGCCTACACTATTTTCGCCTCCCTCGAAAATGCAGCCGCTGCAGCCGCGATTCGATCCTGTGACCTGGAGGTCAGCAGCCGAGTACTTTAGCCACTTGACTACCGCGACAAGTCCTACGCAACTTAGAATTACACAGACAACAGAGAATGAGGCATGTTTATTTATCATTGTAAATAAATGAATAAATAACTAAATGAATGAATAAATAAATAAATAAGAAAATTCAAGCCTCGAGGTGTTCCCGGCAAGGTGCCTAGATTTGTTTGTTTTGCTCCTCGAACAGCAGCCGGTTATAACTTCTTTTTACGTTGCAGCGAGGCTTTCGACAGAATATAATTCATAACAAACTTATTCAGAAACTCGGATATTGCAATGTTCCGTAAATTATAGTTTCTTGGATAGCGGCAGATCTTTTGGATTTTGTGCAGATTGTCTCTATTGAAGGTACCAACTCGAGCTGTCTTCCAGTACCATCCCGTGTACCCTTAGGATGCACCCTGAGACCATTGTTGTGTTGTTACATCAGATACACAGATAAAATTGTTTGTGGACGACTGTGTTTTATTTTGGGAAATATCTACAGTACATAGCGACACAGATCTTGAGGTGAGTTGCCAGAACATACAATCATCGTGTGACAGGCCAGGCATGGCTTTCAACAAGGACAAAGCAACAAGTCTTCGCAGAACACATAAGAAAAGGTATTAAAATATATTTATACACTGGCTGCTTAACGCCTTAGGGAAGTTGAAAATTTCAAATATCTAGGTGTCACATTCACAAACAATGTATTTTGGAACTTAGCTATTAGCAATATTTTTTTGTTTTTCCGCTTTCCGTAAACTTTGCCTACTTCAACAGAAATTTAGAAATTGATCTGCCAGCAATAACTTACTTGGTTATATGACTTTCATAAGGCCTAAATTAGGGTATGCTTGTAGTACACGACACTCATGCACTAAACACAGCATTAAAATATTGAACAGATACCAGAGAAAAGCTTTTCGCTCATTTACTTTATGCGCACTGAGATTTCTCGCATGGCTCATGACAGAAAATGTCATTGCGCTCCTCGAAACACGTCGGCAGATGCTTCGCCTCAAGTTAACTTCTACGATCATTAATTAATCAGTAATTATCCATATAACCCACCTTATTACGCATCCCGCCTGTTCACAAGGCGTACACATCATGACCACACACGCACATTGACTCCTTATTTTCTTAAAACCAGTGGCGTATATAGCCAGGCATTGGCACACTAAACCTGTGCACCCCCCCTCCCCCGAATTTTTCTGCTATAGCATGCAAAACAAGAAGGGATTATTTCAAAGAGATGCCCCCCCCCTCCCCACAAAATATTTTCCGCTGACGCCCATGGCAAAAACAGATACCTACAGATATTTATTTCTTGCAAATATTTATTTCATGATGATGATAACTGCAATGCTGCGACCAAATGCCCAAACTGCTCAGGCGCCCACCTTGCAACGTCAAAGGAATGTCCCAAAATGAGAAATGAAATGAGTATCCCGAAGAAGATGGTTCGAGACCACTCCACTCCCAGAGAAGCTGCAAGGGCTGTACGGCACCGTAAACATCGTTCACGACACCGACGCAAACGAAGCAGCAGTGCTCATACCCTATCAAATTCGACACACAAAGCTGTGCCCTCACCACTCCTAGCCTACTTTTGTCGGTCAGAAAGGGCAATAGAGATGTTCAAGTGCCAACACAGTCCACGCAAGTGCAAGGCTACCAGTCATTGGCTCTCACCACGTCGGACACTCAGTGGCCTTCACTACCATCAAGAGCCGCCGTAGCGCCATCGTCACTTAGTGCCCCTACCCCCAATGAAGAAAACAAGAAGACGGACAGCGCAGATATCAAGGCTATGCTTAAAAATTTGATGGGTTCGATGCGTAAGATCCTCAGCAGCCTAAACACTCCCGCTGCTAAGGCGGCTGCGCAGCTACTTGAGGTTTTGGAGCCTCTTCTAGTGGTTCTTCAATAAGTGAATATGGCATTGATGTTCGAACAATGCATGCGCCAGTCTCTTGTTATGCAATGGAATGCTCGTGGTCTACGTGGCCGTCTGTCGGATTTCAGACAATGGGTTTTTAAATGTCAATTTTCTGTTATCGTTAGATGTGAACCTAATATGGTTTCAACTTTCCGTATTTCTGGGTATATCCAGATTTGGTCCCGTAGTGATCAACGTACGAGCAAAGTTCTCATTTGTATACGCCATGATTTGACGTTCTTGAGACATGATGTCACGTCGCATACCAGCAGTGATTACGTGAGCCTCACTATAACATATACAAAGCAGGCATTCTATGGATCTCGAGTCCATCGCCATGACGACTCGGCCACGACTGCGCAAAGCAGACATTCTCAGTAATAGGAGGATACATACTCCCAAGCGCACAGATAGACTGCTTCCACCTGGGGTTCCCAGGCTGGTCACCATTCTTCAAGCCGCACAAAGGCCGCACATTGTGATTGGCGATTTTAAGTCCCATCATCTTCTATGGGGTAGCACTACAATGAATTATCGCGGAAGGAATTTGGCCAATTTCGTGTGCAACTATGAACTAAGTGTGATCAACGACGGATCACCTACATTTATTCGTGGATGTCCTACAGCAGCTGTCTCGACCTTTGTTTCTTTCTAGAAGCCTTTTGTCTTTCGCATGTTGGTGCACATATTTCGGACACTCGCAGCAGTGACCACCTTCCAACCTATGTTCAGTTTAGGTGGTTTCGCCACACACACACACGCTACATCCGTCCAACCGACTGTACAGTGTTCAAGGCATCTGTCAAGACCGGCTGTGAGCACACGACTGATCCATCTTAGGTAGAGGACATCATTGCTTCTTCATTGCGTGACACAACCAAACAGGCTAACCTACCGATGCAGAAATTAGCAGTTGACTCCCAATACGAGGCCCTTCGTGCAATTCATCGCAGTTCAGAACGCTGACACAGACGAACAAAGTCACCTTCAGACCTTTCCGCCTGTCGTCGAGCTCAACGACATGTTCTTCGGCATCTTGACAAGATTTACACGCAGGGTTGGAGAAAATTCTGGGGATCTCTCGGCCCTAGGCAACCTCTATCTAAGATCTGGTGGGTGGTACGAAGTTTGCAGATAACTCCCCAACAACGTCAACCATTTCAAACTGTTGCCGCAACAGTTTGAAATGGTTGACGTTGTTGGGGAGTTGTCTGCGAACTTCGTACCACCTGCCATCAAGGGCGGACGGAAGTTGAGATAGCCAGTGACTACTGTAGCCTCATCGTGGACACCACTGTTGATCTTACCACAAATGAGCCTCTTACTAACATTGCGCCCCCATCGTCTGACGAGTGCCTTGATGTGCGTTTTACAATGCATGAGCTTGACGCTGAGATTTCTGCCTCCCGGCGCTCATCGACACCAGGACCTGACGGAATCACGTATGCTGCCCTCCAACATCTTGTTACAGAAGTTTGACATATCCCGTTATCTTAATATAACACCTCATGGGAGTCAGGACAAGTCCCAGCTAATGGGAAATGCAGTCGCATCATTGTGTTGCTTAAGCCTTGGAGGTGTCCTTATGCACTTTCCTCCTACAGACCAATCGTCTTAGCCAGCTGCCTCGGGAAAATAATAGAAAAAATGGTACTGTCAAGATTAGAGTGGCTTCTAGAGAGCAACGACTCCTTTCCTGCATTTATTAACGGCTTCAAAAGAAGCCGATCTGCCATTGACGATGTGGTCGACTTGATCACCAGCGTTGAAGAGGAAAGAAGCCGACGCAGACTAGTGGCGGCGGTCTTCCAAGACATTAACGGTGCCTACGATAATGTGCTGCATTATGCAATCCTTGACGCACTGGAAGATTTCGACATCGGTGGACGACTGTATGCATGGATCATTAGTTAGTGACCGCACCATTTACATGACAACACATAATGGAGACACTGATCGATATAAAGTTTATCGTTGTGTGCCCCAGGGGGGAGTTCTCAGCCCGATTCTATTCAACGTCACAATAATCGGCCTAGCAGCGAACTTCCCAGCATGGTGAAGATCAATGAATACGCTGATGACATAGTCATATGGGCATCCGGAACTTCTCGTCCGCAATTACGAGCTCAACTACAGCGTCCAGTGACGATCACATCCAAATATCTACGACGTCAGGGGCTCACTCTTTCAATCGACAAATGCGCAGTGCTTGCATTCACGCGAAGCATATGTCGCAATACCTGATATTTATTAATGGGACAGCGATACCTGCTGTATCACACCAGAAGTTTCTTGGGGCTGTCGTACACAGAGATTTATCGTGGACGAGATACGTCGCAGTAATTAAATCTAAACTAAAGAGCTTTGCTCTCGTTTTTCGCAACATGGCAGGAGCAAGATGGGGCCATCAGTCACCGCTACTTCAATTGCACAATGCTCTGTGTGTTGGTAACATGCGATACAGCATGCCGGTGCTCTTCAATATGAGACCTAGATGTGCGAAGACGCTAGAGAGTGTTCAAGCTCAATGCTTACGAAGATGCTTGGGTCCACCGCGCTGTACTTCAACAAATAGGACCATCGCAGAGGCTCGGGCTTGTCCCATCGGTGTACACATGTTGTGCGAGCCACTTAGAGTTCACCTTCGATTGCTGAGCCGACACGGACAGCACCCACTATCAGTACTACCCGCCTCTCACCCAGAGTGCATTTTCCCAAGAGAGATATCGCGGCACGAGAATATTTTACCATCAAGGTTTTCGCTGCCGAATGTTCCTGCTGTGCCTCCATGGGCCCTGCCTGAACCACCTGTTTGTCTTACGATACTCGGCATTACGAAGAAGCAATTCGTTTATTCTGTTGGCCTCAGACAACAGACTTTACATGACATTTATACGACGTACGGTGATTCTCTGCACGTGTACACCGACGGGTCCACCATACTAAACACCTCCGCCGCAGCCTTTGTGATTCGAGACATGAATATTGCTAGAAGATTCTGAGTAGACCATAAAACCACATCAACTGCCACAGAGCTTGTCGCTATCCGGGAGGCTATAAGACTTATTTTCAGATAGCAACTTCGAGCCTGGACGATTTTCTGTGATGCCAAACCCGCTTTGCAAGCCAATAATTGCATCATGAGGCAAGGTCCATATTACATCTTGGCAATAGAAATCGCAGAACTTAATCAGGTTGCTTCAACAAATGGCCATCTAATCGCTTTCCAGTGGATTCCCGCTCATTGCGGCATGATAGGCAATGCAAAGGCAGACGCTGAAGCTAAAAATGCCCTAAGCAGTGCCCCTGAAATATGCATTGCATTTTCACGAGCTGACACGAACGCCCTGCTTCGCTGCATGATGCGCAGCTACACACTTCAGCACTGGACCAAACCAGAACGGCGACACCAGCAACTTCACAAATGGGACCCGGAAATGAGGTTTTGCATGTCCCCCTGAATTGAAGCGGCACATCGCAAGTATGATCCACCGCATTCATCTTGGTGTGGATTACACAAGATGTTACGCACATATCATCGGTCGCAGTAACACCGGTCCTAATTGTGAACACTGTGATGTGCCAGAAACACTTGAGCACATATTTTGTGACTGTCCAGCATACGCCCGTGAACAATAAACACTGATTTCTTCTACTAGACGATATCGCAGTAGGTCATTAACTAATGAGACCGCAGGCCCTTGACTGGACACCAACAGTGCAACTGTGGAGAGAGGTTATAGCCTTTTTGGAAGCAACTGGACTATATGCGTGGCTATAACATTTTTCTCTGCTAGAAAGAATTCTATATACTCACCTCTTTATCTCATCATCATCATCTATTAGTATTTCTTCTCCACTTTCCCCTCCCCCAGTGTAAAGTAGCAGGCTAGAGCAGGCTATCACTCAGGCCGACCTCTCTGCCTTTTTGTAAATAAACCTGTCGCTCTCTCTCCCTCTTTCTCTTGCCTAAGACCAAAGAGGCATGTTACAAATGAATTTTCCTAATTTATTTTGATTGATTGATGTGTCGGGTTTAACGTCCCAAAACCACCATATGATTATGAGAGACGCCGTAGTGGAGGGCTCCGGAAATTTCGACTACCTGGGGTTCTTAAACGTGCACCCAAATCTGAGTACACAGGCCTACAACATTTCCGCCTCCATCGGAAATGCAGCCGCCGCAGCCGGGATTCGATCCCGCGACTTGCGAGTCAGCAGCCGAGTACCTTAGCCACTAGACCACCACCGCAGGGCTGAATTTTCCTAAATCAGGGCACGTTGTCCATGTTCAATGTTGTGTTTGAAAGTGGGTATATTATTCGTACTAACCGTATACATAACTTGGTTGTAAGATACCTTTATTTTACTAATATTAGGGCTTGTTTAGCCCTATGTTTGAAAATTTGAATATATGTTTGAACTAACTGTATTGGTGTTTTTTGTATTGGACACTCTGTTTTGTATATAAAATGAGTACCCTCCCTGCAAGCACCGAATCGTGTGGTCTTCAGTGTGTTATAAATAAAAAAAGAATAAAAATAAAGGAACGCATGTTTCTGAATATTGCGGAATATTGGTTGGATTGATGACAAAATCTGGAACTTTTTAGTTCTCATATGCTTCTGCAGGTGTGTCACGTTTTTTTTAAGCATCTTTTCCATACCCTGTTGTTTGTGCTCCTATATTACTCGTGTCGCTTCGGAGAGGTAAATACACTAGAACTTGTCCCCAACATAATTGTAATAAGTGCGGGAAAGATGTTTACAATGCATAAACTGACAGAACACCTGCTTACCGCTACCTTACACTTGTTCTTGTGAGGCGCTCTGAGTCCGCATTTACAAAAGCTTCTTATGGATCATTCGCGAAGAAAAATTTTAGTCAATACAAATGCTGCACACATAATCCGTGAAGACTTCTGGTCAGTGGCGAAGTTCACTTACACACTAGAAGCTTTCTGAGTGTGGCTCCCTCGAGCAGCATGACCTTCATGAACAGATATGACTCTTGTCCTTGCTTTGCATTTCATCAAATTTGTCAGTACAGCTGGGCCCATAGCCAGTTCTTTTTTTTTTTTTGGGGGGGGGGGGGCTACTTGTTCAAAGCCTTCAAAACCCCTGTTTTGATTATTTGTCATCGGTAAAACCCCTAGCTCCTCCATGCGAATTTCGGGCCTGGCTACGAGCACGAGCACAGGTTTCTCTGAAGGGTAATCAAATACGAATTGCCATGCTGGAGAACTGAAGGAACTCTTTATCGAGTTTTCGAATTAGGTGTTCTAAACGTGGTGAATCAGCCTGAATCACGCGCTTCACTGTAATGTAGCTCAAACGGCATTGAATGTGGTGTACGCTGAACATTAATTCCACGAGTTACATAAAGTCGTTTTTAATATTTGCAACCTTATGGACGGCAACTAGGTTAGCTATCGCTTTTGTAATGTCATTATTTATCCTCTTTTCAATGAACACGAAACGTCGTATAAACTTCTCAAAACGTCTAGAAAGGTATGCAGACATCTAGGTTATAGCATTTGACGTTGAATAAAGGTTTTTCAAAGGAAGTTTTTTAGAAGACGTTGAGAAAACGTTCTTCACAAAAAGTCTTTTTCAGAACGTTTACTAAAAGTTATTTTCTAGAACTTTGGTAGAATTCGCGGATGAGGTCTCGGGGGTGTTTTCTACGTTTCTTTCTTTTTTTGAACCAAAGTAATATTCGCTTTACATATTTATGTGGTATATATTTTTACATATTTTTACATATTTAAATGTAATAATTGAGCTCTCTAGTCAGCATTGACAAATTGAGATGCGCAAATTTGGTGTGCACCTGCGCGGCTAGAACAATTTTACTTGTCTGGACGTGTTTACCGGCCGTTCAGTCGCCTCTCGAAGAAGCGGGTTTGAGACGATTTCTCTCGTGTTCTAAAAGTGCGCTTGCGCTTTGTGTTCGTGTTTTGTGTTCTGCCAGTGCTGCTGATTACGAAGATGTGCTATACTCGAGCGAAGACGTGTGGGTTCGTATCGTGGAGCACTCGCCAGGTATGTACCACACTGCTGCGGTCGGCGCTTTGTTATCACTCACCACATTTTTCCTACCATGTGCACGATAAGTGAACTTTTGTTTACATCGAGACCCAGCTTTTCTGTATTACTTTAGCAGAGTAAAGGCAAAGTAGTGCAAAGTTAAGTGCGGTCAAATTTTTTTCTTTTGTGTGGAGTGTGAATCCGGCGGCAGATTAGAGCAGAGTTGTGCCACCTGTCCACCTCAGTTGGCAGTGGTGTTGAAGGGGGGCCATGCTCGCGAGCGACCACTATTTTTGTTTATTAATTCTGGGGCGTTTGTTAGCTGTAGGCGTTGATGCCTGTTCATATTGTGCGCTATTGAAGTGAACGTGTCTAAGGCAGTTTCATCTGCTGTACGTTTCATTTTAAACAGCTACAGTATTTATACATTATGACTACTATCAGAGAAGTTTTGGCAAGGTTCTGTTTGGCGTCTCTCAATTTTTTCTTTGCGAGTGGCTGAATGTATGCCGGTGTGTGCATCCGCACCGGCACGCGTCTTTAAAAACTACTGTGATACTCGAGTTGATGCGTGTTCGTGTGCAGCGTGTTGCATCGTCATAGGGCTCGCAAAGGTCGCACCTACACTGGAGTGTTCATGCAGCTCGTTTACTACAATTCTAACTTTCGGTATACACCAGCAACATAGGTTGCCTCATGCGGCCTGAATCCGTGCATTTTAAGTCATTCGTTTATCCTGAACTGTATTTTAGGACGAATATTTTATGGCTTAATGTGGCCAAATTGTTTTACCTTAATGTGCGAGCACTAATTCACTCATAAGTCCACGCGTTCGAGCACCATCAATTTTACTCTGCTAGTTTCCACTATGCTTGTATTTTGATTTGGTTTATTAAATCTTTTTTGCACCTTGCCCAACCTTGGTGTTGAAACTTTGTTAAGCACTTTTACGTGTACGAACATTAAGAATTGTCTATAGCACCACCTCTAATGAAATTTTTTGACTAATGACAAGCTTAACAGTATATCAGATAAAGTAAACTTTCTAGGCATGCCTTACAGATGTTGACGGAATATGTGGTATGTGCAGAGTCAATATTTTATTTATCACTCAAAACTCGCAATAATGTTATAAATCATGGTAAGCATGCATAAGCCATGCACGTATTCCTGTTAAAATATAAAATTGGACACCGTATTTATTTGAGTATATTAAATATACACTGCAAATTTTCAAGTTATTGACATTGAAGGAATTATACGAATTCGGAAATCAGTTTCATCAGATCTTATTGCTGAATCGCGGTCAATAGCTTCCAAGATTCTGGTTCCCGGAGATCGTTGCAGAAGCTTGCATGCTTTATTGAGATGGTGTGTGGTTCAAGTTCAAGATGGGGGCCTCATATGTTTTTTTTTTTTTGCATTGACAGCCTGTGGTGCTTGAGTGAGAGGTGCTGCCATTTTAGCCAACCAGAATCATTAAAACTGATGACCATAATTTGGCAGCACACAATAGTAATTTATTGACACCAATTTATGACATTATTGGTATAATTGTTCCAGTGTGATCAGCCTGAAAAAAGCTACATTAGTTGTATTTGAAATTGATTCTTGTTCAATAACATAGGTTACCTGCAATAGATACTTGACAAAAGTGCATACCATTATGTATGTGTTGAGGTACGATTGCTTTCAACGCATTATGCACGAGTGCAATTCCAGCATGGTTTTGACACATCTACAATGTGGAAATTGCATTTTCTTTCATAATGTTGCAACTGTGTTCGCCAAAAACATCAAGAAAGCTTTGCTTGTAACATCTCTAGTTTGTGTACATCCTGCTTGTTTTAAGACACATTGTTCCAAATCATTTTTAATATACTGACAAATTCAGTTTTTCTAAGAGACACATGTTTCTAAGAAACACAAATTGTTTTTTTCGGTATTTCCATCGCAGCCTATGCATGCACCTCGTACGAACTGAGTGTGGAAGAATTCCGGACAAGACTGTCATCAATGGTGGCTCGTGTAAAAGTTGGCTACTAAATGTACAGCAGCTGCGCATGACTTCTGTTTCCTATGGAAAGGGAACTTTCCCGAGCCACCTGGTTGCTGTATTCAAGTAGCTTGCATATTCAGGATGTTCAATATTAAGCCTTTTTTTTTAAAAAGTCACTGCTGTAAGTTTTGTGTGTAAAAGCCACCTTTGCAGATAGCTAAGTATTCAGGGAAACACAATATACAACAATAGTTATCACTGTCAGCCGTGCCCTTGAATAGGATTCAATAATGAACTTATTAGTGACTGTAGCAGGCGGCCATGCACATAGTAAAAATTTGAGCCAGTCACATTTGTACATAGGTCCAAAGAATTCTGACATGCTTGAGCTCAGATATCCCGCTGGAAAGTATAGTTGTGGCTTGTATCATTATGCATGCAGGACAGTGAGTACTAGCACACAGCTACTACTCCCTGAGGTGCCGCATATAATTTGATCATGGATCAAAGCCATACACAAGCATTATAATGGTTACCTTTTTACTACCGGCTGGAATAGCAAGCGCTGACTGCTTGTCTCACCAGGGAGTAATGTTTTGGTGATCCTCGCTACCTTGCATGCGTAATCATGAAAAGCGCAAATACCTTCCAACTAGAATATCTCAGAGCATAGACATGCTCGAAGAATTTTTGCAAGTGGGAGTGTGTAGAAACACGACTGCCACAAACTGTTCTATGCAAACGTACTCAGGTAATGTAGGCACCAAAGTTTCGGTATTCTTAGTTAATTGGGCAGCTGATGGCATTATTGTCTTACTTTGTGTTCCCCTGAACACATAGCTTATCTGCAAAGGCAGTTTTCTGTTCTTAAGGCTGAATTTTATTACAAGCACAAAGCATGTCTCTGAATGTGTCTGTGCTGCTTTCTAAGGTACTATGTCACGTTTAATTTATGTGTAATCTGCAGTTCACTTAAAGTTGAACTTTTTGCTTGCAATAAGGCTGTAGCAGATCGATGGTTTTATTTTCACTGTAATATTGACTGAATATTTTGTTTTATTGTTCTTGTAGTCTTATTTTATTGTCTTCTCGAATTTAATGCCGTAAGTGCAATCAAGTGATTTTCTATTATCATACTTAATCATACCTAACTTTGCCAATACCTAACCATTTGTGATGTATTAGTGATACCTAACCATGTTTAACATTGTTAATGAAGACTGACAGAAGGCATTTTGAAATACTGTAGAGTTTTTAACTTCGCTGTGTTTTTTGTGTGAGTATTTTGAGATGGAATTAGAATTTGGGGTGTTGCAAAAATCCCAATTTGACTGTAAAACACAGATTTGTGGTAAAACCCATTAATTTTAACTACTCATGGTTCTAACATACCTAAATTTAGGGATACGAAAAAAATCAATTGTTTGACTGCTGCTTTTTGGCTATAACAAATTTTCTACCTTTATATATTTGCTACTGGGCCAATGTGTTTGCTGAGCTAGCCTTCTTAATTTCGTTGCGCTGATAGAAGTCTGCTCGAAAAGAACAGTTTGTGCCTTTTGTATGTGTGCAGGTTCCTGGACCAAGCAACTGGCCAGCCCCTAAATCGCTTTGTTTAATTATAGTTACTATATAGCATGCAAGTTTTGGGACAAAGTGTGCAGTCATTGTTATGTTTAATAAAGGTTACAAGTATGCAACAAGATTTGTTGAAATTTTGCATTTACTTTTAGATGTGCAGTACAATGCATTCCAGGCAACACCAGAAACAATAATGAGTTGACGTTTAAAAGCCCGTATTGTCTCCAAGCAAAACAAATTATCGTAATGATAGATGGCAATCACTAGTTAATTCTTTCAACAATTATGGCACCAATTTTCCTAATTAGAATAGTGCCAGTAATAATTCGATCCCAAATTATGTTGCTGTTCTTACTTGTCACTCTAAATCTAAAAACAGCTAAATGTCACTCTAAAAAACAGCTAAATGTACCGATTGTAAAACGCTGACAGGGTGCAGCAAATTACCCACGGGAAATGCTCAACAAGCTGGTTTGCATGAAAGAGAAATGTCTAAAAAAGGTGGTAAAAGATCAAGCAAAAGTCTTTTTAGAATCTTGGCAAGAAGCTTACTAGGCTTCTGATAATATAAGTATAGTAAACATTTACAAAATTTCTTTAAAAAAATCAATAAAGACGTTTTTTAGACTTCTTGCTAGAAGTTTTCTGGCTGTATAATAACGTGACGTTAGCACAGCTACAGGAGGTTTTCAAGCTGCTTAGGTTTAAATAACATCTCAACAAGACTTCTTAGATACTTTTGGACTATCCTTTTTGGACATTTACTATAAGGCTTTTAGCTTTTCTTGTGTTTCGTGGGTTGGCCCCAAGAAACAACGCCTGCGAGCGAATTGGTAAGTACAGTGATCTGCATTGTTGCACATTTTTTTCATATTAAGCGCAATAGTTTGCAAACATGTTAACGGTTCAAAACAAATAGGTTACTCAGTTCCTGCGCGACAGTAGCAATGTTGAATGAAAAGTACACATCCTATATCAGCGCTAGCTGTAGCAACACAACTATCTCGCTTCGTGCAGTTTAAAAACAGCTGGGAGTTATTGAAGCCCGTTATTGAAGCGGGGAGTTATTGCTTTATATGGCACGACGACTGAAGCGTGTTTTGTTATGAATGTGGGTCGCCTTATCGTGTTAATGACAGCAACATAAAACGGAAAGCTCAAACGGCACGCAATATGACCACGTGTCTTTTTATCAGCTAACGGCGGCAATAAGTGAGGTACAGGGATTGGTACAGCGTAGTAACCGATGTAGTGCGTTTAAACGACGGGGCTGTCATCTCGCGGGCGTTTTGTGACTCACTGGCGCTTTTCTTCCTTCCTCCGACGCAGCGTGCAGCTACGGATCGCAGGCTCCTTTCGCATATACCCAAGAGACGGCGCTGCCGCGCTTCCCAAGGATATTTTGCTTCTGCCCGCCGTTTTCAAACAACATAAGTGTTTGGGCATGGCCTGGTTACTATATTCTTTCGTACAAAGATTTCGTCCAGTTAATGTATCTTTATAATAACCATATATTCACAAGCGGCTGCCTTTGTCGAGCTGAGTGGCTTCCTACGTATATGACACATAACCTTAATCGGTTATCATTCATCCATTCGTTTATTTCCACTCAAGGACGAAGCCCTCTTCCAGCCATCATCACTACTACTCTGTTATTGTACTAATCTGCTCAAACGATCCTATTGCTGCAAATGCTTGAGGGTTATACCAAACCCAAAATGTACATTCCTTGACATTCTGATATCCTAATGACATTCTCATGCTGTATTGGACAATATGTAATATACAGTCTGTATGCATTGCGTGACCCCATTTGCTCTTATCCACACCGCATTATTCCTCTCGTAAGTCTGTGCCTGTTAATCTTTAGCTCCACCATAACCTAAATAATCTATTGATGACTTAACTGCGCAGCATAAACAACAACAATAACGACGACAAAACAACAACAACAACAACAACAACAACAGCAACAACATCGATGGGTAACTTTTTTTTGTTCTCATCATTGAATTACCCATATGCATGCATTTTGCATAAAGCTTCAGTTACAATTGCTTGCATTTTTGTTGAAGTTCACATATGACGCGGACAAATTTAAGTGAACCTTGACGCTGAAAAACGGGAATTTTTTCTCCCCTGCGTGCTGATTAGTTGAAAGATATATGATACTTACACAACTTCAGTAATCAGCAAAGGCAGTTTCTTTCAGTGATATGAGGAATACGATACGAAAATACTTTAAGCCTCACATTCACACTCCACATCAACTCCTCAATGAAAAGAAAAACGTTTCAAACTTTACCGGGTATAAGGTTGGTAAAGATTATCCCATGCATTTGAGCCCCTGAACACAAGGGCGTCACCTTTGCCGCCATTGCTGTACCGCGCGAACGTTACCGGCTCCTGAAAAGCGTGCTGAAATTGACTGAGGTATTCAGTTCTCATCGTAATTAATGAAAGTGCGCTCGTGTAAAGCAGAGTTGCAAGTACGTGTCAACAGAAAGCGCTGACGATGACGCACTGCGACTGCGACTCACAAACCTGCCAGAAGGTCTCCAATTCTTGTCTACATGGTTGTGACGTCATAGCAAAAATGCGTGCAAAGGCACGTTCCTGCGCGATGAGCCTGGTACAGGGTAAATTGCCTAAGTAGCCTTGAATGTTTCCAAAAACCATTCTAATTGAATTTTAACCCTTCGATGCCCAAAATTTTGTTTGAATGAACAACAACAAGAATACTTTCGCGTGCACAAGGAAATTATAAAGTATGCCAATAAGTTTTCAGAAAGAAAGTATGAATATTTACAGGCGAGTGATGAGTTGTTGCTCCTGAGCAGCATTGGGCACCAATGGTAATCACTTCACATGGAACGCCTTGCAGCAGCAGCGGTCTGGAATGAGGTGTAGATGCTCGTTGCATCATCCAAGATTGACATTTAAATTCATACATCCTAAAATCGTGGTTTACACCTACCCTGGGGTCTGAGCTTGAGTCGATAGCCTCGGGTAGCCTAGCAAAAAAGAAAAACATTTCAAAGCTAGAAAAGGGAAAATGTATTGTCGTTTTATTCAATAAAAATGGTCTTATTATATTTATTATCGTGTGAATAGTAAGGGCACCGAACCACGCAGATATTGTTGTAAAAATGAGGTTTCTTCCTTTTCCTATGCATGGTCTGATCAACGCGCTTGTTTTGGGAGTGACGGAAGTGAGGAAGAAGATGACGAAAGGAGTGTTAACCGGTTCTTGAAAATGATAGTTGTCTTTCTCTGCCACACTAAAAACATTAAATATAACAGCTCCACACATTGTAAATTATCACAATCATGTCTTCCTTTTCTGCTTTTACTGACATGTGTATGCCCAATGTTGCAGGCATTAGAGCATTGTGCCCAAACCATGGGACGTGACTTTTACCCGAGCACACCGTGCACGAACTTATGAAGACCCCGTGCAGCAGTGTTTATAACAGACGCGCGGGGAGGGTTCGGAGAGACGAATTCCGGAGCGCGCCGAGTGCACGTGGTGTAAACAAACTGCGTACAACCAGTCCGAGTCTCATTCTCAGCAGCGACATACGAGAGCCGGCCTTCTCGATTCGCACCGGAGAAAGGGGCAAACACACGAACTTCACTATGACAGACAAGGGTAGGCTAAAGGCGGTGTTCGTTTGGTCGGCGCTCTTTGGGCCCAGTTTTTGTTTCAAGAGTCTGTACTAATTCTGACACCTGGTATTGAGGACCTTGGGAGTCTGTGGTCCTCAAGGTCCTCAAGTGGACACGTGGTCCAAGTAGAACGTTCTGGGGCTCTTATGAGTGTTTATATCACGAGAGCGGACTCTACATTTTCTACGTCGTTGCGTAAGCAAACCGAGCTTGAACAGTATATTTGCTGTAAGTGACTAGCCGCTATTAGCTGTTCAAACTGCACAGCAGAAAAGCTAACTTTACAGCATAGCAGAAAAGGGGACTACTGGAGCAACTGCATTTCGTGATCTATGTTAGCTCTCCTTTTCCTGACGTTGCTGCAACAATAGATGCACAGACAGAGTGGTGAATTCGGCGGGTTGAAGCGTAAGCATTTGAAGATAATGTGACGGTCAGGAATGGTGCACGAGCAGCAATCCAGCGCCGAGCACTGGTGATCGGCCCTCATTCGTCGTCCTCGCCACGCATGAAATAATGTAATTGTTGCCCACGTTGGGTTGGTGTGAAGGCACTGGGCAAGGCGAAATTCGGAGAAAAAAAATCACTTTTTTTCTTTGCAATTTATGAAGGGTGTCTCTTTGTGCACATCTTCCACATTATTACTTTTCTTAAAGAGTATTTTTAGGGCTCAAAAGCACTTTTTGAGATAGCAAGTGGTCAGTTAACACGCACATTATAGGGAAAGCCCCTCGTAGGCGCTCCGTGCTTACGGATTGTTTTTCTTAAAAAAACTTTGTGTACGAAAGCCCAAATGCTTGTCTGGAGGCAGCAGTGTATAGGGAATGGTTCGTTAATTCCGAGGCCGTCCAAAGATGCCTTTACATGTGCACGTGGTCTTCGAAGTACATCGTTTCGAACACTTTCAGCCCATAACCTTATTCGTTTCACCTTGCGTTCGTCGTGTTTGTCAATAAGTTGAACTGACGAGGGTAAAAAAGGTCTTCAGCGACTGTATATTTTGCGGCAACAAATGCCTTTGCAAATTCGAATAGACTCAGATGACGTACTGAGGTTCTGAACGCTGTACCGCCAAGCCCTTAATCGTTGAACCTCTCTTCTTTCCAGCGTCGTTCAAGGCTAATCGCGCGCAGGATGACAATGGGTGTGCTCTAATGAACATGCATAATGTTTGTGATGCAATTAGACGGAACTGCGTGTGCAGAGTGCCATTCAAGTGTATAGGTAATGGGAATTAGGTCACAGAGTTTTTGCTGTCTTTGTTTAGGTTCAGAGTTTCAATAATTGCCTCACTGGATGTTGTTCTTTCGTTTAATGATGGTAGTATAGCCCAAGCCGATATTCATAAATAGCTAGGATTGAAGCTTAGCCAAAAACACAGACAATTTGTTGGAAAATATTGACCACAAACGTACGTACACTGCCGTAAGAGCTGCATGAAAGCTCACAAAATAAGCGAGGCAAGCAATCAGAGGCTTCAAAGTGGGAAATTGAATTTCATAGTAATAACCAAGTTTGTAGCTACTAAAAATATTCGAACGATTTTTGTGACAAAGTATGTTCGCTCTTCAGCTGTTTTCAATTCTTAAACTCGATTATCTATAAAAATATGTCTTTTATAACTTAAGTACCCTTATTTTCTATGCATTGCAAGATAACCATTTGATTATTCTCATTCGTATTCTACATAAATGCCTGCCAGTATTGAAACAGAGTCGAGACTACGCAGTTTATGGCTTTGCGTTACAAATTTTCATAGATGCGAATTAGTTAAAATTTTAGGTCATATACTGTTAAAAATGCACCAAAACATTAATATTGGGTAGGTTTAAATAAACCTGCTTCAGTTCAAAGAGCGGGAAGTTTGGAAGGAAATGATGTATGTATCGTGTAAAATGTTCTTAATCGCGAAGGTAACGGTTCTTAAGAATGACAAAAAATGCATGGGACGTACAGGGCTTACCTTATCTTAACAATAATTGCTGTTCCTTTGTTACGCGCCAAAATCGTGGTATGGTGACGAGGTACGGGTTAGCGGGGCACTGTGGATCAATTTGTACTACGCAAGATTTCGCTCAAGTATGCTTACTTTGTCAGTTTACACTTAAAGTCTTAAAAACTAACCTAAATCATGCATACACTCATTCATTTCGTTCCCAGTGAGCAGGCTGGTGTCGTGAGAAGAATTAAGAAATCAGACTATGTTTATCTTGTAGAACACAAAGCCTAGGATCAATAAGTTTGTACAGCGGAAGCTGTTATGAGATCACAACTCTGGTCACGCGCAATGTCCACCGCTGCTGGTTTCCGTAACCAGATCACGCGAAATTATTTTTGAAAATTGGCACCAATGACACAGTGGGGCTCGAACACAAGTACGCTGTGTGCCAGTTCAGTATTCTACCTCTGAGCTATGCTGGTTTTTTTTTCTTACATTGTATTTAATACAACTGTGGCTTTCCTATATACATAGTGTACAACATACATATGGTCAAGTCGACAATTGCAAAATGGACGTTATAAAATAAATCTCATACAACGAAATGTCTAAAGGGGTATTTGAGTAGCACATTTCATGAGCTCAGCATACCAGTCCGGCTTAAATTGCAGTTGGTCATAAAAGTTCCTTAGCCGCACAGTCATTTGCAAAAAGTGGCATCGCGAAGACACCATTGGTTTCACATGCCTGTTCAACATGTGAGTTTTCCATAAACTACGCATGTCCATTAACAACAGCATGTCAACTGGCATGTCGTTGCATTTGAGTGGTACAAGATAACGGATGGTATGAGAATTTAAATCCAGACGTTTTTTTTTAAAGCCCTCTGCAGGACGTCCCAAAAAAGTATGGTGTCCCTACAACTAATAAAGCAATGTTTGATTGTTTCTGGAACTTCACAGAAGCGGCAGTTAAATGAGGATGCCAATATGCATTTTGCGTTTAACCAGGTTTTTACAGGTATTGTTTCTGTATGCACTTCGTAAAAAAAATGTGCTGGTTATGGGTGAAATAGGCATTTTCGTTACACGTAGTAGGACGTCATGACCAGAAAGTCTAATACATAGTGAGCGGTAAAGTCCGCCGGAAAGAGCACATCCAACACAGCATAATATAGGTATTTTCTTGAGCTAGAGAACAAGTACTCATTGGATAATCTGGCTGTCAGGAAACGCACTGATTCGTATACTTCACGCATGAACCCTTGCAGATAAGGAGGCAATGCAAAATTTGTAGATAACACTAAATTTGGTAAACCATCTGCGAAACTCATTCGTAAGAATGTTCGAAGCAGTGAATGAGCACAGTGACTAAAATAGGAAAAGCGCCACACCAGTTGTCTAATAAAGAGGTGTACCAACCCAAGACCACCTGTGCAGACAGGTCTAAAAACATTATCTTGCCTTATCGGTTCATAGGTTGATGACCAAATAAAGGTAGCAAATATACGGTGAAACATTTGCATGTAAACCTTCAAACAACACATCATTTGCAGATCATAGAATATTTTTGTTGCCAAGAACAGGTTGCATGCTTTAGCTCTGCCAAAGATGGAGTTTATGAGGAATAAACGCCTGGGCATAGCGCATTAGAGGGAGGGGGGATTTTCAATAATGTGCACTTGATCGATATGCATCTAATGAAACACATGGATATTTTTGCAGTACCCTTATTTTCTATGCATTTTTGCAGTACACAAGACCATTCTATACCCTGAAAGTTGGTTGGTTTATATGTCCACGGGCCAAACCACCGTCTCGTGCCACTGAAACTTTTCCAAATTTTCCGATTGTTGACCCTACCATTTTTATACTAGAAAGATCTGTGCAAAAGAACGCTAGGTCATCCGCATACGCCAATACTTTTACCTCATTCCCATAAGCACTGAAACCGCGGACGTTACTAGATCGAATTACACTTAAGCACAGTGGTTCCAAGTAAAGAGCAAAAAGTATTGGCGACAACAGAGAGCCCTGTTTCACAGACGAGTTAAGAAACAAGGGTTTCGAAAGGTAGCCTCTAACAATTGAACGGGTTGAACATTCATTGCAGCATAATTTCACACCTTTAAATATATTGGAGCCAACTTTGGCATGCTTGAGAAGAGAAAACAGAAAATAATGGCGAATCCGATCAAAGGCTTTCGCTAAGTCTACTTGTAGTATTGCCAGTTGTTCATATGAGTGTAAACAATGTTCCAATACTGTGCGAGCAATGTGTATACCAGTTTGTATTGAGTGACCTTTTAGACCACACGTCTAATGGGCATCAATAATTATTGAAATCGCAAATAAAGTCTGCTTGAAAGTACCTTTGCAAATATTTTGAAGCCTACGTTGCACAATGTAATTGGTCTGTAGCCATCAACGTGACGAAGTTTTTCTCTCTGAGCATTTTGGGATTAGAACAGTGTGGCTTTTAGTAAAAGAGAGAGGAAGCGTCTCCGGATTCAATCTCAGCGTGAAAATTTCGAGCAGTACAGGGCACAGTATAGATCTAAATGCTTTGTAAAACTCGCCAGATACTCTATCAGGTCCTGGCGTGACAATAGCAACTGTTGAACGGCAAGTTCTACTTCCTGTATAATGAAAGGCCCACTAATACATTCACATTCCTCGTCAGTTAGAGGAGTCACAAATGACAAAAACTGCGTCACCATATCTTCCTTTTCGTTTTCATAGGAGGCCCTGAACAATTCTTTGTAATAAGTTTCATATTCTGACATAATTTCACTGGAATTATTGACCAATACTTTTGCCGAGTAAATGTTTGGTATAAATTTGATTTTAGCGTTTCGGTATTCATCGATTAAGGGTTGACCGTGTAGGCTCCTCTGAATACAAAATACGAGTATTGCGGGACCGAATACGGGCACCTCTGTAACGTAAAGCGTCATACCTCTGGAGTGCGTTTTTGGCGTTAGCGATTTCGGCTGTATAGCGACCAGGGGTCTCACACTCAAATTCATATAGGTTCTGAAGATTTTGCTTTAGTATGCTTTGTTCTAATTTTCTGTAAAAGCCCCTCACAGATCCAATTTTTATAGCTATCGCCCGTCCTTCTTGTTTGAATAATTCCGTGGACGTGAACAAATTTATGTCAGCCGACAAACAGCTCCTCAGTGCTACGCGGACGCGTGCAGGAAACTCCTGGTCGCTCACAATTTAAGAGTTGAGTTTCCAAAGTACCCATAGTGGTCTGAAGTTAGACCAGACTGTTGCTACCTATCTCCCCCACAACAATGCAGTGATCTGAAAGGGAAATGGCCTCTGTTTTGCTTGGCACGTCGAGGGAAATAAGTGGTGCTGAAACGTAAATGCGATCAAGGCGCGTATGTGTACTTCCTTATGGATGCGCATACAAGGGCGGGTTGTTGAGTGGTCCTATATCAACTAGTCCCACATTTTCAACTATAAGCGAGAGCACTTCAGCACTCCTGTCATTTCCACTAAGCCCGGTACTATCGGATGAATTGCAGACGCAGTTGACATTGCCCATGAGCACAATGTTACGGTCAGGATCTAACAAGGTAGCCAAACTTTAAAAGAAACTAGTGCGCCGTGGTGCATCGCTAAAGGCCTTAGGCGCCACGGCAAACCATACAATACAAAATAACATTGTATCAGCCGCCCTTCTTGGTCAACACTATATGTTATAGCTGAATACGGTAAACTCTTCCTGATAAACAGAAGGCAGCCCGCCGATAGGCCCACAGCATGCGACACATATACATCGAATACAGATAGATAAGGCCGCAAGGCCCTCCCTGTATTCACTTCACTCTCGATCATCGTTTATTGTATACTGTGACGAAATCGAGATGTCGGCTGAAGAGCAACCGGCGGAGCTGAAGCTGTTTCTGCTTGGCTCATAGTCCACATACGTTGACCGTTGCAAAAGTGACTCTCTAGGGCAGCGCCATGGTGTCTGTATACTTTTCAGAGTTGCATTCGCCGGACTGGTGGAGAAGGGTCGTGTGAATACGCCCCGTCACCAGTGCCTGGCCTCCTTGATCTTCAGCGTCTGCACGTTCCTGCAGGCTGTGATGACTTTTGTGACTTTTTGGCAAACTTGCCTTAGGCAGGTTTGATGTCGGGAAAGCAATCGCGTTAATACGACTTATAAAGCGTTTTACAACAGCGAAAGAAGAACCGGTCGTCGAACAATGTGAATAGCGTAAGCAGTGGGCCATCCAATGCTCCAACCCATTACAAAAGCTTGTTCTTGTTCCCCTATTAATTGTGGCGCATACCCACTTCAACCATTATCCCTCATCGTGGTCAGCCACGGCATGAACAATTGGCACGAAATTCCTTGCGAGGGTTTAGTGGACACCACGCTTCTCAGAATAATGACAAAAAATAGCACAGCCGATTACCGGCAAAAAATTATTAATAATGCCTTAGTGGGTATGAAGCAGGTGTGCTTGCAGTAGTTACTCAATGAGTGTTTTGAAAAGGCTCTGAAAGGCCGCTCTTCTAGCTTTCGATGTGACAGTGCTGCGCCTACCGCGCAGGCCTGGCATTTTTTTTCCCTTTACGCGAGGTCCAAGAGTCGACGGTATTGGGCTGTTCCTTCAATGTCTCTGAATTAAGGCCGCTGCGAAACTGGAGAGTTGTTTCGGGGGTGTCATTCTCGAACTTGAGGCAGGTTATTTTGGCCCTTGTTTTACAGTTATTTGCAGGTAGAACTGAGTTTTTTTCGTTATTGTTATTTTCTTTTGTCTCGGAAGTCGCCCATTTAGCTATAGAGGCTGCTGCTATCATCTCCTTGATTGGGCCCTGCAGAGTGTTCGTAGTAAACTTTTATGTAGCACTTCCGTGAAAGTTTTCAATATGGCTTTTGTACACATACACGCACTCATACGTACGCAGGCACAAACACTTGAAAATAGTTTTTAAATCAACTCATCCTGCCCAAGTAATGAATAACTGGCTACCCCTTAGCTTCCTAGTTTTGTTGAACAACGGAAATGTGCCGGTAGCGGCCACGTAGGCTTGCGCGTAGTTAAGTTACAACAAAAAAAAAAAAAAAAACTGCTCCCTCAGACTACTTCATATGGTGGTTTATCATATGGTGGTTTTGGGACGTTAAACCCCACATATCAATCAATCAATCAATCAATCAATCAATCAATCAATCAATCAATCAATCAATCAATCAATCAATCAGATAAATCAGACTACTTCTAAGGTACCCCAGTCGTGTGAAAGTACTTAAATAGAGTAACTTCAATAGAACATTTCATGTATGTACAAGTCTGACTGGTAGGTAGGTCATAAGGGGGAACATAAGAAAAGTACAAAGCAAGTGAGATACGTTAAAATTGATCCGCTTACGATACGAGTTGTTAGTGACAACGGAGTTGAATAGAAAAATACAACCGTAAACATTCTGATAAGTAACTGTTGAACACAAGAGCCCTGAAAATAATCTCACGTTTCTGGCAGTTTTTATTAACGCGACAGTGATACATAGCTCGTTTCGTACAAATTTCGGCGACGGTCTCGGCGTTGGCGTCGTTGGTTGTTAGTGAAAAATTATCTTGTACATGACCCAAAAATCGAGAAAGATTTCAATAAAATTAAAAACAAATAATAAACAAATTTAAAGTCCAAGTGGAGCTAAAACCCAGGCCGTCTGTCTCGTAAGCAGGTTGATCTACCAGAGTCATGATATTTGTTGAAACAGCTTTAAAAAAACACGTTATGAATGTCATGTTGTTCAAGGAGTCTCGTTAAGAGGGACCTGCGAAACTTTTTCAAGTAGCCATGGAATTTATTCACGAAAGGAGCTTATTGCCTCATGAATTCACTGCCGCTAATATTTTTAGAATCCATCCAGTGCGAGCGAAGTTACAGAGATCTGTCGCACGCTGCAATTGCATTCTCCCGTCTCTCGTCCCGATGAAAGTGCTGGAAGATAAGCAGGGAGGAATGGAACGGGGAAACAAAATACGTCACACGTGTCTCGTGACATTGGACCCTTGTTTTTTTTTTTCTCGCGGAGTGTCGAGGTGTCCCCAGTAACGAAAGAGCGTGCCATGCTCAAATCAGCCAATAACTGGTACAATGGCTGTGGTGAGTTAGTTTTGAGATAGTAACATCATTTGTTGAGAGAAGAGAGAAAGTAATTTTTCCTTGACTTTGATAATTTATAGTAAAATCCAGGCCATGTCCTGCGCCATAACACTTAGCTAATGTGTTCTCGGGATCGGGATCCTCGATTCTATATACCGATCGGCAGCGTTTTCTGACCATGCTCAAAACATGTCGCAGGGTCCCTTTAACGCATCTAATATTGCTTGGCACCAAGCGTCAAATCACACCAAGCGTCAAAACATCACACCAAGCGTCAAAACATGTGAATAGACCTCTTTCAAGCAATCCCACAACGCCTCGCTGGTGCACGGAGAACTATGAGAAAAGCGTGTATGTACGTCGAACGAATCGATTCTTCCGCGGCCCACTGCTCATTGGCGCCGTACGAGCACAAGCGAAAAGAACATGCCGCCACTTGCTGAATAGGCTCTGAACGCACCTGCATGTATATATACCCATGAATTGTGAAATGAATAACGCAGTCAGAGTAGGTGTCAGCAAGCTGGTGTACATCGAACGCAGCAGATGAGCGGCATGTGAGTTGTTGCTTACCGATGCATGTGTTCAAAACGTGCTATCGTGAAGGATGTGAGCTGGAACACTTAGTTACTCAACGATGAACTGTTCATAACGTGCTATGGCACTTAATACCATCACGGTTTGATCGAGAAGACCAGACTACAGAGGGGTGCTACAGCTAGAATTAAAAAAAATTATGGACAGGTCACGCGGTGAAAAAAAAGGGAAAATAAAGACATTCTAAACGTGTTTAAAGACGAAGGGATGGAACTATAATTCCCTTGCAAAGTACCTTGCTCTGATTATTTGCGGTTTATTTTAAAATGCTCTAGTGCCCCTGGGGAACATGTTTTCTGTAAGTATATTCTGCATTGAATGAAACACTGTTGAATTTCCCGTCGGCGCATTCAACTATTGTTTAATGAGGAATAATGATGTAACACCTACGCTCGGTATCAAAAAATGAATAAGAAAACTTGCGCACATTACCTGAGCGATAGTTTTCAGCTGCAAATTGATTCCCTGAAGGAGGTGCCTTATCCTGCCTATCATACTCCATCGGTTTCTGAACAGCTCATTCACACTGCAAACAAAGATTAACTTGGACGACCTTCACCTGCGAAGAAACTATGGGAATATTGCAGTTATTTGATGCATACATGCTGCAAAGTCTGAAAGGAAATTGGGAAGTTATACGAGGTGAGGGTTGTGTTTTCCGCACCACAAGCATATAACAACATTTGTTCCGTAGAGCGCAAAAGCACGCAAGGGTCTGCAGCGGGCAGAGAAAAGTACTATGAGAGGCATATTAATTGTTCTTTCAATTGCCGTGCAAGAGTTGCTAACCAATTTCCTCGTGTGTTCACATATATACATCAGTCAGACTGGTTCATGTATCAACACGCACCTCAGAGAGCATAAAAATTCAATGAATGAAGCCGCCTCATCATCCCTCTCATTTTCAGTCATGCAAGTACAACTCAATTTTCGGAGGCACAGCAGTATTGCACAGTAACCCTAACCAGACAACGCGAGCAATCTGGGAGACATGTTGTAGCGATGCTGAGGCAGGCAGGCTAATAAAACAAGCGTATTTATTAGGGTTAACTTCTGCCCACGAGTCTAACGACTATGGTCGTTGAAGTCCGAGTAGTCGAATTCAACAGATCCAACTGTCTTCCTCTTCCTCGTAGCCAGAGTGCACGAGCGCATGGCGAATGCCAGGGGGGGTCTGGCCTGGTGCTCGTACCACGATGGTCGCGGCGGGCTACTTGAACATGGCCAACCTGTCGCGGCAATATCACAGAGAACACCGCGCCATGTTGAAGCCAACCTTCGCTATCGTACAACACAAGAAACTTAACTTTATTAACCAACTGTAAACACGCGCCTTGGTTGTTTACCTTTTTGTACCTCTTTGTCTCATGCGCGATGAAATCCTATTTTCTCATATATGTTTTTCAATACATGCGGTAACAATTCAGTTGTGATTGAGCGTTTCCAGTGTGCATATTTATTTGCTGTTCCTGTTGTTTTCTTTTTGCCCTGTAAGCTATATTCTAACCTACAGTTGCAGTGCCAATGGAGGTTGCTGAGTGCATATCGTTTGTACCTATGTATGCTGCGAGCGACGCGCAGTGGTCTAGTCAACGTATCTTATTTTACAAAATTGCGGTTATTTCTAAACCACTCTTCAAATACCAGAACCTTACAATTTACTCATAAACAGCGTCAAAGGACATTGATTCCTAATGCATTCGTGAATTTGTAGACAGTACTTGCTCCTTTTAGGTAACCAAGTTGTACTTTTTTCTATTTGTGCTGGAGGTGGACTGACGCTAAAGGATAATAATGATAAACTGACACTTTTCAGTCACTCAGCTGGTCGAACATGGGAGCATGCAGGTGAAAATCGTAGACAAGCCATCGCAACTACACACTGAAGTTTGTGAGAGAATCACGCAGTATTATATTGCACCTTGATGAGTTCACTTGATCTGAGAAGCACTGGCACGATGCAAACGGAAAGATGAAGCATGAGGCCCGCGTGCTCGGCTGAGACCCGGCTGCTGCGGCGTACAAACTTTTCCCCTGAGCGTTTGCACGCCTGATGGTGGCACTAGTGTGCTTGGAAAAGGTCTATTATGCAGCGAGTGGGTTTTTTAAAGGCCCACCCATTAGAAAGCGATCAGGCATATGCAGTCATAGTCAGCAACAGAAGCATCAACAAAGTGAAATGAAGTGAAGTGAAGTTTATTTTCCTTTCATACAAAGGAGGAATCCGGGGCTAAAGGCTGGGGTGCCTGACAAAGGCCTCGGCTGTGTATTTGTTTGTTGACCTACGGACGCCTAGTGTGCTCTTCGCTGAGTCGCAAAATGAATAATTATGGCGTAGAGGGCACTTAACAACTGTTCCAGTAGGCCGGCGAGATGGCCGAATGGTTAAGGCAAAGAACTATAATGTTCCAGTAGGCATTCAGTGATACTTTGAAACGGCCAGTATTACGTGAACAGCCGTGAATTTTCTTACGGCACGGTTTAGGCATGCGTTAACCGAGAACCGAAGCAGGTATAGCAGCTCAGAAGGAGACGCACCTGAGGCCTGATTACGCGATCTGCTCTTGAAAGCGAAGCTCAAGTGCCTTCGAATTTTTGCTGGTGGGAAATGTGTCACGTCATTGAACCATGAAACTGAACAAGTCTCCCACCGTTGGTAATGTGACATATCGGTAAGCTGTGATTACCATTCAATATTTGTGTCGCGTTGCGTAGGGGTACTGTGAACATGCTATGGAAGCAAGCATATTGTTATTACATGTATTGACATCTAGTAAAGGTGGTTGGTTGTGGTTGCGCCGAAAGTGAAGAAGTATAGTTTACTTTGAATGAAGTTATGCCTATTTCACTCACATCTAATCTGGTAAAACTAATTGAAGGAATTCCACACATTAGGATAGACAACTGGTTGAATGAAAACACAATTTTAAGCCCGTGCCAAATTGAATTCAGGCGTGGCTGCTCCATTTGGTGTGCCCATGTTGATTTGGAAAGCAGAATACAACTTGCTCGTTCTAAGAAACAGGTTGCCTTCTTAGTGACTTTAGATATTGCAAAAGCTTATGACAGTGTGGAGCACATTAAACTAATAAATTCGCTAACGCACGTTGGTTTACCGAATTACTTCGTAAGATCGGTTTGCTCTGTTCTAAAACATAGAAAATTTTATTGCTCTTAATCTGGCATGTCTTCTTCAAAGTATAAACAAACTAGAGCTCTCCCCCAAGGTTCGGTACTGTCACCATTTTTTATTTAATGCTTTATTGTGCACAATTCCAGTTCAACATGATGTACAGGTATATGTATACGTTGACCACATCGCATTTTTTACTACTGCTGCAGATATACATACACTATATCAGATGCTACAGTTTAATATGAACGCTCTGGACACATGGTTAGACGAAATTAATCTATAATTAAACACCAGAAAAGTACAATCGTAGTTTTTCTGATAAGTGTTCTAGTGCACATTTCTGTAGTTTACAGACAGGACTTTGTCCCGCAGGTGAAATCGATTAAATACTTACGAGTGACTTATACTAAAAACCTAAATTGGAGTTCGCACATAGAAAATATGGCAGCTAAAGGAGCACGGACACTTGGGATGCTAAGTAGACTCAGCAATAAACGTTCTGGTTTACGTCGTGATCTGTTGGTCATGATATATTGCTACGGGGCGCCACAAATGAACATTCTAGAAAAGAGGACGATGTTTAGCGCGAGCTCGTGCAGACCGGGCTCCATATTGTATGCCTGCCTGTTTACCAAAAGTAAAGGCATTTTTCAGACGCCTTCTCCCCGTAACAATATTGTATGTATATTCACCCAATATTGGAGTTTGGCTGTTTGTTGTTTTCTGGAACACCCGCCTACAAAACTAGACCACTGGTACTACTAAAACACGAAGCGTTACGAATATGTTTTGGGCTCTCTAAATTTGTCGTAATTATTATTTACTATAAGGAAGCGCGCCTGCCTTCTCTTCGTGCTAGGTTACAAATACTAGCAGTTCGTATTTTCCTAAAAATATATATGCATCACCACAGAGGAGGTCGCAATATGTTTTTATTGATGAGCTGACGTCCTTTTTTAACAAACAGTAGTCTAGAATAAGGCGCCCACAAGTCATCGCCATACAGAAGCTCTTGAAAACATTACAAGTTAACCTTCGTGAGCTACTGGTACTAAGAACACCTATTCAAACAATGAAAATAGAATTTGACAATATATTTTCTAATAATTGCAAACATCTTCTTAGTAGATACCTAAATGCCATTTTAAAAAACCACTTGGCAAGATGAGAAATAAAGATTGTAATAGCAACTCATGCTTCAGTTTGCAAAGAGAAGGCAGGAGTCGGAATTGCATCTTAAGTGTGAGATTGGTCTTTTTCAATTCGTTTACCCGTTTTTACACCTATTTATCCAGCGGAATTACTTGCAATTTTCTTAGATTTATGAAAATTGCCTCAGTCAATAACAGATATCATTCTTTCAGACTGCCTGTCTGTGTGTAGCTCATTAACTGCGCCCAATATGTCCAATGCTTGAAAGGTATTTTACGCCCTTGCCCCAAGACATTTACGACTCATTCGCTTCGTGTAGATACCAGTGTAGAAAGGTTTAACCCTCAATGAATATGCAGACGCACTTGTAGTGGCCTCATATAATTATCCCATAATTTCTATATTGCTGACGCTAGCATTTACCGCCGTGGCACACTTTGAAAACTTTGTCATATCAGATTATTTTGAAAAATCGCGCATGCAACATATAATTTTTCTCATCTTAAATACCCCTGAAAAAAATTGATGGTGCTCCTCCAGAATGGCGGAGATATCAATTACAGGACTACGATGCCGAGTTTTCCATCTCCCCCTGAATTTTTATCCACTCAGGTCTGGTCTGGCACAGTCTCCGCTATGCCTCCACTGCAACGAGAGTGACTCCGTTCATCATTTCATCTTAACATGCAGGTTATAAACAAATCGAAGGAAGAGACTGTTAGAAGAACCTCTCGGTAGGTTGGCTCTAAATTTATCTCTTCTGGTGGTCTTTTCTTTTGGAGCAACTGAAAAGGGATTTAGCCACAGGAACGTTTGCGAGGCCGTATGTGATATTTAAAGGCAACAAAACAAGTAGATTGTTAAGCTGAGGCATAAATTAACTTTATTTCAAACCATATTAGCTTGCTCATTTTTAGTACCTCTATTTATTTTATTTCTAATTCATCGTTTACCAATCTGTTTTTAGTTTAAACATCTCTATCTAAATAACCCAGCTGGCAAAACGATTTGATCTTACAAATGTTTCATGGTCGTTTCATGGTCGATCTCCCATTGTGAGTTGCGCCAGGATTCTCACGAACGAACGAACGAACGAACGAACGAACGAACGAACGAATGAACGAACGAACGAACGAACGAACGAACGAACGAACGAACGAACGAATGAACGAAGGAACGAACGAACGAACGAACGAGCGAGCGAGCGAGCGAGCGAACGAACGAACGAACGAACGAACGAACGAACGAACGACTGAGCAACCAACCAACCAACCAACCAACCAAGAGGCCGGTGAAGAGGTGATTGTCGATTTGGTAGCCTATGTAGTGATGTTCGCTAGGAAAGATATCTTAGGCCCCATTATTTTGCACCGTAAAAAATGTGGATGAGGAGTAAGGAAAAAAATAACAGAGTGTGATTAGTAAAAATTCAATAATGACAACAAAATTGTACTTTATTCGAAACAATATAAATGAACTCATCTTAACGCAACAGCGTTACAGAGTCCGTTCTTCAGGGATTCCTGTGCCGTTGTTGTCGGCGTCGTTGGCTATGAAGGAACAAAACGCTTTGAATCAGGTGTTCGCAGGATTCCTCTTCAGCAGGGACGATGGTTCATCGTGGCGCCCCCCCCCCTCCTCCATTTTATGTCAATGTATGATGCTGACTTTGTGCTCGCCCTCCGAGTCACAGCGCCCCTCGTCCCCACATGTCAATGTATAGGGCTGCTTTTGCGCCTCCGCCACTTTTTTGGTGACTAGGGGTGCAGCCCCCCTCCCCTCTGCCCCACTCGTGTGCATGCCTATACTTTGAATGCATATGATAAAAATCATTATTCCTGGCTGGAGTTGAACTAAGGTCATCTGCTTGGCAAACAGTGGTTCCACCACAAAGCCACACTAGTGTTTGAGCATCACTCGGAAAAAAAAGCTAGTCAGCTCCATTTCGCAAACACTGTCGAAACAGCGCAGCATATGCCTGTCTTTTTTTTCAGTTTATATCGCAGTTCTATATTTTTCAAGTCTTCCGGCGACATGATCGTGTTCTAGCATCAACTTACGCTGATGCTCGTCAGGTGGCTTCTTCATCTGGACTTAAAATGAGGGATGTTCGCCACCTTGAAAGTACAAACTCCTGAACACCGACACTCACACATTAATTAGCACTTCTCTGCGCCTCACCCTCATCTCATCTTGGCGCGTTTCTTGAAGGTTCGCACCACGACTTTCTCCACTCTCGCTGTTGAGTCTAGCAGCATAGACGGCCCTCCACTAGTCACCGAGTCCCACCCTCGCCACAGTACGAGGCCACGTGATAAGCGCTACCACAGCCCCGGACTTGAAATGTTCGACTATAAGAACAGCTTCACTTAAAAAAAATTCCGCAGATCCCACGTAGCTGGGAATCGGCGTTATGCGAAGCATGCGGAGGGAAGGTGACCGCGTTGCATTTTTTTTTATTGAGTGACATGTCAAGAAACGATGCGGAATATGTGTACAAATGTTGCACGCATTCCCCACCACGGTTGTCTAGTGGCTAAGGTACTCGGCTGCTGACCCGCAGGTCGCGGGATCGAATCTTGGATGCGGCGACTGCATTTGCGATGGAGGCGGAACTGTTGTAGGCCCATGTGCTCAGATTTGGGTGCGCATTAAGAACCCCAGGTGGCCGAAATTTCCGGAGCCTTCCACTGCGACGTCGCTCATAATCATATAGTGGTTTTGGGACGTTATTCTCCACATATCGATCAATGTTGCACGCACATACATACGTTGAAGAGTTGCATATGTTTATATAACCAGTTGTTTGCACTTGCGCAACGATGCCAACTAGGGCATGCGTATTAGCAACACCAGAAGCTGATATTGCCAAGTTCCTTTCCTCAAGTTTTATCACCCCGTTACACTACGTTCAGCGCAAACCGTGCCTACGATGTTGGAGAAGCTTCGAGGCTTTGGTAGATCAGTTTGTTAAGATTACGCCCACTTCGGGAACGTCACAGATTATTCAGGAACCTACGTCGCCGCTAGCGATAACGCTAGAGTATTCGATGGCAAGGGTATAAGTACCGACACGCTTCACCGCTTGTCAGTTGATCGATGGCCGACGCTCTGCCCGCTGCTATCAGTGCCAGTGCTTCGAGGTAATCTTACTTATCATTCATTGGCCACAAGTTCAACCCGAATAAACAGTTTCATCTTCGATATCTACTCCAATCCTTTCGGCCACGTCACGACTCCATGACATCTGGTGGAGGTGCTGCTTCGTTCATGTACCAGACGCCGCCATGAAGCCATGAACTAAGCCCAAGTGGCAAAGAAGACGCCAACGCTGAACAGCGAGCAAGTCGCAGGCAGAGGCGACTGCAGCCAGAGTACGGGCCCCTTCCCAAAAACATCAGGCAGCCTCGGATCACGCCTAGGACGGTAGCAACAATGACAAATCCCGCGCAGCCTACACAAATCGTTCGCCGACGGCCCAATGAGCAACGAACTTTCCGTGGATCGCCAATCGAGGACCCGGAAAACTGGCTCGAAGCATTCGATCGAGTCGCTGCTTTAAACACCTGGACAAGAGAAGGTAAGCTTCGTCATGTTTACTTCGCTTCAAAGTTGCCGCTCGTATATGGTTCGAGAACCAGGAGCGAACCCTGACAACCTGGGAAACATTCCGCAACAGGTTCCTGGCTACATTCACGAGCGTCATTCGAAAAGAGTGGGCTTCCAAACGCTTCCAAACGAGAACGCAACGCTCTTTGCCGAAGAGATGACCAAGTTATTCCACCACGCTAACCCCGAAATGCCTGATAATAAGAAAGTCCGTTTCCTAATGCGAGGAGTAAAGCAGGACCTGTTCACGGGTCTGATGCGGAACCCACCAAGCACCGTCCAAGAATTCATCTCCGAAGCGACAACGATTGAAAAGACGCTGGAGATGCGCACCCGACAATTCATTCTGCGCTCGACGCCAGAGTACGCCGAAGTACAACCACTCTACTCCGACGACCTCCGTGATACCGCCCGCGCGATCGTGCGGGAAGAGCTGCGCAAGCTGTTTGTTATCTTCGACGCAGCCTCAAGTGGATTCGATCGCCGACATTGTGCGAGAAGAATATCGGCAATCGCTTCGAATTCCCCAGGCACCGCTTCCCGAGCCGGAAGCTATGAGCTACGCCGCTGCAGCGCGCCGCAACGCTTCTCCCGGCCCACGTCAGGATGCTGCCCCACCGCTGTTCCGGCGGCAGACACCGCCGCAACCGCCATCATTGACGTCCTATAGGCCTCCCGTAGGCCGGCGCTACGCGCCAAGAAAAACCGACGTTTGGCGCGCCCCCGACAATTGTCGCGCCCGCTTTGCTATCACTGCGGTGAGGCCGGCCACACCAACCACCGTTGCCAGTATCGACAGATGGGTCTACGGGGTTTCGACGTCAACGCACCGTGTCCACAACGTAGTTAATGACCACACGACATCGCCGACTACGTGGCAGGAGCACAGCGGGCACCCCGGCGCCCTTTCCGTTCGCCGCCACCTGGCCGGTACGCCTCGCCATATCGAAGGAACGCTAGCCCTGCTCGGGGCCGATCTTCAAGCCCTTACCTGGAAAACTAAGGGCAGCAACCGATGGAGGTGCGGTTGCACTACGACGAACTCCCGAAGATCATCAGCTGCCGCCGCTGACGACGACGCCAAGACGTCTGAAGTACCCACCGCTACCTCAACGTAGTCCCGTTGTCGAAACTTCGTGGCCAGAAAAATACCTGACTACGCAATGTCGAAACAGTGGTGCAAACCGTCGTAGCCGTGATCCGACGCCTCGACCCAACCACAACGCCAGGTGACGAACTAGTGACCTCGACATTCTCATCAACGGCCACAGCGTCACAGTTCTCGTCGACACCACAGCCGACTATTCCGTCATCAGTGAAACTTTCGCCGCGAATTTGAATAAAGCTAGGACCGCTTGGGAAGGCCCTGAAATTCGTACAGCCGGAGGTCACCTAGTGACACCAGCGGGAATCTTCGCAGCAGGAGTGACCATTAACAGCAGCATTTATCCAGGAAGCTTCGCTGTACTGCAGCATCGCTCGAGAGGTATCATTCTTGGAATGGACTTCTTGAGCTTCCATGGTACGGTTATTGACCTGAGAACAAAGTCGATAACACTATCTATAGAAAAAGCACTGCCGCCACACATGTCGTCTGGAAGGCACGCCTTCAATGTGCTGGACGATGAAGTCAATATTCAGGCTCCCTCCAACATCAGCATTTCCGTCAGCACTCGAGAATCAACAGATATGCAAGGCGTCGTTCAAGGCGGCCAGCAGCTGTTGATGAACTGCGAAATTTACGTCGCCAGAGGAATAGCCGCGCGGCGAGAAGGGAACGAACTTGAGCAACGAGTAGAATCACGTGAGCAAAGGCACGACGGTTGCCTACATCGAAGAGATACTTTCGCCCTCACCGATTCCGTCGAATCTACTTCGACGACTGAAAACCCTTCAACCAGCTCTCAACGTTAATCCGAGCCTTCGGACGCATAAATTAGAGCAGCTCAAAAACCTGCTCCTGAAATACAAGAACTGCTTTTCGTCGTCATCGAGAATTCGACAGACCCCTGTCGCGAAACATCCAATTGTAATAGAAGAAAACGCCAGGCCACTTCGTCAGAGTAAGTACAAAGTTTTGACGCGAGAACGCGAGGCCATAAAGAAAGAAGTCGACGAAATGCTCCGCGACGACATTATTCAGCCTTCGAAGAGTCCATGGGCGTCACCGGTGGTGTTAGTGAAGAAAAAGGATGGAACACTACGCTTCTGCGTTGACTATTGTCGACTCAGCACGATAACGAAATAGGACTTATACCCTCTCCCCCGAATAGATGACGCCCTTGATTGACTCCACAACGCCAAATACTTGTCATCAATGTACTTGAAAATGTGCTATTGGCAGATCGAAGTAGACTAAGAGAGGCCAAGAAAAGACTGCGTTTATAACGGCAGACGGCCTTTTTGAGTTCAAGGTCATGCCCTTCAGTCTTTTCTCGGCACCCGCGACTTTTCAATGCGTTATAGACACATTGCAGGCAGGATTGAAGTGGCATACTTGTGTCGCTTTCTTGGACGACGTCGTCGTGTTTTGACGAGAATCTTCGGCGCCTTGAAGCTGTACTTCAAGTCATCGAGACTTCCGGACTCACCCAGAAGCCAGAAAAGTGCCACTTTGCGTACGAGGAACTTCTGTTCTTGGGCCACATGATAAGCAAGTCTGGATTAACACTTGATCCGCCGAACACAGCCGCCCTCGCTGCATTTTCGCCGCCCGCCGACAAGAAGCCCGTGCGTCAAATTCTTTGAGTGTGCGCCTATTACAGGCGCTTCGTCAGAAAATTTGCCCGCATCGCCAAGCCACCCACTAACCTTACGAGGACTGACGTCGAGTTCAAGTTGGAAACCCCACCGGAGAAAGCATTTGGGGAACTAAAACGACGCCTGCAGATGTCTCCGATACACGCGCATTTCGACGAAAACGCCGAAACAGAAGTGTACACGTAAGCAAGCAGCGTAGGACTCGGCGCCGTCCTTGTGCAGAGAACTGACGTATTGGAAAGGGTTATCAGTTACGCTAGCCGGTCACTATCCGAGGCAGAAAGCAATTATTCCACCACAGAAAAGAAGTGTCTTGCCATCAACTAAGTGACGTCAAAGTTTCGTCCTAACCTCTACGGCAGGCCCTTCAAAGTTGGGAGTGACCACCACGCTTTGTGTTGGCTAGCTAACTTGAAGGACCCTTCAGATCGCCTTGCCCGATAGAGCCTGAGACTTCAAGAATACGACACTACCGTCATTTACAAGTCCGGCAGAAAACACTCGGACGCCGACTGCCTGTGGCGAGCCCCCATCGACCCACCACTGCCCGAAGACCTGAATGACGACTGCTTCTTGGGAACGATAACTGCCGACGACATCGCTGAACGCCAGTGGGCTGATCCGGAACTTAGGAGCCTAATCGAATACCTTGAGGGCTGGACCTCCATTGTTCCGAAGGTACTCAAACAGGCGCTTACATCGTTATTGCTGTGAAACGGCCTTCTCTAAAAAAGAACTTCTCGCCGCTTCGAGCCAAATACCTTCTTGTGGTGCCTTCAGCTCTTCGATCATAACTCCTCCAGGCCCTGCACGATGATCCAACGGCAGGACACCTCGGTGTTTCGCGTACACTCGCGAGAATACGGGAGAATTATTACTGGCCGCGCCTCATCGCCAACGTCACTCGTTACGCGAGGACATGCCGAGACGCAAGACACCGCCGACAAGGACAGCAGGCTTTCTTCAGCAGATCGAACCACCTCGCTGACCATCCCAACAAATCGGGATGGACCTACCGGGGCCGTTCCTAACGTCGAATTTGGAAAACAAATGAATAGTTATAGCTACTGACTACCTCACCCGCTAACGCCTCACCCGCTACGCCGAAACAAAGGCCCTACCCAAAGGTAGCGACGAAGAGGTATCCAAGGTCTTCGTTGAGAACATCGTCTTTCGTCGTGGCGCCCCAGAGGTTGTCATCAGCGATAGACGTACGGCCTTTACTGCTGATTTGATTCAAGTGATCTTGAGACATAGCCACACAAGCCACTGCCACACCACCACCTACCACCCACAGACAAATGGTGTCACCGAGCGGCTAAACAAGATAATTGCCGACATGCCAGCTATATACGTTGACGTCGAGCACAAGACGTGGGATGAAACCCTTCCTTATACGTGACCTTCGCTTTAAAATACGGCCGTCCAACAAACGACTCAGATAACGCAGTTGGTCTATGGAAGGAGCCCGGCAATGGCGTTCGACGCTATGCTTCGAAACGTCGCTGACGAAGAAAACCTCGACGTCACCACAGACATTCAGCACGCGGAAGAAGCTCGTCAACTCGCCCGCCTGCGCATCAAGAATCAGCAGGCTACCGACAGCCGGCGTTACAATCTTCGACGAAGCTTCGTTGAGTACCAGCCCAGGGACCGTGTCTGGGTATGGACGCCGATCCGCTGACGTGGGCTCAGTGAGAAACTTCTGCGACGGTACTTTTGACCGTACAGAGTTGTTCGACGTCTTGGCCCACTCGATTACGAGGTTGTTTTCCCACGGCATTACGAACTCTCAACGGCGCCGTGCTCGACCTGAAGTCGTCTATCTCGTGCGCCTGAAGCCATTTCATGCGCGAACCTAAGGAACGTATTTTCTTTTTTTGCTATACTTATTGTTTATTGTCTTTATTATTGTACCTTAGTCTTTTGTCAAAGCATCGGGACGATGCGTTTTTCAGAGGGTGGTAATGCCACGTTCCTTTTGTCAAGTTTTATTCCTCCCTTACACTACGTTCAGCGCAAACCATGGCTATGATGCTGGAGAAGCTCCGAGGCTTTAGTAGATCACTTTGTTAAGATTACGCCCACTTCGGGAACGTCTCAGATTATTCGGAAACCTACGTCACCACTAGCGATCGCGCTAGAATATTCGATGGTAAGGGTATATATGCCGACACAACCACCGCCGAGGTGGTCTAGTGGCTAAGGTACTGGGATGCTGACCCGTAGGTCGCGGGATCGAATCCCGGCTGCGGCGGCTGCATTTCCGACGGAGGCGGAAACGTTGTAGGCCCGTGTGCTCAGATTTGGGCGCACGTTAGAGAACCCCAGGTGGTCAAAATTTCCGGAGCCCTCCACTACAGCGTCTCTCATAATCATATGGTGGTTTTGGGGCAGGTTGCCCATTTATCTCCGCCTGATAAAAACCATGGTCGGTTGTTCAGCCGTTGGCTGCTCCAACTCGAGCGTGAAAGGCAAACACATGAATCAATTGCTACGAAACGAAGAAAGAAAAATGAGGTGGGTCGCGGCTGTGAAGAGAGCCACGGCGACAGGTAGCCTTCGAGTATACACGGAACATTAAATCCCGACTGTGGGAAAACAATTTATCGCAGATACATGTGTATTCCACACACAAAAAAAGCTTACGTATGAATTTGCTGTGAATATTATATTGAGTAATAAATTGTCGCTCAGACGCGCCTAGCAAAGATAATATGGGAATGCACGTGTGAAATCTACCTGCCATGAGATGAGCGCTGGTTATTGCAACCATATATGTGGCAAAAAAGGCAAAAGCTTTACTCAAGAGTGAGTCTACACGGAACGCTGGACGAGTGCATTTGCATTTATTTTGGTCAAACTGTGCGCCAGGACGGCAATCAAAGAAAGAAGTACGTTGAACAAGCGCAGGGTTTAGATTATTCGGCGCCGTCTTTATCTGACTGTATTGTTTATTGTGCCGCGGTGTCGCGCAGCTTAATCAAAATCAGCGTTTATATAAGCATCTGGCTTCGACTAAGAAATGCATCTTATAGCGCGCAGAAGGCGAGAAAAAAAGATATCTCAATTCACTCAATAAGTGCTGCGCTTCATGCCGATCGACCGACGATGTCGGCCGAAGCAGCGATCCCGAAATGAACTTTTAGCATACTACTACAGTCATCCCTATCCCCTGAGATCTTTAAAATAGTGATTTTTTATCTGCAGTAACGTATCATACAATGAAAACTGTTTTCTGTATCGACTGATCTGCTAGCCAAACTGACAGTACCCCCGAGCAGCATAAATGCATTGCAGATCATCTTAGTGCGATAAAAAGATTCTCTACCGTTCATGGCTTTCGTAGCTTGTCATTGTCACAATCACGGCTAGCAAAAACAAAAAAACAACTTCTAAAGCACTGACATTACACGGAGAGGTGTTTTTTTTTTTTGTTTCAACGGAACGGTACAAAAATGCGCGCGTGCCGCTGCTAATCAGCGTGTTGCGTCGAACCAGAAGCCGTCGTATTCAACAGTTCCCTGCGATTGCCCATATTACCAGTCAAATATTGTCTGTTGATCGAGGGCCGACGCTCTTCCCGACGCTATCAGTAGAAGTGCCTCGCTGTAAGCTTATTTTTCGTTTGTTGGCCACAAGTTCAGCCCGAATAAACGGTTTCATCTTCGATCTGTTGTCGACTCCTTTCGGCGACGTCATGCTTCGTGGCAATATAAAGGGCTGATGATCGCGAGGATGCTGGCCCGGGACGCTGCATAAATCAACTCGAGTGCATGGCAATTAACAAAATTGACGTTAACCTGACGTGACGGCTGTACCAAAGGAGTAGATATGTAACGTTTACAAAATGGGAAAGGCAGCATTGCAACCACTATTGACGTTTCACGAAGATTAGCGTCTATTTGAAAAGTATTGTTCCGAGATCTGGCGTAGCTCTGTGGTAAAGTGCTTCATTGCCACGCAGTATGCTTGGGTTCGATTCCAGCTGGGACCCTAATATTTATTCTTTGAATTCATCAGGTCAACGCTACCGATGTCGGGTATTTTTTAACGCTCGCGCGTTAAAATCGCCCATGTGTGTATTCGTCGTTCCTGGGTAGATACCTACTGTCAATCACCGCGATATTTGTAAAACCATCTTACCCTCATGCTAATTTTGATTCAGGGGGTGATCACAATGAACACCCAAACGTAAGGGGCTGGATAGAGAGATAGATAGATAGATAGATACGTTCAAAGTCACTGAAGTTTGCTAATGAATGCTTCGAATTAAAAAAAAGCACATATACAGGTGTCATGTAGCAGCGAAGAGTCTTCTTAACACATCTCGTAGTGCGAAGTATAGAAGCGAAGAAACGCGTCAGGCGTCATACCAGGTGAGGTGCGCAACGAGTGTGTGGTTTGAAGGCCCACACATGCCCCTCCACGTGGCAGCTGCCAGCATGCTGTGTCCCTATTCTTTCTGTGTCCTTGTGTATTCGTGTATACAAATTAAAAAACAATAATACAAAGCACTCAAGCATGATATATAATCATCATCGGCTGTATAGGGGCACGTGTTGCTTTACGAATGCGTTTCACTAATTCGCTTTCCTCAGTCCTCATTGCTTGAGAAACAAGGAATACAAACGATAGTTCATCCTTGTCTGATCTGCTTTGTCTTCTTGAGGAGTGCATTGGACTTAAAAGTTCGTTACTGAACCCCAGTGGCTACCTTGACTACTACATAGCTCGAATAGGCTCATTTTTTGTATAAACATGCAAGGTATGTTGTAAACAACGCACCATGAGTGTACAATGTTCACAAGACAATGGGGTGCTTGCTTACAAGTGGCGATCATCCCTAGTCATCAGAGAGAGCGCAGGCACCGTTGAGAAAGGACGATGGACTTCAATACTGCCGGCTTGATTCAACCGGGACACAATCTAAATGATTCGCTTCTCCCTTCCCAGCTACAGACCGTCGATGACCGCTTATGTACTTGTGGCACGTGAAAAAGGGCAGTAGAAGTATTACATGCTCACTCCTCCTAGTCTGCTCTGGAGTGTTTAAGGCAGCCTGTTTCGTTGCTGATGCATCACGTTTGCTCTAAATTCCACTGTCCACTCGAGGTATGATACTCTTGGTTTGTCATGTCTTGAAGCGCTGGAAGTATTGTCATGTCGTGCCCTATTGGCTACAAATACACGAAGAAAGAGAAACACGTGCCCCCAAGTACTCTTAATGAAGTATCGTGGGCAGGTTTCAAGTGGTCTAACCAGTGCCAACAGTTTCATAAATTTGTACTTCGCTGTTTGCTTGTCCTTTAACACTATTCCTGTTTACGTAATGTGCGGATACGTACAGCTATTTGAAAAGTTTGCTAACAATCGTCCGCATTGTCTCACATAAACAGAAGAGAGGGAAAGAGAAAAAAAAAAAGATAACTCTTCGTGTACACCTCTTCCTTGATTGCTCTACCACAGACAACAAAGAGCACAAGCAGCGCTGCCCCCCCTTCCCCCCCAAAAAAACAGTAAGAAAGAAAAAGAGAACATAGGACACAAAGGTGTCGTTTGGCAGCTTGTTCTCCCTTTATGTATTACCGCCTATACAGCCCTTCTGTATTGAATGGCAGGTCGTGATATGCCGCCACGACTTTAAGGACGCGTCGTCGTTTACAGTGCGTGTGCTCGCGTTACTCGCGTTGAGGCTGTGCGCGCATCCACATGCACGAACGGGAACGTATACAGTTCGACAGCTATGTTTGCGAGTGGATTCTCTACGCAGCGAGTGCTGCAAAATAAGCACGCTTTCACCGAGGCGTTCTATAGCGAGCCGAGAGGATAGCGGCCAGATAAGCTCGACAGGTCGGCAGTAGAGCGGCGTTGGTGCAGCCATCGCGAATCGGGTGCTTCATACAGCAGAGACTGGCTGCATTAAGTGAGAAGAGATCCCGTGCACGTTTGGGGCCGACTGCCCCCAGCTTGATTTGAAGGTGTTCCTGTTTATGGCAAAACACACACACACACGGAAAGAAACAGGCTGACGGACGAACGAACACACAAACAAAGAAATATTCGTTACGAGCATTGAACTCTTGGAGTCGTTGGAAGTGATTTCATTCAAATATTTCTTTGTGACTTTGCATTAGTTGTCTAAGTGATTACTGGTGCCATACTTTGGCAGCTCTTTCCCAGGTTTCAATGTCAGCTTTAACCAGTATATATATATATATATATATATATATATATATATATATATATATATATATATACATATATATATATATATATATATATATATATATATATATTATATATATATACATACATATATATATATATATATATATATATATATATATATATATATATATATATATATATATATATATATATATATATATATATATATATAAATGCAACGCTGACTGGAAAGAAGTCTGTGTTTAACGCTCGTGCTCGAAGTTGGTTGGTTAAAAAAAATGTAGGACTATTAAGGAACTCTAAAGAGAAACAATAGCTTGGTTTATGACAAACTGCACTCTGAGAACACTAATTTTGTATGTTTTTACTTGAATATGTTCATTATTAGCGGAGAAAACTCAGTTTAAAGGTTAAAGGCTCATTTTTAAATATTGAAAAATTGCGTGCAAGACATCAGCAATGACAAAAAAAAAATTTATGTCTTCGTGACAGTGGCCCGACGAAATTTTCTGAAACTTCATATGCAAGATCTATGACACTCACTGATGACAATGTATTTAATTTTTATCGGTTAGAAAGTACGTCGCCGCGCCTAGCAGACGCCTTCAATATGTATGACTTCACGGTGCTTGGTGCGGGAATCTCAAGGTGGCGCCTCCACCGGCATTTTTTTTTCGCTCGATTTCTCACTCACCAAGCTTCGCCTCGCGGTGAGAGAAGTGTTTTCGGGATAGTGAATTTCAGCTTTACTAATACGCGAAAAAATCGTTCTTCTCTGCAGTGTCTCCTTAAGTAGTGCGATTAGTGTAACTAACACGCGTAATATTGCCTGCCAGAACACAAGCGTAGTATTCGCCAGGCCTCAAAACATTAGTTGCGTGACGAGTGGCTGTTTTAAAGACCTATCGATGATAAAGCTCTGAGGCGTAAATAATTATCATCATCCGCAACGGCATCAACAAAGTCGGCAGGTGAGGGGGTTGGTAAGCAACTTTATTGACTCATGAATGAATAATTTGAAGGGGTGGTGGAGGGAAAGTGGAAGCAGGATGACGATGAGTCCTCGGGCCGCTCTGGTTGGCCGGACACTTCTGTGCTTTGGCGACCCCTCTGGCGCAGCTCACTGTCCAGAGCTGTCACCCCGGTGGTGAACGGTGCAGAGCAGCCTTCCATTGCTCCTGGGCCGACTTCAATCAGTAAATCGGTGAAAAGGAGAATCATCGCGTAGTGGCAATTGACTACTGTACTTGCACTAGGCCTTTTAGAAAAAAATAGTCTAAAAGTTACGCACGTGCACGTTCCTTGAGTCACGGCTGGAATGTCCAGCGAGATGCGAAGTCAGGCTAGCGATTCAGAAGGCGAGGCGATCGAGGCCCAATTACGCTGTCGCGTTATACTCTTGAAAATGAATCTTTATGGTCCCTCTTTTTTTTTTTGTAAGTCAGCACTGTTGTCTGTGCCCTTCTTTTACTGGAACGGTGTTTCTGCACTGTCTTTATTTCAATCGCTCTACAGTGTTTATTCTTTGTTTTTAAATAACCACTCGCGATGAATCACGCAGCTTACAAACGGAGCACAAGTGTGACTATCGAGTGTTAGAAGCAGAGGTGGGGCCGCCAAGCAGCATTCCTCTTTGCTTTTTATTTTTTAATATTTTACCAAAGCAGCAATGACATTATGAAAGTGCGTATATTCGTGTGCGTCACCATCATTTCCACCCCCATGGCCATTTTAATAAGTAAAAAAAAAGTCGATCAACACCTCTGTAAATATTCTTACATGAAATTCACTGAATTGACTACAACATATTCTTTATTTAAGAGGTCATGACATGGTCATCCAACAAATAACGCTTTTCGGTCAAAAACGAAGGTAGAGGGTCAAATATGCTTGTACACGTGTGAAACTGGACTTTAACAGACTATTTCAGCCCAAAATAGGCCGTCATCAGCTGCAAACTCCGTCCGGCGCCGGCTACCGCCATTTTGTCATGGCGTGCGTTACGTCACAGGCCGAAGGGGTAGTGTCGTCGTCCTGCTACCAAACAGAACCTTCCGCACGTGTCAGTGTGTCGCAAGCGTTGAGGTTTGTTACCGGTGACATCCCCGTATGCGGCGACGACCTCGTGTACGTTACGCATTTTTGATTTCGACTCCATCGCTACCAAATCACGCGATGAAGAAAGCGTCAAAGATGCTGGGAATCAAAATGCCAACGACCTCGCCTTTGTGGCAGACGGCTTGGACAATGATGAGTAGCGTTATTTCAAGCGCGGCAGGTTGAAAAGCAAGCTTGCGATACGGGGGTTGGTCGACCCTGCATTCAGGAGCATTACTTAGCGCTGTGGAATTGGCAAAGCGTGCAGATTTTTGTTACGTAGCATCGGTTGATATGTAGGGTTTAACGTCCCAAAACCACCATATTAGAGATGCCGTAATGGAGGGCTCCGAAAACTTCGACCACCTGGGGTTCTTTAACGTGCACCCAAATCTGGGCACACGGGTCGACAACATTTCCGCCTCCATCAGAAACGCAGCCGCTGCAGCTGGGATTCGATCCCGCGACCTGCGGGTCAGCTGCCGAGTACCTTAGCCACTATAGAACACCGCGCCGGGGCTTGTTACCTATAGCATACGCGCATGCACGACTTTCGGGGCTGAACACAATAAATTGGTGGTCGTAGCAATGCAGCGTGCTGGGACCATTGTTTTTTCATCGGTTGTTGCGTGCGGCGTATGTAAGCTTAAGCCGAAGTGAACGGCATGCGAGTTGTGCTAGGGTTACTCACAATATACATTTTGGCCGAATCTTTGCTTGAACTCTGTCGATTGCATTCGGTTCCTGTAAGGAAATAGCAAGTGTGACGCTCAACCATGGGACTGCCTGCGAGGAGTTTCAATAAATATTTGTCAGTAGTGGCAAAGGGCATATGCATTGCGCATTCACAGGACACTTTTTGACCTCCAAAATTGCTCGCTTCAAGTACCAGCACTGCACGAGTGACGCGGTGACAGTGTTTACACCCCTGGAAGTCATTTAGTTTCAGTGGCAAGTTGAACAATGCAGAAAAAGTTTCATTTCAAGCGCAGCTGGCCACGGAACACGATCGTCCTCCGGAATGCAGCCCGTGCAGCAGCTCGCCCAGCAAGTGCTTCATGACGTCACGCTTAGCGATCACGCCAGTGTTAGCGGACTCTAAGGCTGCTCGCTCGTTTATAAAAATGTTCGATTATAATCTAACGACTCTATCAAATTCGCTCAAATTTCGCCAGCTTATCTGTGAACGTACAAGAATCAGCCCACACAACACAGATTATGGTTCGAAATTGGATGCCGAAAGTATTGCGCTGAAATCAAGGAATTCTTCCCTGTGCCTCGAACGGTAGCACATGTGCGGACCTTGGAGGTACAGTAGCACAACAGGGACACTATCAATTTACTTGAAGATATATTAGGCCGACCACACTCTGTGATCAGGTTCGAGAACGCGTTTTTCACCTTCATTGCAGACATGTTTCAGGGCATGCGATGTTTAGTTTGGGTAATGTATTCTGGACATGTTGTTAGCAGTTGAACTTTTCGAACGTTGAATGGGGAATACCTCTGACGGAAATATTCTCGCGTATGATAGAAACGGACTGCTGTGAACAACGTGCGAGTTGCGCTACCTCATCTAACATCAGCGTTATCGCCCTCAGTGATATCATTCATTGCATCTCCCGTGCTGGCGGGATTCAAAACGGTTTAACAGCACCCCGTACGCAGAAACATCCCCAACCTATAGGGAGTTGTTGGACGCCTATGTACACTCATACGCCAGGCACAAACCAGGCCGAGACATGTTGTGCTTGTCTGTTCCTCTAAATGTCGATGCAGAATATGAAGAACAAAGAGTCGAAAGTTTTCTCTCTCATTCACCCGTTCCCACGTTTTTTTGGTCGCGCAGAAATAGCCATATTTTTGTGGCTTGTGCATGAACAGAGTAGCCCAACAAAGAGTACTTCTAAGCTTGGCTTCCACCAGATTTCTTGATGCCGATACATTCTTCCTGCTTTTTTTTGTTTGCTTCTTTACATTCCCCCTATTGCCTCTCTGAGCAGCCTATTTTCCCTAGGTGAATGGAAGATGCCATCACGTAACTCACTCTGGACACCGGGAATTCGGACAAAGCTCGGTGAGTTGTTGATTAGGCGCGCCGCGCCAGGTAGCGTCCGGACTTCTCGCGTGTATTCCGTCCTTCGCGCTGGAAGACGGAGCAGTGTTTGTGGGTTCTTGTGGGTTATTTGCTTATCGGTTCGCCTTAATTGGTTTGACCCAAATACGTACGGAATGGCTCGTTCGCTTTCGTATAAGCGCTCGTGGCCACTCGAGGGATTGGCGGATGCACGAATTCGCCCGCACACGCAAGGGGGCCTCTGCTATTGTTGTTGGCCCGAATGCGTTTGCCTGGCTATTGCCGATCATTTGCCAGTGGGCGTATCTGTATTTACTAAAGGAGTCTTTACTTTCTTTGCGTTTGTTCTTTTGGAGGAGCTGTGCATGTTGTGAGCTTTCAATTACAGCATGGTCATCATCATCCTCGGTCCGGATTACCAACGTACGTCAACTACTGAGAGTCAGACGGCTTCTGCTAATCGCTTTTCTGATTGTGCAAAAATATCAAACTGTGCCTCTAAACATATTCTGACACATTTTGTAAGCAAACATTACATCTCCCGCCTAATCAAAAGCAACTGCATATGGCGTCAGCTTTACTCGGCCATATTATACAGCACCAAATAACATTAGCGTCATGTACAGATCCCCTGATTGCAAGCTTATCAAATGACTGACGTAACTGCGTTTACGAGTAGCCTATATGCGCTGCATGGCTTCAAATGTTTCCTTTTGTCTTACGCCATGAACTAGTGGACATTGGCGTAGCCAGAGGTTAATGTTTTTTTTCGGGGGGGGGGGTGTTATAGCAGCCCTTGAAATTTTTACGCTTCATACATACATACATACATACATACATACATAATACATACATACATACATACATACATACATACATACATACATACATACATACATACATACATACATACATACATACATACATACATACATACATACATACATACATACGCCCCGCCGTGGTGGTCTAGTGGCTAAGGTACTCGGCTGCTGACCCGCAGGTCGCGGGTTCGTATCCCGGCTGCGGCGGCTGCATTTCCGATGGAGGCGGAAATGTTGTAAGCCCGTGTACTCAGATTTGGGTGCACGTTAAAGAGCCCCAGGTGGTCGAAACTTCCGGAGCCCTCCACTACGGCGTCTCTCATAATCATCAGTGGTTTGGGACGTTAAACCCCACATATCAATCAATACATACATACATACATACATACATACATACATACATACATACATACATACATACATACATACATACTACATACATACATACATACATACATACATACCATACATACATACATACATACATACATACATACATACATACATACATACATACGTGCCTTCCTGCGTTTCTGCTATAGTGGATATCGCGTCCATGAGGTGCTGAAAGAGGTCAATAAGTTATACAAACACAGCTACAGCCAGGCTTTTAAACTGGTAATATTCCTGGATACATACCTCATCGACATATATAATAGGCTTTCTTCCCCACCGCGGAGGTCTAGTCGCTAAGGTACTCGGCTGCTGACCCGCAGGTCGCGCGATCAAATCCCGGCTGTGGCGGCTGCATTTTAGAGCAGGCGCACGCAGAGCAGTGCGCACTGCTCTGCGCCAGATATTCCCTATTATTTTATGCAACATTCGCACGCCCTGCCGAGATGAATAGCGCCTGTTCCCCACACTGAAGAGAAGCTCCTGCTATTAAAATGTCCTTGAACTTATATCTATTTGAATGACATATATGTGCCACACGCCTATTGCTACGCAGGTCCTGCATGTCAAGATTTTTAAAAATTCGGCAGATCCCGTCTACCTTCGGAATCGACGTTATATATGCGAAGCATGCAAAGCGAAGGTGACCGTGTTGTAATTTTTTATTGAGCGTAACGTCATTAACTGACGCCAAATATATGTACAGATCTGCGCACAGACATATGTTGAACAGTTGCAGATGTTTACACAACCAGTTGTTTGCACTTGTGCAACGATGCCAAGAGGGACATGAGTATTAGCAACCCCAAAAGCGATAAGCTAATATGAAGCTCTGGTGCTCGCGAGGATGGTAGCCCTGGACACTCCTACATAAATCAACTTCAGCGCATGACACAAGCACAACTGACATTAACCAGACGTTATGGCTTTATCATAGGAGTACATATGTAATGTTCATAAAATTCGATAGCCAGCACTGCAACCACAATTGACATTTTAAGAACATTAGGGTCTATTTGAAAAGTAGTTTCGAAACCTGGCCTGCCTTTATGGTAGAATGCTTGATTGCAAAGTAGAATGCTAGGGTTTGATTGCTGCTGGGACGCTGACGTTTATTCTTTGCATTTATCGGGTCACCGCTGCCGATGTCAGATTATTCTTAACGCTTGCGCGCTAAAATTTCTGATGTATGCTCTCACCATTCCTGGGTAGATACTAAGTGTCAACCACCTGTGGCCCATACCCGCCCGCGGGTATGTGTCACTGTCTGGCGGAAAGTGCTTGACGCCGTACGCAAGTGTTTGACGCTGTACATTTATCATGTATTGACCAGCGCGTTATATTTATCAAACCATCTCACATTCCAAATGCCCCGCCGCGGTGGTCTAGTGGCTAATGTACTCGGCTGCTGACCGGCAGAGCGCGGGTTCGAGTCCCGGCTGCGGCGGTTGCATTTCCGATGGAGGCGGAAATGTTGTAGGCCCGTGTGCTCAGATTTGGGTGCACGTTAAAGAACCCCAGGTGGTCTAAATTTCCGGAGCCCTCCACTACGGCGTCTCTCATAATCATATGGTGGTTTTGAGACGCTCAATTCCACAAATCAATCACTCAGACGTGAGTGGATAGATAGATAGATAGATAGATAGATAGATAGATAGATAGATAGATAGATAGATAGATAGATAGATAGATAGATAGATAGATAGACAGACAGACTTAAAAAGTGCTTGCAGTACGCAAAAAAGTGCTTAGCAATTAAAATTAGGAAAATGGTTGCGCGGCTACGCAAACACCTGTACAGTGACGAGTAGATAATTGTAAGTTGACCAGATAGGCTGGAACATTTAACATTACTGTCACATGTTTGCGTGGTGTCCGGGAGTACTAGCATAGCTTGACGGTGGCCATCCCCTTTATACCCTGTCCCAGTTCCACACCGCCAACCCCACCTTATTTTGTGGCGCCTTTCGCCACCAAATAAAGAAATTAAACTACATGATCGACTTACTACAGTTGCCAAGCTGTACTAAGGTATTTCAGCCAATCGCTTTCCGTGAGTGGTCTTTCTCGTCCTTGTACGCAGTGCTAACGTTCTCATGACTCTTTTTCAGCAATTCAGCTGAACGCTCGTGTGTGTTATTTTAAAAATAATCAAAGTAACAGAAGAAAAAACTCATGCCCCTCCGTACCCCTATACTCTCGCGCACCTTTTATTCCCATTATTTACTAGAGTTGTCCACATGCGTTATACGCGTATCCATGACGTGGTTAATTTTTCATATTGAAGTCTTCTCACATGATTGACGAGAACAACACTGGTCGAAGTCGCAATGCCTTTTTGCTCGTAAGCGCTCCTTTCAACGGGCAGTCGCTGATATGTCCACTAAACGTTAGCGGGAAACACTATGAACACTATTCGGGATTCTTTATGCGCACGCCATATGTTCTATTGAGGCAAGGTGGCAACCCGATGGTCGTAGCTGTCGTATCATTTATGATTGTAATCACACTTTTGAAAATTGATGGTGCATTATGAAGCGACTGACCTTTTGAACTGACATATCTGGACTTGCCGGGCAGGTTGAAGTGGAAAAATTATTGCAATGCAGTTTTCGTTTCTTATGAAGCCTGGTTGTCTGGATAGAAAGATTTTTTATGAGTCTGTGATGGAAGGGCTCTGCTGTGAGTGTATGCAGCATTGCTGGAGGAGCATAACACCGAGCTGTTCTTTGCACCTTCTCGTCCGTCGACATACCCGTCGCTCACCCAAATATTCTGGCTGCGTGCCCGAGGGAACACCTAACGGTGAGCCGGTGCGCGATTCCGCACTGGCGCGGTGAGGAAGGAGGATAAGAGTCAATTCTCCAGTCATCCGGAAGTGGCGGCCGGAGCAGCTCCGGCTTTCCCTTTCACGACCAAGCGGAAAGGATGAGAAGCAAAGGAGGGGTTCCCATTGTCTGCGCGTAATTGAGTTTGGGAGCGGGGTCAACGGAATCGACCTGCTCCTGGTGTCTGGCTGGGCAACGACGGTGGCTGCAAGAGCGCAGCCACAATTATCGGCCCTATACATGCTCGAATCATTCGCGTAGTCTTCAACGACAGTGCTGCTGCTGTCCACCGCACAGCGCTTTCGCAAGGTATTCTCGATAGTCAGGCGTGGTCTAGGCGCGTAGGTAGCCGCTGGCCACACAACGCTGGACTTGTTGGCGGTGCACCGCTGTGATTCGGCGACGGCCACGGGCCACTTGATGCGCCTGGCGCACGCCATCTTCAAACGAGAGGAGTGGCCGAGAGACGGCGACGCCGATGTACAGAAATGTCATGCTCAACAGTGGCAGCGGCCGTATATAGAAGACCGCTAACCCGGATTTCTGTACCACTCCAGGCGCGTGGGGGCACGACCAGCTTCGTGCGAATGACCTTGCCGCTCGTCGATCGGCGGCGGTGCTTCCGGGATGGGCTCGTGTTCTCGGCGACGTCGTGATGTGGACAAGCTCCCCGTCTATGCGTGTCCATTGTCAGCGACGCTGCGCGACGGTCCGGTTAACGGCTCCCGCACTGGGCCAGCTGAACCGGCACCGCTGGCCTCGTCACGGCCCGAGGGCGCGAGCATACAAAAAGTGCAGGGCACGCACGTACAACCGCCGTTTGCATTTCGCTGCGTTCCAATGTGGGGTTTTGGGACGATGCACGCTGCTTGTTGATTTGTCTGCCCTTGTCTCAGCTGAGGCCTGATCGAAGACTCACTCGTTTACTTTCAGTGAGACCAGCGCACGCTTTCCACACGGCCATCGCTCTTGTCTTTGACCCCGTCCTCTCGTGCGTGACAGTTGCGTCCTACTGTTGCGGCCGGTTGTAATCGTAACCGTGTTGCACATGACAGCGCAAAAGAGAGAAAGAAAGGGGGGATGAAAGTGCTTCATTGAAGCATGCATGGTAGGCCGATGTCTGTTCGTTTACATGCTACTTCGCAAAGAAAGCCCTGCTTGGAAGGCGCTGCACATTCACAGCGAAAGCTAGAAGAGTGGCCCTTCAGAGCCTCTTCTAAACTCTCACTGGGTAACTGCTGCAAGCACACTTGCTTGATTTCCTCTACGGTAAAAATATTTAAAAAATTTGCGTAGTTGGCCGGCATTTAATATGCTATTTTTCGCCATTCTTCTTAGAAGCGTGGTATCTGCTAAAAAATTGCAAGGAATTTTGTGCCATTTTTTTTTTCATGTAGTGGCTCACCATGATGAGGAAATATGCCTGAAGTGGGTATGTGCCACAGTTAATAGTAGAACAAGATGGGTTGGAGCAATGGACAACCCATTCGTTACGCTATTCGCATTGTGCAACGACTGGTTGTTCGTTCGCTCTTTTAAAACACACCCGCAGGTCCTGGGTTCGAATCCCGGCTGCGGCGGCTGCATTTTCGATGGAGGCGGAAATGTTGTAGGCCCATGTGCTCGGATTTGAGTGCACGTTAAAGCACCCGAGGTAGTCTAAATTTCCGGAGCCCTCCACTATGGCGTCTCTCATAATCATATGGTAGTTTTGGGACGTTAAACCCCACATATCAATCAATCAATCTTTTAAAACACTTTCTAAGTCGTCTTAATGCGATTGCTTTCCCTGCATCAAGCCTGCCTAAGGCAAGTTTGCCAACAAGACACAAGCATTGGCATGACTCATTGGTAGAATACTGGGCTGGCACCCAGCGTACCCGGGTTTGAACCTCACTGTGTCATTGGTACTGGTTTTTTTTTTCTAATTTCGTGTGATGTGGTTACAGACACCAGCGGTGGCGGCAGACAACTGGGGCGCTGCGCGAGACCCCAGTTGGGATTCCATAACAGCTTTCACTGTAAAAAAGGACCTTATAGAAGGTTGGTCAATGAATGTATGAGAACTGTGCATGTAGAGAACAAGCATGCTCCTATCCGCAGCACAGCATTATTTTATTGGCGTTTAAGGCCACGCATCACTAGATTCGAAAATGCATCCTTGTTTGTGTACTTTTTTATAAGAAGAGCATGAAAAGAGAAAACCACAGTTGACTTGGGCGTAAATTATTCCCCTGCATTGCAAATGTTTAGCGGTGGCTCTTCAAGACATTATAACGCTCGCTGTAGTTACAGCCCAGGCATCCAAGTTATTGTTTGGAGAGAATAATGTCATCAATATCGGTTAAGCTGGAACAAAGCACAAAAAAGTGCAACTGGGAGCACAGATAGCAATATTTAATGAAATTCCCAAAGGAATAAACAAGACAACACGTTCCTCTGTGTTCTCGTATTCTTTTTTCTTGCCTTATTTCATAATACATGTTTAACCATGCCCTACTTTCTTTATTCCACTTTTGTACAATGTAAAACGCACTACGCTAACTTGCACAGCAATGGTCAGTCTGCCAATATTCTGAAAGAGTATCACAGTGCCTTCGAACGACTCGCGAGCGTCGACAACATGGCCCTTGCTTACACCGCTTCTCACTACATCCAGCATGGCTAGTATATACTGTGCTGGAAACACCTTATACAGCGTTTAAGCGAGAGAAGCATTGCCGGCAGTGAGATACGCCGCACTGGTGTGTTCGGAATCAACCTTGATCATCTGCAGTTCTTTTAGAGTTACCAAAAGCTCGGCATACGCTTATTAGAATACAACCGTGTGATTCGAGAATCAAAGACGTGAAATTGTCCTCGGCAAGAGCCTTCAAATACCACTGAACCATTGTACAAACACAAAGTTCAGTGACTTACCGGCGGACAGCTACGCCACGCAATGCATATAGGAACCACCGCATGCAAGCACACCAATTATGCAGATATGTTTGCATAGTTTATCAGCTGTTGGTGCATGGCGAAATTGCTTCCGTGCAGTAGCCACCGCAGTGGCAAAGTGCAAGAAGTGCTTCGGACGCCTTGCAACCACGATGGCCACTGCCCGGAAGAGATTTCTTTGTGTTTAACAGGTGGTTTCAGGTGATAAGCTAGGCAAAAAGAGCCGCTACGGTTGGTGCGTGAATCGGACGTGCACTGCGCGTAGCGTGGTGTACAGCTGTCCGCCTGTGGGCCACTGCACTGCACAGCGGTTTAGCGACCAGCGACGCCGCTACCCTAAGCAAGCGAATACCCTGCCTGCCTCTCTTCCAAAAGTGTCTTAGTGGAGGAAATGGATTACGACCTCCGACAAGGCTGAATCGCGGACGAGGTTTCCGCCGTGTTTCGCGGGCGCGCACAGTTCCTGTCGCTGCGGCTCTTTCTCCTTCCTCGCTTCGTCGTGTTCTCTCATGCGGATCTTCCCCTTTCGCTCCTCTCGTTTTCTTCTTCGCCGGCCGGGCAAGCGACCATGTCGAGCGTGAAAACGGGCGCACTCACGCGGGTTTACAAAACTATGTGGCGTTGATATTTTGAGGTGGAAGGGAGAGGAAACATGCAAATGAGCATTTCCGCACACTCTCTAACAAAGCAATAGACAGGAGAGTAATAATAACTGGGCAAGAAAACAGTAATAACGATGGGGTTTTTAACGTCCCAAGACCACGATATGGTTATGAGAGACGCCGTAAAGAAGGGTTCGGGAAATTTTGACCACCTATTGTTCTTTGACGTGCACCGACGTCGCACAGCACACGAGCTTCTACCATTTCGCCTCCATCGAAATGAGACAGCCGCGGCTGGAATTGAACCCGCAACCTTTGGGACGTCAGCAGACGAGCATCCTCGCCATTGATCTGCCGAGGTGCACTAGCAAGAACAAAAAAAAAATCAAGAAATAGTGATTAGTAACCATCCCGAATAATATGCGCAAGGGTCATGCAGGTCTAGGCCAATCACCACCAGGACAGCCTACTCATGAAAAGGAAATTGTCGAAAATTAAAGATGAAAGGAGACGCATACGGCAAACGCTGCCTAATCATGACACGCAATTTACCACTGTCATTGAAGTGGAACAACCATTGCATTCTACCCGTTCTAATGCACGGGGCAGTAACTTGAAGGCAAAGAAACTCGAGGAGAACAAGAATACGCAAGGTGCGATAGAACGAAAAATGATAGGCATCAAGGGAGCAGAGTTGATCCGAGAAAAAAGAGTAGATGAGATATTCTTTTTGACGTTATAAGAGAAAATGGTGGGCAAGTCAGGGTTACGTAATGCGTATTTTTTATAACCAATGGTCAATGATCAACAGAATGGATACCAGAGAATAGGAAATGCACCGAGGCCGGTAGAGAGTTTGGTGGGGTGATGGCAATAAGACGTTCGCAGGAATAATGTTGAATGCTATGGAATTAGCTCGCACAAGACTGAGTAAATAGGAGATTGTTGGAGGAGGTCTTTGTCTTGCAGTAGACACAGAACCGGTGATGTTTGTGGCGGTTGTGAGGACGATCAAGGTCTAATTAGTTTGATCCTCTAGCGTTAAGTTTTTTCTGCAGCTTAGCGATAACGCTTAATATACCCAGGCTGGTCTCCCAATCATTCGTAATTCTCTTTTTCGCCTTTTTTAAGGACCGAAGCTCCTTCAGATCTCACGATGTTCATACGGTTTCAATCTGTCAGTACGCCAAGCACAGTCGAAGCACAGCTGAAGAACCTCTGCGATCAAAACCACCTACAGAGCACACATATGGTTTAAAAATAGACTGTCCATCCACCCGCGATTCATACTAGTCGGCGACATCAACGTGGACATTATGGACCTTAGAACCTACCTTCGCTCCATCATCAGCATTCACTTCGTGGATGGGCGTGAACTTTTTGTAGTCGTTCAGTTTTCTTGAAACTTATGGCACACCAACATTATGCCACGTCAGCCTTATGTGTATAGGCTATAAAGCTGCATATGTACAAAAAGTTTCTCTTACACCGAGATGTTAAAGCATCATGAACCTTACTAACGAATTTCGCTCATTTTGTTCGATTCGCTTCTCGGAAGTGCTTGTCCGGTTCAGTGATCTTTGTGAAGCCGCACTGTAAACGGTACATTTATTCCCACTCAGCCTCTTCCGATTATTATGGTCTCCGTCGCTACAACCCTGAGTGATTCAGGGTTTAAAAAAAAACTGAAGTTACTCTCATTTATTGTGTACCTCCCCCCCCCCCCCCCCCCAAGTCATCGCAAACTGCACCATAGTGGTGTAAGTGGTGTAAAACGAGGCACGGCGAATCACCATCTTCTGGGCAGTTTAGTACACATGCTGACATTGAACACTACTTATATTTAGGACACTCTGTTTGCGGAGTTTACTTTTCTTGAAACTGGGGCCGTGTTTTTTGGAATATTTTTTGAAGGAATTCGGCGTGTATCTGTGTTCATTTCTGATGAATAAAAAGTTCTCCGAAATTTCATGTTCACGTATGTCGTATGAGTTTTCGCTATGTAATCTTATTTATTTTATTCCCAATAAAAATATGTTGCATTGTTGCTAATAACCCTGTTTCTGCGTCCTATTTTTTTACTTTTTGTTTATTTACCCTGACACTAAGGCTATGATGTGCACAGGTGTAAACGGGCCAAAGTACTTTTAAACTGCTTCCCAGCATTTTCTCCAAGTCTCCTTCATCTCATTGAAGAAAAATTTAGAAGACCTATTATTGAGCATTTTATTCTAATTACTACAAAACCTTAGATTAAGATATATCTGAACACTAACACGTGTGAAAACACTAAGTGTATTTACAATATCTGGAAGGTGTGAACGCACAGACACATATACACACAAGCACAAATACTTTATTACAAAATACTTACGTTTGTTCACCTTAAAACCTTCAAACTTATTGTAATAGACGAAAAACCATTCCCGCTGGTGTGCTCCTCTTGAATAATGATTGTCAGCTTTAAAAATGCCGTTTGAACATAAAAACTTGCCTGATTTGAAGGGGGGGGGGGGCAATTTATTGAGTGTTAGTCTGTTTGTCGCAATCGGGAAGGGGGATTTATCCCAAAAAAAAAACACGGAGTCCTACTTATATTGTTCTGAACTGGGTGCAGAGCGCAAGGTATCATAACATAACATTGAAGATACCGCACATATATGTCCTTCGGCCCCTCCTAAAATTCTTCTGCAATACCGGGATATATTGCTAGTGGTAAAATATCACCCCGCCTTCCTGCTACGGTGGTCTAGTGGCTAAGGTGCTCGGCGGCCGACCCGCAGGTCATGCGATCGAATCCCGGCTGCGGCGGCTGCATTTTCCATGGAAGCGAAAATGAGGAAGGCCCGTGTGCTCATATTTCGGTGCATGATAAAGAACCCCAAGTGGTAGAAATTTCCGGAGCCCTCCACTACGGCGTCTCTCATAATCTTATGGTGGTTTTGGGATGTTAAACTGCACATGTAATCATCAGGGGTAAAATGTGCGAGTTGAAGTGGTTTGCAAAACAAGCAACAAACTGCTGGTAATTAAACGGGACCAAACGCATTTGACAGGTGTCTCTCGGGTGGAGCCACTGGTCACTCCCGCGGCGACAAATAGCGCTCTTCTTTCTTTTCTTGGAAGCGAATTAAAGTGAGGCATCTGATCGACCACTGCGCCGAGGTGAATGGATCACGGTCTCTTTTGACCGAAACCGGAAACCGACTGCAGTCCCGCGGTAAACAGACCTCTTCAGTCTCAGAGCAAAGGTTAAATGTGTCTACAGTGGCTCGCTTCGTTCGAATATCTTCCAGCTCGGACTCAATGACGCCTCAATCGGATTAAAGGAAGCGAAGCCGATTACCGCCTCGCCGTAATCCGGCTTTACTTCCCCCGGGTTCGAGAGCAACGACATATATACCCAGTTAGACGTGCTCTGGCTGAGAAAGAGAGAAGGAAAGAGAGGGGAACTCTCGATGTCTATATTTGAACAACTGTCGGTGGCTTTGAAAAAGTCGCGCCAAAAACGAAGCACAGCGTTCAGGAGCTCCTCCGTCTCCCCCGCTTCTTCTTGCACCACATTGCTTAATCTTGCTGCTTGTTTCTCAGGTTTACGATATTTACATCAAATCCGTCCGTATAAGCTCACACTTTCCCGCCTTACCACTTTGACATCGTGATCTGCAGCTTTTTACAGTATTGTTTTAGGGCTTTATTTGTTTTTTCACTTGTTTTACGATATGCTCAAGCGACGCAAACGTGCGCTTCTGCGCCTATCTTAATTTCTTATGGTCGATACATTCCACAATTTCGGTGGTGGAGAATTCTGAGATGAAGTTTTGCGTGGCACATGCTTTAGTTTTACTCTTTCGTGCATATTGTTTATTTTGCGACATCTGTTGCTGCTGTTTGTTCTGTCATTACGAAACGGAAAGAAATTTTTAAACACTCGCGAGAAATGTTTTCTGCAGCTGACCTCCATGTGGTTCTTTACTTATCGTGGCCGCGATTAGTTTGGTTCACATAAATAGGTACAGCGGGCTAAGTGAATCCAGTTCACTGCAGCTATTACTTCGCTCAGAAAAGTTTTTAGGAGGTGAAGGGAGAGTTAGCGATGCAAAACAAAACAGCCCTTACGGAAGTCAACCTGGTGCAAGTATTATCCGCTTACTTACCATGCAGAAAAGCACGGTTCGATTATACGGACACGGTGGGTCAGGTACATGCACTGCAGCAACTCTACGAAAACTTGCTGGGGAAGCAAAGGGCGAAAACAGCACTCGAAGCGGTAATCGAAAGAAATGCAATTCCCAGTAGTTATTCAATCCAATACATATCCATTTTTATTCTTCTGCATAAATATATATTCTTATCGCTTTAACATTAATGGATCTCATTATCTAAGTAAAGAGATCATAAGTGCATTTGTCGAGATGAAGGGGTGTTCCTTTATAGGGGCGAAGCTCCTTATAGCGGCACCCATTCATCCCTCAAAGCCGTTGTAGTGTGTAACAAGTATAACATTTTGACCTCCAAGATGGTGCCGGTGAGAGATTTCTTCAGTGCGTTGTTGAACAATAAAAAATAGTGCTCAATGTACATGCCAATGGCTGCTAATGGGGAATGAGAAACAGGAGCATTCGGCTTTTAGGTAACGCGCACGCTGCAATCCCCATTAGCAGCCATTGACATGTACATTGAGCACTATCTGACAAGAAAGGGTTGCTGCGTTATACTCGCTCGGTGTAACCTCCTTAGTTTTAGAAAGGTTTAGCTAGCGTTGAGCCGCAGTGCCATGAATACAATGAACTAGTATATACCATGAAATCGAGGTGGTTAAAGGTGGGAAGTAGATACGAAGCGCAAGCCGTAAGAAAGTAAAAGCCGAATTCTCCTGTCTCTCATTTCCCATTAGCAGCCATTGGCATGTACATTGAGCACTATCTGACTGAAAAAGTTTGCTACGTCATACTCGCTGGGCGTAACCTCCTTGGTTTTCGGAAGGTTTACCGAGCGTTCGGCCGTAGTGCCATGAATACAGTGAACTAGTATATACCATGAACTCGAGGTGGTTGAAGGTGGGAAGTAGACCCGAAGCGCAAGCCGTAAGAAAGTGTGCGTGTGCAACCTCTCGTTTAGTCCTTGGAATGTCCGCTGGATGGCGGTTCTTCGATATGGGGAATATATGATGAAAAGATGCGAGATGGTGGTACTTGGAGTGTTGAATAGATGAACGAACGGACACACAGACAGATGCATGAATGGACGCATGAACGGACGCAGGGGCGGATGCATGGACGAACGCAGGGACGGACGCACGAACAGACACACGTACGGACGAGCGGATGGACGCATGGACGGTCACACAGACGGACGCATGGACGGTCACACAGACGGACGCGTGGACGGAGGTAGCGAAAACGAATGGACCAGCGAATGCTTCGCCCCACTCTCCATCATTCACTACGTGGACATGCTGCCAATTTTTTTACATGCGAAGCAACTTAGGAACGGGGCCTGTCCTCTGTCGCGACGATGACGATGTTGATGATGAAAAACAAGCGCGTTCCAGAGCCCACATTCTCTTTCTGCCACCACGGCACAGCCCACGCTGTGCACACACTATACGCAATGACGAAGACAGTGATGATCACGGACAATGACTTGCTTGTGCAGTAGATGATGTCTCGATACGCTATACGGTGCATTTTGTGTAACTGGGAACAACCACCAAGGAACGTGCCCAGACCTCGTCTTTCCCAACATCAGGCTAGATACGACACCACAAAGCAGTAATAATGAAGGCAAAAAAAAAAATCGCGACTCAAAACAACATACCGGTTATGACCAATATACATTCTATAGAACTGTACACCACATAGCACCTATTTACATGCATGAGTGATCACTGCCACGATTGATTTGCGGTAATTAACAACAAATGATCGCACTGGTTCGCCTACTCAACATTATTTACTTGGTGGACATGCCATCACAGCACTATCACAGCGCTAATTGTCGTTGTGCATTTACGTGTCGGAAATAAAAGGGCCGAATCGACAAAGCCCGTATAAGAGCCGTCTGTATAAATTGTCGCTGGCGTAAAAAAAATGTCTTGGGAAGTGACGGGGGGTGGGCGGGTAGATTCAGTTCAAGTTTTCTTTATGCGTGGTCCTGTGAGCATATATATATATATATATATATATATATATATATATATATATATATATATATATATATTGTAACGACGAGAAATAAGACACAACGCCTTTGCTGCAGGCCGGCTGTTCTTATTCTGCTTCGTCTTCGTCCTCTTCCTCCTAGCATGCGAGTCTGTGCCAGAGAGAGTTCCAGTTTCGGTTTTCGTCATTACACTCGGCCATGACTGCTAGCGCGCAAAGGGCAATTTTCTCTGGAGGGCGGCACTGGGAGTGCCGTGGTAGTCTGTCATGTGCACGCCTCGAGCTGTCCTGTGGAACTGTCCTGTACTCTGGTGGACGACCCTGGCTGTGTCGAGGTGGTCGTTGCAGGTCGCGTCCGCGCGGCAAGTTAATGTAGTCACCTGGAGAATGTAAACCCAGCAGGTGATACTGGCTGGTGCGGAGTGATCGCATTGGTGGCGGACCATCGCGATGACTACCCCTTCGCTGCTTGGATGACATTGCAGGGACACCAGTATGCAGTACTGCGGCCCACACTGAGCGGGGACGCCTGCGTTGTTCAGAGCGAGGGAAGGTACGATGGGCTATATCGATAGATATCAGCGACATCGCTGTGTAGACTTTGCGCGTAGACTTGCGACGCAAGTCGTGCTCTAGCGTCTTCGCTGATGCACTGCTGGTCGAAGTGGAGGTTTTTGCCAATCCGTCACGTGCGTTCATGTCGACATGGCCAGTTGCCTCGCCATCCGGAGCAACCGTGAACTGCACCGGAATGACTTCGATGGCATCCTCCTCAGGTGGAGTAGGCACTTGTGGCTCGTTAGGGGAGACGGCATTTGGCAAGTTACGAGCGTCCACGCACTCGGCCAATGACGGCAAAGGTGGCAGGGGATGGTGCGGCTCCTTACTATGGGTCAAACTGGCCGTTGTGACGTGTGCTTGGTCTCCGGCTGGTTGTGAAAGAGCCGCCGTCGTCACGCAGCAGGTCAATGGATCCAGGCCATTTGGGGCTGACCAGCTTGGAGGCTGGCTCACTGGCTTCTGTGCTTTATAGGCGGTCCTAAGTTGGGTCAAGGGTAATTGTGTGTCAGGTGTCGACGCGGAGTCAGAGATCTGCCCGGAGGAGTACACCGTCCAGCTTGTCTCGATGATTGCCGCAGGGTACTCTGGGAAGCTGTCCGGGGAGGGGGCACGCGGCACAGCTGTAGGGGGGCGCGGCGCCTCGTGAGGTTGATCTCCGAGGTAGGGCAGGTTGGCAGAGGGTGCAGCTGCCTCGTCGTTGTGCTTCTCAATAGCCCCTTGCTCGGTAGTGGCGAGGGTAGAATGAGAGGTAGCAGTGAGGTCAGACTCAATTCTTCCAAACGCAGCAATGAGCTTGGCGCTCCAGTCCGCCCAGGACTGCTGCCGCACGCCTTCGTACCTGTGCCACGCAGCAGCAGGATTTTGAAGGCGGTCTAAGGCCACGCACCACTTCTGATTGTCGCTCCATCCCTTGCGAGCTCCGAGAGCATTGATGGTAGCCACCCAATCGACGGCATCGTCCTGGAAGCCGCGAAACTCGGGTAGCTCGGAGGCAGCCGGTGGTGGTGTCACGGCAGGCGAAGCTCCAGAAAATAGCGACGCCACACAGCCAAGTTGGTGTGAAAGAGCCGCGAGAGTATACTGGAGCTTGCTGCGGCTCTCGGGGGAAGTTGTTGAATGGTCTTGCGAGGCGGCCGCGGCCAACGCCTCATCGATAATGTGAAGTCCCGGCAAGGCAGCAGGGAATATCGCAGAACTCGACGCTGTCAGGGCGCCGACCTCGAGGCGGAGTCGCGCAATGGTGCGCGAAAGCTCGGTGGCACTCTCGGGCGGCCCACATGCGGAGCCAGTGGGGACGTGTTCCCCGATCAGCGTACTCACTGCTGTGGTACCCTCGGCCGAGGGAGCTTGAACAGCACCCCTGAGCGGCTGAGGTGCCGATGAAGCACTGAGCAGGACGTTGTCGCAGTGGGAAGCGTGAACGGCATTCCCGGTCAACGACAGGCCATGTACTGTCGTGGTGGGGCCGGGGCAAGCCTGCCCAGGAGCCATCGAGAAGGCCTGGACGCCGTCCCCGAATGGCGGCACAGGTGCTCCCGGCTGCAGGAGGGCTGTCGGCTCCATGATCGAGGAAGCGTGAACAGCGTTTTTACGATGAGAGAACCACGCTGCCGATGATCCACGAGGGTACGGACAGGTGGCTTGTGCCGCAGGGTTCACTTGTCGACCTGTGCTCACGGCACAATCCGTGGCGAAGGACGCGTAGACGGTGTCCCTTTTCATGAAGAAATACCGGTGATGGGTATACTAAAGCCGCCGAGGAGGCCTTGGCGCCATCCCCGAACGGTGGTGGCAGTGGCGGCAGGTGAACAGCTGCTGAGGAGGCCTTGACGCCGTCCCCAAGCGACGCTTACCGCATCTGCATGTCGGCGGGCGTCCTGGATGACGAAGCCGGGACGTATGACGTCTTCTTCGTCGGCTGCGCCATTGTAACGACGAGAAATAAGACACAACGCCTTTGCTGCAGGCCGGCTGTTCTTATTCTGCTTCGTCTTCGTCCTCTTCCTCCTAGCATGCGAGTCTGTGCCAGAGAGAGTTCCAGTTTCGGTTTTCGTCATTACAATATATATATATATATATATATATATATATATATATATATATATATATATATATATATATAAATATATATATATATATTTATATATATATATATATATATATATATATATATATATATATATATATATATATATATATATATTTAATATACCCGAGGGACTATTGCTCAGCTGCCACCTTCGTAATAGGTTCACGAGCTACGGGACGCAAACAGTGCCACACTCGCCTCCATGGCTCCAGGTGGGCGCCGACTGACACTCCCACGTTTAAATTCACATTCACACATAAACCCAATAAGTAGCGGGGGGGATAGTCGCCGTGGTAGCTCAGTGCATGGTCGAGCATCAAACGAGTTATTCAAAGGCCACAGGTTGGGTTCCTGCCCACGGCAAGTTATCTTTTCAATCTTTTCACCCACTTTCCTTTCTTCACATTTACATTACAATTGGGTCTAATAACTTCCCCTATAAATTTTTTGTCATTATCGGCCGTTAGATCTCATTAATATTGTGTGAAAACACTTAATAACGAGCCCTTAAGTATGGACCTTAAGAATGGATATATATATATATATATATATATATATATATATATATATATATATATATATATATATATATATATATATAATTTAGAACTTTAAATTCGGAGGGGTGTTGAAATCGCCCCCCCCCCCTCTTTTTTATGTGAGTGCTATGGTGATGTTGATCAGCCGCATTCGCTAAAAATATTATTCTGGTGTCACGATTGTGTGGCACCTGCGCCTCCCAAGACCTCCTGCGTACAAAACTATTTTTTTCTTAATACTGCCTCAGCTTATATTTCGCGCTCTACGCTAATTCATATTCCGTTTCGTGTGATGCGTGACCGGACGCTTTCGCCATCGTTTTAAAGTGAACGGCTTTTTCTCTCCCCCCCCCTTTTTTTTAATGGTGCCGTTCACTAATCCTATCAGTAGTGGGAGCGGTTATTACGTCTGTGTGAGCAGAAAGCTGTGCTGTCGCGCGTAGGCTGTCGAACCGAGCTGTGGGGTAACGATGAGCCGTCCTCCCGAGTACGGCAGCAGGAATGGTGTCTTCTCCTCAAGTGAATTTCTTCTACTTCTCCTCGCGATCGTACGCATATTCGTGATTAGGGGCGCTTTCTTTCGTACGCCACGCAGTTTTCAGGGCTGGCGCTGGCAGTTAACCATGGTTCTTTGCCGTCTTTGTGCGCCAGGTTGCCGGGATAGACGACATCTGACAACACTTGCTTTACTGCCTCCCTAAAGTTCAACCACTCCCCTTCCGCTCCCTTTTTTTCTTTCCTCAAACGCATGGGACTTGAAGCGAGAAAATGAAGCTTTCGCTACGCAGTTCATAGTGGGGTGGTTTTTCATCGTAGCAACGGTGAAGTGACAGCTTGTTTGCTCGTTACTTTCTTTCTTTAGTTGCTTCTCTGTGTCGTTCCATCTTTCTTATTTTTGCAGTGTTGCGTTCCGAGATTGGCTATACTTGTTTTGCTGGCTTGCAATCTAGTTTATCTATTGCATCTAATCTGCAGATGCAGTTTTCGTTGTGCGCATATTTCAACATGCACATTATATTTTATAGCTTAAGCCGATTCCTACAAACTGCCATGGCATCCGCACAAATAGTTCATCGTAACATACCTGATGATATTGATCGATATGTGGGGTTTAACGTCCCGAAACCGCGATGTAACCAACGAACTTGCTTCGCCGTCACATGCCTCACTCTCTTCGTAACAGCGGATGCACACGAACTTGAGGTGTCTGCTTCTGGGAGGCACAAGCCTAGTTATCTTCAATTTTATCGGAAGACTTCTCGGCTGATTTCTGAAAGGATAGGCTAAGATTTCTCGGGTAATTGTGGGTGCTTGATTCCAGGGAAGGCGCATGGTCTCTAGGCCGATCACGTTGTTATTTGGCTGCGCAAACACGTGCAGATCATGCATTATGATAGGATCACTATATATATATAACGGGTGGGGCGTTGTCATGTGAGAACGCTTGTGCAAATAAGTTAAGCGGCCATGGGTACAGAACGTTAGATGATAATTGTCGCTGTCAACAGCCCATTCAACTAATATCTAGTAATTAACTTTTTACTGGCTGCGGTAAGCTGGCATGTTTATATTGAAAAAATGTAGGCGGTGATGTTTTTTACACAGTTTCAGTTAGAAGAATTTTTCTAGCACGCCTGTGCTCAGAGATATCTGACTCTAAAGTTTAATTGTTTTTTCGCATGATTTCGCATGCAAGAGGGTGAGCGTTCGCGCAGCACTCCTCCCTAAAGTGAGGCATCTGTTGCGTGCTCTGTTCAGTGTGTGAAGAGCCTGGAAGCGTATGCATGCATAATAATAATTACCCTTGCCTTCACGGCCGGCGAAATGAAAATGTGACAGCGCGGTGCGCCATGAGACTTACGCATGATCCTGATGAACACGATAACAAGAGACCATTTTTTCGCGACGTTTTTTCGTGACTTTAGATCACACGGAGACGTCTTCTTGTGAACGCGTTAGCTTGACCGTCCTGTACTAGGGTGCCTCTGGTAGTACAGCGTCTCTGCATTGAAGGTCTACCATGTGAATCCACGTGGAGTCCTTTCGCGTTAATATTGCTGCTTCTGGCGTGAGGTATTCTACCAAAGAAAAGTAGGCATGGTGCGTGCAATGGCTGAGATGAATGTCAATGCTTCATTAGCAATGCAGCTTTACGCGTCTCGCCACCCACACCGTCCCCTTCTAACAAGGACCCCTTTCATAAACCTATTTTGACGCTTTTGCACAACAGGCTCTGTCCACCTTCCAGGACGAACCACGAAGGCAATCGTCGATGAAGACTTTGAAATCGACGTCGTCACGTGCGCAACCTTGATGTCAAAGCTCAGCATCCGACAAATTGCCGATCCGTGTGGTCGCAGCGTCGGAACAGTCACAAATGTTTTAAGAAGCCCCGCTGCGGTGGTCTAGTGGCTAAGGTACTCGGCTGCTGACCCGCAGGTCGCGGGATCAAATCCCGGTGGCGGCGGCTGCATTTCCGATAGAGGCGGAAATGTTGTAGGCCCATGTGCTCAGATGTGGGTGCACGTTAAAGAACCCCAGGTGGTCGAAATTTCCGGAGCCCTCCACTACGGCGTCTCTCATAATCATATGGTGGTTTTGGGACGTTAAACCCCCCATATCAGTCAATCAAATCAAATGTTCTAAGAAAGTACAAGTTCCATTCATATCACGTTAACTTTCATCAGGACTTAAAGGAGGCGGACTATAAAAACAAGTCGACTTTTGCTACTGAGGCCTCTGAAAACTGATGAAGAAAATGACTTTTTGAATAGAATAATTTGAGCTGATTAAGCTCGGTTTTGCCCAAATGGCAGTGTTAATCTTCACAGCACCCATTATTGGGCACAAGAAAACCCACACTGGCTGAGGCAGCACAAGCATCAAGTTCACTGGAGTGTGTGTGGTGCGGCATAATTGAGGGCAGGATTATCGGACCTCACTTTTTTTAGGACATACTGAGCGGAAAGTTGTACACAGAAGAAATATTAAATGTTGTCATGTCTGCAGCCTTTCTACGAATGACCTGCGCCAATTATGGTTTCAGCACGATGGAGCACCCCCAAATGTTTCTACCAGGGCGAAGAACAGGTTGGAGAGACATTTTTCACAACAGCAGATTGGGTGCGCAGGAGCGAGGTTTTGGCCACAAAGATCTCCTGACCTTTCTCCGCTAGACTTTTTCTTTTCGGGCTACGTTAAAGATCGAGTTCACGTAGCAGAGGCCTGCGATGTTAATCACGTGAAGGACAGAATAACATCTGCATCTGCGAGTACTCCAGCAGAAGTAGTGCACCGAGTCATCGAGTCGACGCGAGAGCGGTTCATGCTTTGCGTTGCTTCAAGTGAGGCATTTTGGACACTTTTTAGGGAATTGACGCCTTGACAGGCGAAGTGTTTCGATGAGATTTGTGCGTGACCAAAATAAGCTTATGTAGCTGCAGAAAATATTCGTTAGCAAGGAGAAAACTGCTTCAGTTATTATTGGTGGAGTTGTTGCTCGTGCTTTCAATAAAAGTTTCAGTACTCGGACATCAGCAGTCGCGCTATTCGCGTAGCCTAGGCAACGACCACACGCGCTTCTCTAGTCATTATTACGCACGCGCACTGGCATCCAGATTCTCCACTCACACCATTATCTCGGCATGGTATCTGCCACTATCGTTAGAGGCTCTGAAGTTGCGTGTTACGACACTGCTTGCAAAGGTTCTTTGATTTTATTTATTTCAATGGCCGAGAGAGCAAAGCTAACTGTTATCACCTATGCGTATACGCTTCCAGCCTCTTCCCACAGTAAACAACGCACGCTACAAATCGATCATTCTGGGAAGGAGCTTTCCGCGAACCCTCACCCTCTCGGATGCGTAATCATGCGAAAGGCAATTAAACTTTGGAGCCGGATATCTCGGAGCACAGGCGTGCTAGAAAAAATCTTTCAACTGAAACTGTGAACAAACATCACTGCCTACATTTTTTTTCAATATAAACATGCCAACTTACCCCAACCAGTTAAAAAGTAATTACCGAATTTTAGTTAATTGGGCTGCTGCCAGCGATAGTAGTTATCATCTACCTTTCTGTTCCCCTGGCTGCTTAACTTTTTTGCACAAGTAGTTCTCATGTGCCTTCTAGTGCGAAATTAAAAAAAATCATAAAGCTTAGCTTCGAACACCCGCTATATATATATATATATATATATATATATATATATATATATATATATATTATATATATATATATATATATATATATATATATATATATATATATATATATATATATATATATATTTTGAGCATTATTCATGCGCGTCCTCTTGTCATATGTACATACTCATCATCATCAGTCTGACCTGTGTTGTGGGGCAGCGGCTCGGCTAGTAAAATAAGTGTCTTGCAGCAAGAACGTTGCCTTACAAGTGGTGGAGAGTGCTTTCCGGTCCCCTGGTCCTCTCCCTGCAGCGCTTTTTTGTTATATTCGACTACCAACCACCATCCCTGGAGCTCCGGTCGGGTCGCCGTTTGCGCAGTCAGCCCACGGTCATGTCGCAAGACGAGCACAACAACAACACGGCTCCATCCATTCCACCTACACCCCTGGGCATGCCTTCATGGACTGTCACCGCCCCTCAAAAAGATCCCCCGATGTTCGCTGGCCTTCGCGGTGAAGACGTTGAAGACTGGTTGGATGAGTACGACCGTGTGAGTGCGCTTAACTATTGGCATGATACTGTGAAGCTGTCCCGCGTGCCGTTCTCTCTGACGGGGGTCGCTAAGACATGGTTTCTCAAACATCAGCTGGATTTCCCAGACTGGCCTACTTTTAAGCAGCACCTCCGTCAGATATTTTCCAACCCTTCTGTACGTGCAGGCATCGCCAAACGGAAGCTTGCTGAACGTGTCCAGCACTCCGGCGAGTCCTATACTTCGCACATTGAAGATGTCGTCGCCCTATGCCGTCGCGTCGACAGCTGATTGATTGATTGATTGATACGTGGGGTTTAACGTCCCAAAACCACTATATGATTATGAGAGACGCCGTAGTGGAGGGCTCCGGAAATTTAGACCACCTGGGGTTCTTTAACGTGCACCCAAATCTGAGCACACGGGCCTAAAACATTTCCGCCTCCATCGGAAATGCAGCCGCCGCCGCCGGGATTTAAACCCGCGCCCGGCGGGTCAGCAGCCGAGCACCTTCGCCACTAGACCACCGCGGCGGGGCTCGCGTCGACAGCTCGATGGCGGAACATGACCGCGTTCGCCACCTGCTCAAGAGCATAGGCGCCGTCGCATTTAACGCTTTGGCGGCAAAGAACCCCACCACGGTCGCCGATATCATCAGTACGTGTCAGCCACTCGACGACCTTCAACTTATACGTTTACAACCTGACACAGGAGATCTCAGGCCAACGCATGACAATGAGCTCCGTGCGTTGATACGGTCCATGATTCGCGAGGAGCTGCAACTCCAGGCCACCTCGTCATCTTGTGAGCTCCGCATAACACCTTCTGCAGGCAGCCTCCGCAACATCGTCAGGGAGGAACTGGCATCTATGACGTGTGAGCAAGTCACGAGCTCGCATACACCTCCAAAGCCGACATACGCTCAGGTGGTTGCAGCGTCACCTTCTCAGCAATCACCGCAGTACGTGTCAACTACGCAGCCCTCCCTAAATGTCCCCGCCCCAAGGGCACCGCCTCCTTCTTTCTATGCCTGGCGTCCATCTCGACCGATTTGTTATTATTGCCGAATACGTGGCCACATCTCACGGTTCTGTCGTCGACATCAACAAGACGAAAGGCGGGACTTTGGTGACTACGAGAGGAATGAGTTTGCCCCTGCTCCACAACATCGCCACCCATACCAACTGTACCAACGCCGCTCACCATCTCCACAGCACTTCGATGCAGCCAGTACCTTCCGCTCCTCGCGCCGTCGTTCCCCGTCACCTATGCGCCGTTCCTCGTCACCACTTCGTCCGGCTATCACGGCGTCTGATCATCGCCCGGAAAACTAAACAGTGCAACTTCAGGAGGGAAAGCTGCATTTGGCGGACTGCATCGAACTCCTCCGGAACGCCCTTCAAATGTACTTTGAGTGTGTGTTGAGGGTATATGGACTGAAATCTTGGTGGACACAGGTGAATCGCTCTCAGTTATTAGTGTGGACTTGTGTTCCCGTTTGCGCAAAGTGAAGACACCGTATGATGGCCCTCCCCTTCGCTGTGCTAATGCGGTTTTCGTTCAGCCTTCTGGTGTTTGCACAGCACGAGTTTTTATTGAGGACATCCTTCACCATATACAGTTCCTCGTTCTGTCATCGTGTACTAATGCGCTCATTTTAGGGTGGGACTTTCTTTCCTTAGCTTCAGCCGTGATATCTTGCCGTCAGAGGGTCATTCGCATGTCAGATACTGCGCTTTCGTCCGATAAAGATGCTCATAGCCAGCGCTTCGTCACCGCTGATGGCTGTTTTATTCCTCCAGGTAATGAGCATATTCTCACCCTGACATCAGATAAAATCAGTACTGGTGATGTGTTCCTGGCACCATGTGGATGCTACATCTCTGGTGGGCTTACCATCGCTCCTAGCCTGGTGCGCTTTCATGATGGCAGAGCATTAGTTACGGCAGTTAACCCTACTTCTTTGCCTGTTGCACTGCCCCAGAGCACCAGTGTGGTTTGCTTCACAGATACCGAACCACTTTCTTTGGTGCCCCTTCACGCAGAAGCGCCATCTTTCTCTACGAGTAATGATGACGATGTTACAACGGCTGCTTTAACACCCACAATAAATTCTGATCTCACGTCAGCGCAAAAGCAAGAACTTTTGGGTATCCTTCAAAACACAGTGCTTCATTTGATGTCAATTCCAAACTTTTGGGTCGCACTTCCGTCGCCGTACATCGAATTGAAACGGAAGGCAATACAATTGTATGCCGCCGCCCATATCGAGTGTCATCCACAGAGCGGAAAATAATCGAGAACGTTGCTTATATGCTCAAACGAGATGTTATCCGGCCTTCGCCCAGCCCATGGTCATCACCTGTAGTGCTAGTCCGAAAGAAGGATGGTTCGGTGCGATTCTGCGTCGATTATCGAGCACTTAATAAGATCACGCGCAAAGATGTGTAACCGATCCCATGAGTCGACGGCGCACTTGACTCTCTGCAAGGTGCTGAATTTTTCTCCAGCTTCGATCTACGGTCTGGTTATTGGCAAATACCTATGCACGAAGCGGACAAAGAAAAAAACTGCCTTTGCAACACCAGACGGGCTGTATGAATTCAACGTGATGCCATTCAGTTTATGTAATGCTCCTGCCACGTTTGAACGCATGATTGACACAGTCCTACGTGGCCTAAAATGGAAAACACGTCTCTGTTATCTAGATGACATCGTCATTTTCTCCTCTTCTTTTCGTCAGCATCTTGATCGTTTAGATGAAGTTTTGACGTGTATTTCTAATGCTGGACTTCAGCTAAACACCAAGAAATGCCACTTCGCCAACAAGAACATCAAGGTGTTCGGCCACCTTGTCAGCAAAGATGGCGTTTGCCCAGATCCTGACAAGCTTGCTGCCGTGATACGCTTCCCTCGGCCAGAAAATCGGAAACACCTACGAAGTTTCCTGGGCCTGGCGTCCTACTTCCGCCGCTTCATTAGCCATTTTGCTGCCATCGCGTCGCCACTGCTTAAGCTGCTGACATCCGGATCAACTTTCGCTTGGAACGACGACTGCGAGCGTGTCTTTCAAGCCCTCAAGCATGCTTTAACATCAGACCCTGTTCTGTGTCATTCGACGAGAAACGCACCTACATGTCCTCCACACCAACGCGAGTGGCGAAGGCATTGGTGCAGTTCTTCTACAGCGGGATGCCACTTCACGGGAAAGAGTTATTGCGTATGCTAGTCGTGCTCTTACGGCTGCTGAACAAAACTACTCCATAACTGAGCAGGAGTGCTTGCTGTCGTCTGGGCCATACAAAATTTCGACCATATCTTACGGACGCCACTTCACAGTTATTACAGACCATCACGCCTTGTGCTGGCTATCGTCACTGAAAAACTTGTCTGGTCGCCTCGGTCGTTGGGTGCTCCGCCTACAAGAGTACGATTTTGACGTCATCTATAATCTGGCAAAAGACACTGAGATGCAGTGCTCTCTCTCGCTGCCCCCTTCCACTGTCACCATCGAGTACGTCAGGTGATTGCTCGTCTGGTGGGCAAAACACTGCGTCACCCCTCACATTATCACAACTTGCGGTTATTGACACGCCAGCTTCAAATCGCTACACCGAGTTTGCCACACGCCAGCGTGATGATCCATATTGCAATAGCATTATTCAACGCCTAATGGTATATCACCTACTCCTAATGCTAGATTGCGCCGACAACTACGGCAATTTAAGCTCGATAACAATGTGCTACATCGTTACGTTTACACTACTGATAGACACCACTGGGTTCCAGTACTTCCGCGTTCTCTACGTCACCAAGTCCCTCGAAGCCTTTCAACGACGACCCATGTGCAGGACACTGGAATTTCACAAAACCAAAGCCGCATCAGGAAACGTTTCTTCTGGCCTGGCATCTCTGCTTTTGTGGCCAAGTACGTTGCATTCTTGCCATCTGTGTCAACGGCGGGAAGCGACCAACTTCGTTCCTGTGACCTTCTGCAAACCCATCCCGTGTCCCGAGACACCTTTCACCATCGTTGGCATAGACCCTACTAGGACCTCTCCCCATCACGCAGCAGGTATTCGTTGGATTGTGACTGCTGTTGATCACCTGACATGGTACGCAGAAACTGCTGCACTACGCACAAGTTCTGCTACAGACGTCGCAGACTTCTTTCTCAACGACATTGTATTGCGTCACGGTGCACCTCGCGTCCTTCTGAGTGATCGCGGGAAGACGTTCCTGTCCACCATAATCGAAACCCTGCTCACAACTTGTGGTACAGTACATAAGCCGACGTCAGCCTACTACCCCCAAACTAATGGGCTGACAGAGAGATTTCATCGGACACTAATAGACATGCTATCGATGTACATCGCACCAAACCACGACAACTGGGATACAATTTTGCATTTTGTGACGTTTGCCCATAACACCGCTGTTGAAAAAACTACTGGCTACACGCCTTTCTACCTCGTGTACGGCCGTACACCGACATTCACCATCGACGTCTCTTTTCTAAATGTTCCAACTGACTCCTCGGCAACCGTATCAGGGCAGTTCATCACAAGGCTCAAAGAATGTCGGCAACGGGCTCGCCTTAATACAGAAGCCAATCAGCAAGATCGCAAGCAACGCTACGACGGCTCTCATCGCGACATCTTCAGTCCGGGGGATGAAGTGTTGCTTTGGACGCCCATTCGTACTCCAGGATTGCGCGATAAATTTCAGTCACGCATCATTGGACCCTATACAATCAACGAACAAACGTCACCAGTGAACTACCATGTCACTCCCATAGCGACCTTTCCTCGGATCGTCGCTGTCGTGGTTCGGAGATTGTCCACGTATCGCGTCTGAAGCCATTCGTTAGACGTTCCGTTTCCGCCTAAGACGCGTCCGGGCTGGCCGCTCAAGCATGGGGGGGAAATAAGTGTGAGCATTATTCATGCACGTCATCTTGTCATATGTACATACTCATCATCATCAGTTTGACTTGTGTTGTGGGGCAGCGGCTCGGCTAGTAAAAGAAGTGTCTTGCAGCAAAAACGTTGCATTAATAGTATATATATATATATATATATATATTATATATATATATTATATATATATATATCTTAATATATATATATATATATAATTTTAAGAATTATTGGACTTCATCTTCTCATTTGTCAACAACTATCATCAGACTTCGTGTATCGTTCCTCATCATCGTCGGCGCCATCTTGCTGTTTTGCTGTTGCTGGAATAAAGCGTCGGGGGCTGACACACACACGCACACACACACACACACACACACACACACACACACACACACACACACACACACACACACACATATATATATATATATATATATATATATATATATATATATATATATATATATATATTGTTCTAATAACTTCCCCTGTACATTCCTTGGCAGTACTGTCTGTTAGATCTCATTAATATTGTGTTAAAACACGGAAAAACGAGCCCTTAGGTATACACTGCTTTGAACGAGGGTCTCGTAATGGCAGACTTGGTGTGTTTAGGTTGTATAAGAGGGACAATTAATCAGCTGCCCGCTCATAATAAGTTCACGTGCTACGTGACGCCAAACATGCGCATAAGAGTGTTTTCACACTCGTCGTTTGGCTTATAGATGGCGCTGACTGTCACTCCTACTTCTAAATTCACACATAAACCCAAAAACGTAGATGGAGGGAAGGCCGCTGTGGTAGCTCAGTGGTTAGAGCATCGAACGCGTTATTCGAAGGTCGTAGGTTCGAGTCCTGCTCACGGCTGGTTATTTTTTCATCCACTTTTTTTTCTTCTTATTTACATTCAATTGGTTCTAATACCTTCCCCTGTACATTCCTTGGCATTACTGTCTGTTAGATCTCATTAATATTGTGTTAAAACACAGAAAAACGAGCCCTTAGGTATACACTTCTTTCCCTTATATATATATATATAAAATATATATATATATATATATCTATATATATATTATATATATATATATATTATATATACGGTAAACAGACATAATCCCAAGGATGTAAAGGGAAGTACTAGAACCAATGTAACATAATTAAGAAGAAAGAAAATTGGGCGAAAAAATAAGTTTCTGCTCACGACAAGTTACTTTTTCACCCACTTGTCTTTCTTCCTATTTACATTACATTGGTTTTAATAACTTCCCCTATACATTCCTTGGCATTATTGTCTGTTATATCTCACATATTGTGTCAAAAACATGGAAAAAACGAGCCCTTGGGTATACACTTCTTTCACCTTAATATATATATATATAGATATATATACTATATATAGACTATATATATATTATATATATATATATATATAATATATCATATATATATAGATATATATATATATATCTATATATATATATTATATATATATATATATATATATATATTTCACGGGAATCATTGCATAGCTGAACCTTTGAAAACATATTTAGGGACGGGCCCTGCGAGGACACAGGTGCGGTATTGAGCTCCAAGTACCTACAAGGCCGTGTGACGCAATCCTGCAGCAAGTTAAAAAACTTTTTGGTCGATGACAGTTCATGCCTTAGCGGTGTAATTGTCCAACCTGTCAAAGTGAACTTCATGGTTATTTTGAACTATATACTCAAAATGTTGCAACAAGCAAGCAAAGCGCGAAGGCTGATACGCACACACGCACACAAACACACACACACGCATACACACAAACCCAATCTTTTACTTTATTATTTGTACTTCCAATAGTTTTGTTTCTGAAAAACCAGCAAAAGAAATGGAGGAAAGAGAAAAGCTTTTAGATCGAAGGCCTCTTTACGTAAGAATGTTTCACGTTTTTATTATTATTTTCGCACTTAGTCATTGAGCAGTCGAAGCAACGTTTGAGCTAATCACTCGGACTGACCATTTGCTGAGGTGCCTGATAAGAAATTTGTGCAGTGGAAAGAGGAACAATGTTTTTACTGAAATGGTCTACCGAATATAGAGATGGCTCGTCAATTCCTTCAAAGCCTGCAACTTTTTTTTTTTTTTTGGTGGCGCAGCGTGCTTCGGAACGCATGTTTATCGTGAACGCGTTCCATTTCCCACGTGATGATACCGTACTGCAGTCTAGGAGCGTATAAAGTTACGGTCCGGCAGTGACACCAGCCCTTGGCGTACACTGTTTCAGGCACACGTAAACTTGCACGCTCCACTTTCTTGTAATCACAGAACCTTCCTGTGTTAGCGTCCCAGACAAAGCCGACGTGACGTGTTTTGACTTGTCCCCGCAGAAAACAGCTCTAGGTCTAAACGAAGGGCGGTCACAATGGAAACAACGTTCGTGGTCCTGGCAACCACTCGCTCGCTTCCCAGCTGTTGCCTTTCAAAAGGAGCAGCCTTCGCATCCTGTAAAAGCTTTTGTTTCGGAGGCACCAGATTTCCCAAGCGATAGCGGTGTGGGACTGAGCGCGTTGTGTTTTTAATACTATTACCTGTTTCGTAATTAAGACCTTTGTGAACAATCCTTTATGAACGGCTGAGACGAAGGAAGTCTCGGCGGCGGTCTTTCTCTAACCAAGCGAAGTTATTTATGGCGAAGCGTATTTCAGTGGTTTAGCTAAATCTCGCAAACATTATTTTAAGGGTGAAGCGTTTAGTGTCGCGCATTTACAGAGTGGTTTTCTTGGCATATCATGTAGTTCATGTAGCCTGTCTGCCTCTCTCTCTCTCTCTCTCTCTCTCTCTCTCTCTCTCTCTCTCTCTATATATATATATATATATATATATATATATATATATATATATATATATATATATATATATATATATATATATATATATATCTTCTTGCCTCTGTCTGTCTGGCAAACAGCACCGTCTTAATGATATGACTTGCTGCTGGTAGTTAGCTGTTTGGAATGAGCGCTAAAGTGTGCAGAGATAATTTTCAAAGGTGTAAATGCGCTGATACAAACAAGCAAAGCATTTTATTTTCTCTTTGTCCCTGTATGTACTACCTCAGTTAAATCTTTCAAGAACGAACACTAACCAACTAACCGAATTTGGTGCTTTCCTGCAATATGAAATTAGACTTGACCGTATGTTCACAACATTACAAAGCAGTTTACTTCGAATAGGTAACTTCTAGCCGTTCTAAGTACTTGCACAAGCGAAAGTATTCATTTATGACATGTCAGACGGTAATGTCGCCGCATCTGAATACTTACTGAGCACAAAAACACCTGAGCACTGAGCGTTCGCATAACTTTAGAAGAACTAAAATAGTCGATAATAATTTTGAGTGCACCAATCTGTCGTAGAGCATACGGTGGATAAGGCGTCGCACTGGTAAGCTCGTCTGAGGGGCTTCAATTTCCTGCAGCGGCAGCGGCGTTTTGACGGCCTGAAGTGCAATACCCTTCATGGTGTTTGTTTATATCATCAAGTTAAAAGGGCACAGCAACACTTTTTCGGCATGCTTAGAATACATGACCCATCGGTAGTCGAAACTCCTGAGGAAGCGCAAGCCAAACATTATAGCGCAGCAACGCGACCTGTAATTTAGACTTAATTTTTAAACTCAGCTAGAAATCGCTCCCTCTTTTTTTTATTCCGGTAAAAAATAAACTAAGAAGTTGTTGCCACCGTTATTGGGTGACGACTACGCCTTTCCACTGGATTGTTAAAAATAATTTAAAAACAAAATATCATAGCCGCCACGCTCACTTTCAATAGCCGCCACGCTCACTTTCAATCTAGTCTGCCCAGTACCGATCACAATCTTTGTGTCTTCGAATAAACGTTGCAGCATCTTCATTGCTTTGCATGCAATTGTTTCTATAGATGGTCATGGTGCTGGTATATTCTCCAACGTAAACGTTCGCTTAGTATTTCGTCTATGGAGTTCCTCTTCATTCTACAACTGATGCCATATGCCCAAATTCATTTGAACATCGTGAGCTGCATACTGTGGCCACCATAAAAGGTCAGCACGTTGCCGCACGTGTGGTCGCGATCACACTGAAAGTAAGCAGCGTTGAAAAAAAAGGTGCCAAAGGTCACGACGCCTGCTAGACCTTAACTTCTCTCCATGTCATGGCTCCCCGCTCAGCTTCCAGTGCTCTCACTGGGACGAGAGAAAGCAATTACAGCGTGCCATATATCTCTGCACCTCCGCCCATGCTTGGCAGAAGTCATTTGATGGTCACTTACAAAAGCGTTGCAGGCTTAGAGCCTCTTTCAAAAGCTGCAGGTGGGCAAAATTATTTTTCAGGTAGAATAACGCAATGCAGCATTTTTAAAAACCTTAAGTGAGCAAGCCGCTCGAATAGAAAAAAGTAATTAGGAAAATCTGCAGTAGGGGTAAATAAATGATTGAGAGAAATTACACATAGCTACAACTATACGACATAAGTGCACCACACTCAGCTCTAGGACGCAATAGGGCCGTGAAGAAAGCCGACATGCCATGCCCAGCTCTCAAACAACTTCCACTTCATAACGATCGCTGGCGTGTCTATACAAGCTGTTGTGACCTTCGGTAGCCGCATGCCTGTTCTAGTTATTGCGTGATATCTACCGTGCCCCTATTCAAGTTATTCTATGACATATCGTAAGGAACCCACGCAGATTGCTGCCTGCCTCCTGACATTCAGTTTGTTCGGAGTCACCAGGAAACCTCTATAGCCGCCGCGGGTGCCTTCATTGGCTTACTTTCGCGAACAGACATATTAGAGAGACGTGCAATTGAAAATACACCCCATCTATAGCTACTGCTCTATCAACATTAGACCATCGTAGTCTTGTAGCTTATGAGTACGATGCTAATTGAAAATATTTTATCTATATTTATTGCTTTTTTTACAGCACAGAAAGGACACGAGTTGAGGAGCACAGCGTCAGCGATTAAAAAATAATGAAGGAAGCTCAGCTTCGAGCACGTTTCTGCATGCATTATTGTTTGTTTTCGCCGCGGTCTCAAGGGACATTATTTGAGTGCTGTGACTAAACTCTGGCCTTGCGAGCTAGTTTCACTCGCACGTTTCCAGAAGTTACCGGTGCCCCTTCTTTTGCCTTGCCCCACTTTTTGTTTTTTCTTGCAGGAAGGAACGCTCACCGGCACTTGGGGGACGATGGAAGGCAGATGAATGGTTCTCCCGACAGCTGCTGTATTTAAATGCATCTGCCGCGTACCGTCCAAAATGGCCAAGTCAGCACGGTGCTTATTTTGTTGAGCTCGCGAACGCGAGTTTCCACAGCATGGGACAACTCTAGCCTGACAAAGCAACTGACACTAATTTCTTTTACCGCTTTCTTATAGCGCACTTAACGTTCGCATGATGTTAATGACCAAGCTATTTAGCATCCTACTATGCACTACCTGCCCCCTCTCTAACATTTTTTTCTGTATTCTTTAGTGCTTATTTCAGCATGTTTTTATTCTTCGCGGTTGAGCATCTCCATGAGCTAGTCACCTAGTTTTCTACTGTACTCAGTCACATCGTGTATAGTCTATTTTGCGTCTCCTTCGCTAATGCGCACCTCTTGTAAGTGAAATGAAGGACTCATCCACCTTCTGCGGTAGCACATGAAGGCTTGCTGGGGAGAGTAGTGGTGAAGGAAGGGCTCGAGGAACCAGTACCATCAATTTATTACCTGTCGATTGTCTTGGCACGCATCTTCGCCGTTACCATACCCTCTATTGAGTGTGCTCTATCAAAGCGCTACTTGTAATTGATGTGGTCGGGAAAGAAAAGTAGAATTACAATCGTCTTTGTGAAGCGTGTTGCCATTAACTGGGGAGGAATTCTTTCTCTCTCTCTCGCCAGTCAAAAACGAAGGCCGAACAAGGCCAAGGTTGGGGCGTGTACAACGTTTTGCCCGCGTTCCACTGCGTACGCTGAAGACAAACCGTCATCTTCGTTTCTATGCATGAGTGATATGCACCACCGTAAGAACAACGCCTTTCTCTGAAGGTTACGCTCCAGCGACGCTATGCAGTGTTAGCTTGCGGACCGAGGTACTGTCTGTCTGACACAGTCCCACAGGCATGCACACACGCAGGCACGCACGCACGCATTACCGTGATACAATAGTGCGCAAATTATACGTCAGAGACACTTCCAGTGCCGGACGGAATTATTTTGCTGCACTGACGACATACGCTGTACTGATGGGAACTACAGTAGCGAGGAAATTAGTGTGACCTATTGCCTACCAATCAGATCTCTGGAACGTATGCGATTACCACTAAAGTAGAGTCAACAGCTGTTTAAGGAACGACTACGACGTAACAAACTGAGGTACCGCTAAATGCTCATGGCATTCTAAGCCCGTATATAACGTGAAGATTTATTTCGTTCATTTTTTCATTTGTTTATCTTCCATCACCCATGACCGATCGATCGTGGTGATAGCAGGGGCGGAGCTCTACAGTCACCTGTAACAAAGCGAAAGTTCTTTAATCGAGTTTCTTTCCATTATGCTGGATTAGCTCAAAAAGACGTCGGCCTTGGCAATCGCTGAGCGTAAGGTGGGACTGCGGCAGTTACATTACGTATCTAAGGGAATGCAAAAAAATACTCGAGAAAAAATTGGCCCGAATCTACATGTTACACTGTAAATGTCGTCGAAAGACGATGGTCTTGCGTCTGGAGAGAGTGAACAAAACGTTTATTTGATGTTCTGCGCAAGAAAGTCGGTGAGTGGTATTCTGAAGGCGCTGCGTTAGAGTGCCTCAAGCGTGTAACGGAGGTGAACAAGCGCATCTAGGCACATTAGGTACGAGCGCCATCTGGCAGGTATCTTCGAAAACGAAAGCGTGAACAACCGCGGAGAAAGATGCGCGCCATTCACGGAGGCGATAAGGTGTAGAATGCAAATCGACGGGCAGGTGCCACCACCGTGTCGTCGTAGAAAAGTGTTAGAAACACCTTTTTGAGCATCGCGTTCCACTGTCAGCGGAGTGCGATAAACGCTACATTCCTTAAAGATACTTGTGTGTGCCTCTTCTAGTATAAAGGTAGACATAGAAAACATCGAAGCGTTGTTGTGGCACCTCAGATATGCGCAATAATTGCTTTTATTTATATGACAATCGCACAACTACGAACGCTAAACCTTGAGCAATATTGGTGGGCGATGAGAATGGGGTTGGCCGTTTGGTGCCGTTTGAGGTAACGTTAGCGCGGACAGACAGACAAAAGTACAGACAGACAGACAGACAGACAGACAGACAGACAGACCAAATTTTTTTCGTCGAAGGTCCACAAGAAGGACTATCGTCTTTAAAATGGTAGAAACACCAGTCGCTTACTGTCCAATGCCTTCGTAGTGTAAAACAACTGGGATGTTCAGTTGCGTGTCACGCGAACGTGTGCGTATCGCTGTAACAATAACAACAATCCAGCCGAGGCGACTGCGCAATGATTTTATGATGGCGTCACGACTGCGTTATAATGACACCGTGACGAAAACAGAAGTTCGTCGATGTTGGCTTGTGAAAAAAGAGAGTATATATGCAACCAGTTTTCTGTTGTTTTTGTCCATACAGGCAGGTGTAGTTGCTATGGTTGAAAAACCACTTGCATTTTTTTTTTCACCTTCTATTGATTGATAAAATTTTAGTGGCATGAAATAAATGCAAATCAATTGCAAACATTGTATGGCCTTTTAAGCAAAAGCCGGTATTGGGACCGTTTATAAACATGTACTTGTTATTTTTGTTCATTAGTGGCATTTGAATACAAAACGAGCAACAGCAAAAGAAAAAAAAAAAGCTCAAATAAGACAAAGTAAGCATATATATATATATATATATATATATATATATATATATATATATATATAGGTATGGGATATGGCACAACGGGAGCGTTGTCAACAAGGATAAATATATTTATTTCCCAACAGTTTCGGGAGGGGTCCTCCCTTCATCAGGGGATGAGTTATACTGACATGAATTTCCAAACTTCGTTGCTGCCCCGTCCCTCTCGCCTTGAAACATGTTTGCGAGAGTGAGAGGGAACTGAAAAAAAAGGGGGGGGGGGGGGAGAAAAAAAGGAAGAAAAGAAAGAAAGTAAAAAAGAGGAAGAACCACTGTCAACACTGAGAACGAAACCAACTGTCCGTGTACGTCCACATACGTTTCTTATCACGTATCATATATATATATATATATATATATATATATATATATATATATATATATATATATATATATATATTTATTTATTTATTTATTTATTTATTTATTTATTTATTTATTTATTCATTTATATAGGAGGCAGACAACGTTCGCCTGCAATATTGCAGTGTTCAATTATCTAATTAACAACTGCCTGAAAACTAACGCTATATTTGATCGGTTTAAAGCGTATATTGGTGCTGTTTAATTCAAACTCTCCGGTAGGTAGTATATGTCTGTTTCGTAGTGAGTATGAGTTTATACTAGCAAAAATTAAATTATAACACCACATCCCAGTAATCCTTCCTTAAAGCATGCGCCGCTTACAGTACGCTTGCGATGTTTAAAAACAAATGTGGCACAACACGCAACACGACGCAGTTAGCATCAAAGTTTATGTGGATGTAATTGTTCAACCTGCTCCCGTCTAAATGAGCACATTTACAGCATGACCCCCAATTACTCAAAGCCTCACATTAAAAAAATATATATTGCAAGATAAACTTGGTAATAGGAACGGTGATTCGTTGCATGAATAATGTCTGGATCTTTCAGTAATATGCTGAAGTGGAGCAATTGCTTTAGCTAGGCGAAGCGGGCGCAGACCTTGTGTCACTGATTTCACCTCGGCGTGGCCCAGTTATTCACTTTCTTTTTTGGAATCGATCGTACAAACTCTACATCGCGTAATGGAGGACAATAATACAGTCAGCACCTCGCTGGCCTGCGTTGCACACACCCGGCAAAGGTAGCCGCTGCACACTTCAAACTTGGGCCTTTTAAACATCAGCTATCCATGCGGCAGCTCTTCGACCATGATATCTTCGCCGATATGGGCAAATGCTCATAATATTAAAGACGCAGACGTGATGCTAATTGTCAATATTTCCGAACACCCCCTCTCCATGTTTTTGCATATAGTATTGGATTTTTTCTTCGTTTTATTCCACCGATTTATTTTTGCATGAAAAATCTTTATATTTTGCAATATTTTCTACACTATATGAACATGTTCTACTATGCTAACCTCACTAACTTGACCCCGCTTGACTCTAAAATTGTGGAGCTTTACTTATTTGTTCACACACTTGTTTTTTGAACGCCATGGACTGTTTGTAGACGTTATTTCGTTCCTGTGAGTAGTCTTTTATGTATCTCACATCAAGTGCCCGAATAATCGCAATAATTTTTTGGATCTTACATTCAGCGAACTGGGAGCGGGGGAGTAAACACAGACACGAAGCAAAGAAGAGGCACACAGCACGAGCGCTCGCGCTGTGTGCCTCTTCTTTGCTTTGTGTCTGTGTTTACCCCCGCGCTCCCAGTTCGCTGAGCAATCATGAATTACCGACTAGCCCACCTTTCCATCCTATTACAATGGTTCTTACGTATCATACCACGTTATAGTCACGAGACACGTTGTGGTAGATGGCTCCGAATAATTTCGACCGCCTGCTGTTCTTTAAAATGCGCTGACATTACGATGTACACCAGCCTCTAGCAGTTCATCTTCCAGACAATGCGATCATCGTGGCCGTGACCGAAACCGTATCTTTGGGGTCAGCATGCAGAGCACCGTACGCGCTGCCCCACCGCGTAAGCTTCTCTAAGATGCCTGAAGGAGTGTTTGCCAGAAGAAAGTAAAATGATTAGGACCAGAGGCCCCATTACATCAGATACAACCAAGAAATAATTTTCCCTAGTGTGCGATTGCCAGAGCAATACGCAGCGTGTGTTCGAAATTCGCTCTAATGGACGCTCCGGTAAGCGACCTTGCATCTCAGTCTTCGTGCCGCACCCGTCTATATGCGGTCGGCACATCACATCCACGACGTGTCATGGACAAGAAGAGGTGCAACAAAAGAAGACAAAATTTGTTGTCCTACTATTTCGCGATCTTAAACAGGTTTGTCCACTTACGACTTGCTGCGCCAATGGTTATCCCTTAGGTGTCACGCAGCCATGAAACTTCTGTCAGTTCCCGACAACGATGACTATACAAGCCCATGCATAATGAGCCTGATAAATGCGTCTTGCTTCTGTTGTGCAACTTCACTGTCAGGATCATTCGTTCGAAGCATGGTATAGTGGGTGCGTCTGAACAGTGATTGCGTTAACCGAAGATTCCATAAATAACTCGCACGCGTGAGCTAGAACGGGGAATTCGCTATTGAAGCTCGGACACCTGGTGGACTGAAGTGCGGCGATAGTAGCGCTCATTTCCGTGTCCTGTCAGCGCATCAAGTGGCTTGTATCAGCCGCGAAGAGGCGTGTCCTGCAGGGTGCGTGCCAACCACACCGCCACGGCCAATGCTCTGTCGGGAGGATGGTCCGTCCTTGGGAATGTACCACCTTAGACGCGGCGACAGCCTCAAGGTCGTCGTCCACAAAGACGCAATGGTCGCCGGAAGGAACAATTCTCACCTGCCGACTGGCCGCGAAACCATTCGGCTAGCGGCAGAAAGTGAACCTTGAAATCCAGTTTGTGCGTCGCGAGGGGCAGCCTCCTTGCCCGCTGACCCAATTCAGGGAGCCGGGTCAGTACCGCGTTTATAAGAGCCCCGACGACGGTCATTGCTCCAGAGGCTATGCTCCTCGACAGTCACGCTTGGGTTCTGTGGACGGTTCTCGCGGCCGCGGCCGCCGAGCCGTACCTGGGAACCAGAATCGGAAAGCTGAACACACACTTCCATGGCGTCTCCGGGGAGCTTTATGTCGTGGACGACACGACGCTGTACCTCAAGGACTTTCACTACGATGGAACGGGACCAGGTGGGCAAGGCGGAACAGTGGTTGTGATGTCCATAGTGTGCTCGTGAGTCAAGTGTTCGTTTGTGCTCATGAGATGTGCTTCATTGTCTTCTTTCGTGTTGCGGTCGGCTTGGGGCTTGCTGTCTCCATCCCTGAGTATAAGCGGTAGCAATACAGTCATTTTCTGGTAACTGGTTGGCGCGCCTGAGCATATGCCGGGAGTGACTGTTATGTATAAAGGTGCATTCAGGTTTTATTCAAAGTGAACCTCATGATTACAACTTGAGAGCACGAGCTCGGACTTGCTTGCGCTATCACTGCCGGAAACTCGTGCAATTGAAGCGCTAGTTTGTGCCGGGCTGGTGCAGTTGATTTTAAGTTAACGGTAAATAAACTTTATCCTTACGTAGCTAAAAAAATTCCGCATTTCTGACTCTCCTACGTAGATGCATACTTCTGGGCTGGCTCGTCGACACGGCCGGATCACACAGGCTTTATCATACCGGATGAGAAGGGCAGGTAGGAAACCCCTTAAGCGTCACACGGGTGGCCTCGTTCTGAGGCGCTGCATTTGTGTTGCAGAACAACACCGCTAGGTGCCTATAATGGCCAAGACCTGGTGCTGAAGCTGCCAGCCGGACAAGCGGTCAGCAAAATTCGCTGGTTTGCTGTCTGGTGTCGCAAATTCAGGTAAGTGTACAGACCTATTGTACCCTGGTCCATTTTCGAAGTCATATTTCTCCTACGGGACATTTGCCATTGGCTGTCAGCCACGTTTGACACCACGTTTGGTGGACGCCGGCTCTTGTGAACAGTAATTTATTGTGAGAAATGACCCTCGTAGAGGGAGGTGTGCTTTTTTGCCTTAAGAGTGGTATCCCCAAAGGTCTGACTGGTGTCACGCAGGGCAAACTTTGGTGACTTGATCATCCCACGGAACCTGGAAATACCCAAACCTGCCGTACTTAAAGCTCTGCCTACCTGGGATCATGGTGTGTCCTCCGGCCGCGTCTCACTGGTAGACGCGCAGACCTTTCTGGTGCCCGACTTCAAGTACGACGGCCTCGGGCCCGGTGAGCGGCGTCCCTGATCTGTACAAACCAAGAAAATAAAAGTGCTTGAACCATGTGAGGGTGTGTGCTTGTCTGCCCAGCCGCCTACTGGTGGGTGTCCAAGGGTGCCAAGCAGCATCGCGGCGGCACGCGGCTGCTCGACGAAAACGGCAGGTGAGTGGACACATAGGGAACCTGCTCGCGTGACACGTCCTGGCACACCTTCTCGCAGCGACGCGCCTCTGGCACCCGCCACGGGCAAGACGGTCTTCATTTCACTGCCGGATGGGGTGAGCGCCTACGACATTGATCGCTTTGGCGTCTGGTGCGATGCGGCACAAGTGGATTTTGGCAGCATTTCTATTCCCCACGACGTTCGTGTCCCACCATCATCGCGTCAGCTGGCTCTGGCGCAAGCTGAGGCACAGCAGCGGGAAATCGTGCCGCGTGTTCAGCAGGTCCAGTCTGTTTCTACTGCAGCCCCTGCCAGGCCTACTAGTAGGACCACCGGCAGAACCACTGACAAAACCACTAGGGGCCTCAACTGCCAAGTCCTTCACGAACCTCTGGGCTTGGAACTGCGCTGGGTGTTGGAACATGACCAGGCGGTCATGCAGTTGGTCGGTCGCGTGCGTCAGGGCGAATACATGTCCTTCGGCCTAAGCAAGGACGACACGAAGTCGCAAATGGTGGACGCAGACGCCATTGTCGCCTGGATCGATCGGAATGGTAAAGGACATGCTGTAGACTACTACTTGTCCAGCAAGGAACAGGTATGTGGGGAGGTTGTCTGCTTCGAGACACATACATTTCATACTCTCCTTTCACAGTGCGTGGGAAATCGCGGGAGCTGCCCAGACAACAAAATCAGCCGCAGAGCGGGAGACAGTGTGACTATGTTGGACGCCGCCGTGCTCAATGGCTACCACATGGTCACGTTCCGCAGACCGCAGGCAGCCCGTAAGTGCACCACTAGCTCCATGGGCCTGAAGCGTCTCTAACCGGCGTTGTCTGTTTAGAGGATCCAAACTACGATCAGCACATCTACTCGGATGGTCCGCAAGCTGTCATGTGGGCCGTAGGACCCGTGAATGATCACTCTGACGCATCTTACCACTCTGTTCACAGCCAAGGTCTGTATGAAACCTAGTATCTCTAATGGTAAGTGATGGTTACTGAAGCTCCCTTTCGCTACGCCACAGGAGACGTGTTTTTGGACTTCGCCCGCCAGCCCGCCTGGAACTGCCCAGCGCCAGATGATGACGCGAAGGAAGGCAGTTCGGCGGGCGATGGGTCAGTGGCCGTGGAGAATACATGGAAGATCCCACCAGTGGTGTGCCCAGCTGACGGCATTTTCCAGATGCAGATCGGCCCTGCAGGAGGCCGCAAAGGCTACCAGGCAGTGACGGGCCAAGTGGGGTGGGGAATCGCTTGGTACGTCAATGGTGTTCTTATACCGGAACTATGGGTGCAACGTGGAAAGACATACACGTTTGTGGTAGAAGGAGGCAACGACCCAGAGAACACAGCCAAAAACCACCCACTGTATATTACATCCGACCCTGGAGGCGGATACGAGCACAAATCAGTCGCGGAACGCAAGGTTGAGCGTGCCTACGCTGGCGTCGCACGACACAAAAACGGAAGGCCTTACCCCACGGCTGGTGAGTTCGCTCCTTCTAGTTACTCTATGTTTCGACGTTGGCGTGTTCAGGGGTGACTATTCCCGAGCCAACTACTCTCTTGGTTGTTATAACTTAATGGTAGCCATTTTATCAGATCATTGTGATCTTCTCAAGCATGTGTCATTGCGGCTGAGGCACAGGAGCTTTATGACATTTTAAACCTTCATGCCTACAGTGCCATGATAAGCAAAGTAATCAATCAGCATATATAATTCTGTGCTTCCTTTTAGTCGTTTTCACAAGAACATAACCGATTAAGGTGCGCGCAACATGCTGTCTACGGTTGCGAACGGGGCCGAGAATGCTTAACTTAATACATTCAAATCACTTCCCTTGTGCCAGGTTCCCATTTTTTTTTATATTCAAAGCAACGAGGTTATTCGGCAAGGCTCTTCTGAAATCACGTGCTATTTTCGAACTTAAATTTGTATAGACATTGTTGTCTCAACTTCAAATTTTTTTAACTTTTTTTTATTTCAAGTTCTCTTATTACATGAAAATACACAACACTGGTTAGACCCATAGCCACTGGTTAGTAGGGGGTCTAAATAAATATGCATTTAAAGGAACAGATTGTGTTAACAAAGCAGATATTTTATAAGCACACTTCAATCATACAAGAGCTTGAAATATTGAAGAGGAAATCTAGAGGAACAAATATTTAAAAGCTAATGGCTTATGACAAAACGGAAAAGAAGAATGAGAAGCTAGAAAAAAAGCGCAGGTTAATGGTGTTGACGCACAGTAATACGATCCCCGTGTCAGCAGTTATCACTGGTTGTCAGGAGTAACTTATGAAGCATTGTTGGCGCCGTCATTCTACAAATCTTTTCGTGTGCATGCATTTCTTTACCTGCAGCTGTCTTCGACTCGTCCTTTTCACTTGTGGCAGCATAATACTCACACGAGTGATGCTTGGGCACGTTGTGAGCGTTTCCAATGCCTGAACTGGCGAATCGTAAGCAACGTTCAATATCCAGGCAAATTTCAATTTTGTGGGCTGCCACTCGTGAAGAATATGACAGGACACAGCGTTGACGTGCATTTACACCGTGCCTGTGATAAACTGTCTTCGTTTATAACCGTTGCGTGTCTGACAGGTATGGACTGGTGGTTCAAGGCTACAGCGTACATCTGGTTGTACCACTGGTGTACGTAGGATTCATCACTGCCGCTGGGGATAAGAAAAATTTTGCTAATAGAATGTGTTCACATGCACCGCTGCTCCTTACACTTTGATGGAGAGAGAATGTGCAGTCTGGCAGAAATATGTTACGTGGCTCTTCCTTCTCCATCGCAGTGTGACAGGTGGCAGCCATCACATATATTTGACAGGCCTTTCTAAAGTGCTGGTAGAAATATGGCACTAAGCCCCTGCATTTCTCACTATCAGACGAGGCCTTCATAATTCTCGCGTTAAGCAAAGAATTCAGTGCTTACACCACTGCCAGCAACGTAGACGTCGAACTAATGATGGTCAGCGCAAGCAAGGACATCAATAGCAAGGAAGTACACGACACAGGCACTGCACTTCCTTCTTTTTCGTGTCTCTTTTTGTGCTGACCGCCATGAGTATGTTCCAACTAGCCCAATATACTACATTATTTCCGTAGACGTCGAAGTTGCATGTGAGCAGCCCAACGTCAACCTTTCTCCTCTCTGTTAGCAGCAAGCAGTTCTATAAATGTTCATGTATCAATGGCGAAAAAAAATTGACCCACCTGTATATTGGGTGTACATACCAGGCCAGATAGATTACATAAAAAGATGGAATTCGGGTTGCGTCGCATTACGGATGACCAGAAGTTAGATGGGGTGCTGGTGACCGATTTGCTTCCGAGTATAGTTGGGCCAGTATCTTTCAGTGGTATTGTAATCGTAGTTTCTTCTATGGAGGACTTATGAAAGGTGGGATGCAGCCTGATCTTGCGCAAGGCGAACATTAAACGCCGACTGACAGTCTTGTCATGAATGTAATCCAGGAATGTCCGAGGAAGGACCGCTTTTCCTGTTAGCATATACGGATAAAATGTATAGAGAAGACATAGTCGATATTTCCGACGGAGGATCGAGTACGCACGCCACGAAGTAGCGCGACGTTGGCCAAGGACCAAGTGGGATTGAATACTGCTTGGCACCCGTGCATGTGCAGCGAACCCCGTGTCGTAACTGTTGATTGCGTCTTTGGCACACGCCGCAGTGGGGCGCCTGTGCGAGTGGCAGCTCCCGCTGGGCGAGCAGCCCGACGAGTACAACAGCTTCGAGCAGTTCCGTCAGCGGCTGAAGCTCCAATGCCAAGCCGGATCACCGGCATACCTGCGCTGGACGCCGGATCGCAACACTCCCGACCTGGTCTATTATCAGGTGTGTTATGTCATAACACTTTTGTCCTAAAAACCTAAGCTCGAGTCTTCTATCTCGTAACTTTTTTTTCAAAACTAGGGGTTACCAGCATTTTTAACCGAGCTCTTGTGTGGTGAAATGTGTTCGATATTTACACGACGACGAGTCATTTCGCTTGATTCACTTTTCAAACGTAAGTAAGGAGGCTGCGCTGCAAAGAAGCGAGCTACTAGCAGCTTATCCATCGTCGGTGTTACTAAGCCGTAACATTCTTGTCCACAAGTTTAGATCCTTCCCAAAATTTTGTTTTTAGCAAAAAAAAGTCTTTTTTTGTTTTGGTTGCCGCGTCATCCGGTAAGACCCGTAATTGCATTATTCATCAAGAGCAAACGCACCAAATATTCATTCTCTATAGCAATTATGGAGAAAAAGAAACAGGGTGCTTGTGTTCTTGCTTCTCTGCACATTATATATACGACTAAATCAATAATAACGAGACCTATAGACTTAAAACGACGTGGCCTAAAAACAACAAATGATATCGCTGGTCTCTGGTCTGAACCCTATTTCGCACTCCTGGAAGTTATAAGCATGAGGACTGATCGCTGGCGTGCTCGTGTGCTTCTATGACAATCTATGATATTAGGAATCCGCTGAAATTGAGTTTTCTTTTTAGAATTCCCAATAGTTAGACGCAGATGTATCCAAATTATGGACGCCTTCTTCTGCCGAGCTTTCAAGAAATAACTTTGAGAGACTACGCAACTCGCAAAAAAAAAAAAGTGTTCAACTAGCAACAGTCGCCCCTCAATTTACACTTCATTGGGTACGACACCACCTCTGCGCAAAGCTGCAAACTTTTTCTATATCTCTGCTTGAACAATATCGCTTACTTTGTACGTATTTCTCGTGTAACCACAGTGTTTTTTTCCTTAGAGATGTGTAATGCTTGTAGTGCATAGCTTCAAAAACTGAGAATATGAATTATGGCTGATGGGTTGTGCTTTGCTAGCGGGTTGCATCTTTGTTCAAGAACCTTAGATTTCCCCTTTCTTGAGAGAAGGCATACTTCGCGAAAGAGTCTGAGCGACACTGAACATTTAAAATCCTACAGTTATAATGTGTGTATAGTGCAAGGACATACACATGACATGCGTGTCCAAAATAAATATCAAAGACAAAAAGTATGAAGTCAATTGTGGTACGCAGTGACAGGGACATTCTTGTCGGTGTATCAAGGGCAGGTAAAGCTTTACAGAAGACAGGTAATAAAAAAGCAAACGGGACCCAATTACAGTAAAACAATTTTAGAATGCACGCTGACTTAAAAACCCCACAGTATTGAACAGATGCAGCAAAACATGGTGGAAAAAGCGATGCCATTCGCCGAGTTCACATCTGTTTCTATTCCTTGTGTTGCAATTCGAAACTGTGCGTGCGCTTCAAAGTCAGCATGAGCCAACTATTCCCATTTATTGCTCAACGAATAAAAAACATGTGCTTACGCGCGTGCAAAATATTGGATTGGCGAAAGCGAATAATCAAATGCACAAGACACCGGGCGAATGCTAACACTTGCGTCGTACCGCAGTGCTACACCCACCGCCACCTGGGCTGGAAGATCCATGTGGTAGACTCATGCCCGCCCAGCAACTCTACCGGCCGCCGCACCACCGGCTGACGAGCTGCAATAAACCCGTCCATCTGACAACCTCCGGCTGCCTTATCTGGGTGCGTACGGGCCCTGCGACCCGGTCAAAACAGGGCTGCCGCACCAACTGTGTTCGGGCGCCGTGATGAAAACACTCGGCGCCTCTGCGTTCGATTTCCGGGATTCCTAGATCTTGAAAGAACCGAAAGAGCTCTCGCAAGTCGCAGAGAGCTGCGGGTGGCGTTTTGAAGGCGCACTTGAAAATGCGTTATGCAGTACTGCCAAACCGTATGACCTATATTCAAACCATCGACGAGGACTTCTCCCCATTTACTACTTTATGTCCACTCTTATTGTGTGCACTAAGAGTGAACATATACAATTCTTTGATAGGAGTGATTTATTGGGAGACCTCAATAGCGGAGTTAAATATGAAAGGGTATTTACTCAGCGCAAAGCAATTACTAGCGCACTATTTTGTTCTTGAAGTGGGACAACCCTTTCAAAGCAGCTCAAGGAGCGTGCGATGAGCTTACGCAGCGCCGCTCGTTCTTCAGTCGCTCTTGGATACAACGCGAATGTGTACAACACAATGCGGTGCTGCTTCAAAGATCAGTGAGGCTGAGGGGAATGTGTGCACATAAAACAGATAGCGTACGAGTGATTCGAGACGAGAAGAGGCGCCCGCCGATATCTGCTTTCTATCGAACCCCGAACTCTGGAAACCGGCACACAGAGGCTCGTATGCGTTCTTCCAGACATCGATTTCCAGACTTTGTAGCGTGCGAGAGCGGCAGGCTTCGATCGACCTCGTGCTTGATTAACACACACACACACACACACACACACACACACACACACACACACACACACACACACACACACACACACACACACACACACACACACACACACACACATATATATATATATATATATATATATATATATATATATATATATATATATATAAGGGAAAGAAGTGTATACCTAAGGGCTCGTTTTCCGTGTTTTAATACAATATTAATGAGATCTAACAGACAGTAATGCCAAGGAATGTACAGGGGAAGTTATTAGAACCAATCGAATGTAAATAAAAAGAAAGAAGAAAAAAAAGTGGATGAAAAAATAACCAGCCGTTATTTTTTCATCCACTTTTCTTTCTTCTTTCTTCTTATTTACATTCCATTGGTTCTAATAACTTCCCCTGTGCATTCCTTGGCATTACTGTCTGTTAGATCTCATATACATATATATATATATATATATATATATATAGATAGATAGATAGATAGATAGATAGATAGATAGATAGATAGATAGATAGATAGATAGATAGATAGATAGATAGATAGATAGATAGGTGGTTCATTGGTTCATTCCATATCACGTATCAATTTTGGACCATCTCCGATCATGCTGAAAAAAAATCGTGAAGGGATATCTGGAGGTGACAAGTAGTTAATGCGGCATTATATTAAAAAAACATTTGTTGCCTACAGCACACTTCAAAATTTGGGCACCTACGAGAAACTGTGTGGTGCATAATAATTTATATAAGATTACTGGTTCCCCAGGTGGTCAAAATTTCCGGAGTCCTCCACTGCGGTGTCTCTCATAATTATATGGGGGTTTCGGGACATTAAACCCCCCATATCAATCAATCATTTTATATTACTGGTTTCAGTAATAATACGAAACAATATTTTTCCTTCACCTCACGGCACTACGCATTCATGACTAGGATAGTTTAATCATTTGTGTTTTAATTTTTTTCTTTTTCGCATTGGCGAAAATTGCAATACGCTGCATTTTTAGCGTTTTTATAAAAAACCACAAACTTTTCGTCAGTAATATATTATATTTTTTTACTTTTAATGTTCTTATATAAATAATTCAAATAACTCAAGAGCAAATGAAGCAAAAACATTGCCAAAATATTGTGGCAAAGTTGGGAAGAACTGCATTTTGACTCGTATTGCAGCTCAATTTTTGCAATAGCCGTCCAAGTAAAAATAAAATATGGCTATTATATCCGTACGTTGCATATAGTGTGTGAGCAAGACATGCAGAAAGGTTCAAAGGAGTAGATTTTGCGTTAAGGTAGAAAAAAAATTAACCTTAACAACCACAAGGTAACACGAATCAGAGTCACTTGTTGGGCGAGTTGATTCATTCTTAACGAGCTTGTCCTTCTTTCGTGTTTTTTTTTTTTCGCGCCTTAAGCTCGTTAAGTAATACGAAGCCTGCATTTGCCTCGCCTTCACTGCATAGCAAGTCAGCGCGAGGTTACAGCGGGGCTTTTCGGTGGCGAATGATGCATGCGATACAACTAATTCTTACTTGCTTAGTAATACTGTTGTGTAGAACGTCAAGAAGGGGCAATATTGCTTATTTTCTGGAACGGTATCTTCCCGCTTTGACCATCAAAGGGAAGGTTATGCTGAACCGCCGCTTCGTCCCAAGGGGCAGAGTTATAATGCCGTCGATGGCCTGCAAAACCTTTTTCTGGTAATATTGTAAGGGCGATTAACTACTGGCCTTCCATCCAGTGCGTTTACTGAGAGAGTGTCAAGTGTAGCAGCTCACCTCTTAACAAGGAAACGCGGAAGGATCAGCGACAACCTTGAAAAAAATAATACAACCCTTTTTGAAAGTTTACAGCGTGTAACACTATCAGCGAAGCCTCAGTAAGCCTATCAGCCTTCCCTCGAGCGAGGCCGTAGTTCCTTGTATAGTATCAGCAAAGTTGTTTATGGCGTTTGGCAACAAGATATTGTAGGGCAGTAATGCAAAAGTAATCGATTGCATTTTTCTTCAAGTGCTCAGTTACTTTTTTAGGAATGTAAAGGATCATTGTAAACAATTAAACTTTAATAGAAGTGATTGTTTACTTGTTATAGGTTACTTATTTTCTGCAACGTCTACAACTCTGTGTAGCACACATGGTGACCGCATGGGGCGCCTTAAGAAAAAGAGAAGCTTGATACCTGCCACGTGTGCATCACCCATGAACATACTTATTAGAAAAATATGCATATACGTGACAAAGACAGCTCGTCGGTGCACGGGCCCGCAACTGAGATCCTCGCGCGCCGCGCGTTTGAAACATCTGACATAGCGAGTCTAGCGGTGCAACTCTATAGTTTTCGGAAGAATTTTCACTGGTTCAGGGTGTTTTGTTCTCTTTCTCTCGATAAAAAAAACTTGCGCATGACTCTTTCAGCACTACCATGTGGTTCATTCACTACCTAGGACAATATAAAATAAATTCATAAGTCCATAATGGGTTGATTTCGATGGATTGACACTTCAGCCGCATTCCTCAGAAGAATTTCGTTATTGTGGCAGCGTTGGAGTTGGCGAAAATTTCGGAAACTGATCTAATGTTAACAGAACGTTATATGAGAGCGCGAGCTTGATTTACGATAAGCATATGGGGTAAGTGTGTGCCGTCCACTTCGTTTTACACCTGCAGAATTAAAGCCAATTGATGATGTGGTGGCCATGTCCATATTGCCTTATGAGCTCTACAGTTTCGAAATATTTCAAACAACAGATGCAAAAACGACGTTCTACTTAATTTAATGAAAAACGCCTGGGCAAATCACCAAACGAAAGAAGAGGAATTGTTTCTGAGCGAATCGTGCATATGTTAGACACCACCAATTTAATAGGAGAGACAATTAGGCTACAAAAAATATATATGACGTTACTTATTGTGTTTATTGAAGTGTGCTAATTATGGCGTAGCTTTAAATAAATTAAAGTGAACGTAAAATACTTTTCCGTTGGTGAGTTCTGAGCCTATATTTGTCTTATTACGTACCCTATATATGCTCTACTAATGTGCGACGGAAGCCGCTTCCCCTTCCACTTCATTGGTACAGTTCAATTTATTTCAATTAGCGTAGTAATTTATGAGGAATATATCTTCTAATAGGCAGCTCAAGATCGCGGTTTGTGCTTCATTCGATTACAGTTTATTTCATGTGCTATACATCGAGCAGCTCACTATTTCTGATGTAACAATAAGCTATACCTTTAGGCCAGTTAAGGTTAAACCACCACCAAATTTAGTCCTTTGCAGATACCCAGAAAAGCCCAAATGTATGAAGCAAGTTGATCGTCTAAATAGAAATCGATAATTGTTACATTATTGCGTAATTCAAGCAGTGAGTGAACAGGCTTTGATTCGATTACTTTGATTCCTAGTGATTACTCAATCAATCTTTGAAATTTAATTTACCACGCAGAAATTGTTTTGAACAATTTTCAATGCTTTTCGAGAGAAAAAAAAAACATTCTATGAACATTGAGTGTATAAAAACACTGATTATGCTATATACACAGCGAACGTTCTTTTTACAGCGAAGTTACATTTAACTAGGTCAGTCGTAACTTCGTGAACAGTAACCCCGCAAAGAGAAAACCTCTAACGAAGGTGTGTGCCACCGAAATAAGCCCAACCCCACTACTCACAAGTGGTCCACTAAGGTGTCGCGAAATCAAGAATGCGGCAAAAAGACGCACGCTGCTCAAATGGCTCCTCAATATTATGCATGAAACGCCAAGCGCATGAGCCAAGCCAGACTATAGACTACGCATGTCGCTTCAAAAAATTTGTTGCTGAAATTAAATCTTCAGGGGGCCATACGCTTAACTGAAAAGAGGCTTTCTGTATACCTTTCTGTGCGAACCTTTTATGAAAGTTGTGTGCCTTTCTGTAGCTTCCATCAAGATTCAGTGCCACCTCTGTGCCGTGGGCTACGCAGTTTCGGTGTTCTTTCCAGAGAGGAATGACTCATGAATATTCGTGTGCGTGATGATGCGCTCAGTAATCACTTCGAAGTTTATACAAGAAAGAGAATGGAGAGGAAAATGAAAGCATTTGACTCTGCCTGGCGATCTTGCAACAACGCGTAAACATTGGCACACTCGGTTGTCTTTCCGTGCGGAATTTACCCGCCATCGATGTAAGTGTCCTGTTTGTTTTAGGCGAGCTGTACGACAGCATCCACGCCTCGTTCTCTTATCCCAGCTTGTAGTCTCGGTTCGGTTGTTTTCAACAGGGACTGAAAACGAAGCATGAACTGATCGAATATAAGCGAGCTAAGCTGCTGGAAGAATCCTTTCAGTGGCGGTAATGCGCACTTACGTATAGATGCGGGTGCGCAATGTAATGCCGATAATACAGCGGCCGAATGATGGTGCATATTAAGTGTTTTTTTTTTTTACTTGAAGCGAGTAGCAGGCGGGGTCTTTGCGCCCTAATATGTGGCCGTCTAAACAACTACAGCGTGCACATTTTAGTGAGTTGACCATGCTGTCCAAGGAAGTGTACCCTCTGTAAAATACAACATTGGAAAATTAGGACTGGAGCTTTACAACTAGTACAAAATACAAACTTTGGCCCATGCTCAACAGCATGCGAGAAGCTGCATCTGCGCGATCACGTGAGTCTTAATTGTTCAACAGAATAACGCTTGAAGTTTTCGTATTTAGTAAGGAGCACTGGTGGTTGGTTAGATGCGAACTGCCAGTAATGTAGGTTGAGGCACGTTGTATGAAAATTGAGTCGTGGATCAAAGTGATGTTCTCTGGATCAGTGATTTATTACTTTGTGTTTTAGGGGCAAAGCTCCTCAGGGTGTGGGTCGTTCCCTCGTATAGTTGTATGTCATAGTTGTCAATTCTAGTTAGTTTCAAGAATCGCTCACTGGATGGTGTTGTGTGTATATGTCCTTATAATTAATAGCAGTAGATGACGTTAGTGGTATTGGTATAATAAGAAATTCACAACATATTTACGGAGTGAATGATGATGAGTGGGGCGAAGCGTCCATCCATCCGTTTGATGTGTGCTCTAAAGGTGATAGGAACGAACGAACGAACGAACGAACGAACGAACGAACGAACGAACGAACAGACAGACAGACAGACAGACAGACAGACAGACAGACAGACAGACAGACAGACAGACAGACAGACAGACAGACAGACAGACAGACAGACAGACAGACAGACAGACAGGTGGATGCATGGACGGACGGACGCTTCGCCCCACTCATCATCATTCACTCCGTGGATATGCAGTGATTTTTCTTTATTTATGCATGACTTCCCAGTGGTGGGTGGGAAAAAAGTACTTCAATGTCATCGATGTTTAAGTTCCCCGTTGTCTAATTTTACTAGTATAAAAACAACATTTTCTCTTTTGGTCATACTCCCTGTGACAGTGTAACTGCCAAAAGCGTCTAATTTTATGGTAAACACGTTGCAACTGAGCGTGATGGTTGGGGTTTCAGTGTGTGAGAACAGTATGCACGGCAGTGTATCGGCGCCGTTACGTATACGCATGAATTCTCGCGACTGGTGCAAGAATTCGCGATATCCGCGCGACGTCCACATCCTACGAACTGTATACAATGACGCAGTAAACAACCGCGAACATTCCGTACAGCAGTCAAGTTGCCGCGGAAAGTCGTATTAGAGCCAGCTTGCTGGGTATACGAAAGGGAAACATTGTCGTCCACCTTGGGAGCATACAGGCCGAAGCTGCGTTGAAAACATGCCCGAGTTTCGGGCTACACTGTCAGGTCCAATTAATCTTTAAACTCTAACAGCAGCTGCATGCAATCTTTTTGTTTGCCTCCCTCCTTTTGAGACAGGACTTGAATGAAGTTTTTTTTTTTCATTCCATTTCATTCCATCACATGCGCCTTTCGTGAAACTTCATTCACCTCGTTGGTTTCCACGGAACCGATTTCCTCGTCAAATGTCGCTAGTTTCCGCCTCCAGGTTGAGGAAAGGTGACAGAGGGCTTCTCTGTCACGCGACCTTGCCATCCTGCGGTGCGAGCGCGCCAGGCGGAAATGTTGAGACTCCGTGGCTTCCGGATCGCCAGTCTCTCTCCTTGTTAGGCAGGCTGCTCATGGCAGTGCGTCGTGTGCTTCTACGCCAATTAGGGAGTGATTACTGCAGCTGCAGCCATTGTGTACGCGTGCTCCACTTCCCCCCACGCTTCCTCGAAAAAAATCGGACAAAAAAAAACAAGTACAAATGTGCATCCTAAGCTCGCTTCGGCCAAGATGACAGGCCAGACTGAACACTCTCTTTCCGTGTCTCTTAAGCTTGCTACCGCAGTGAAGGGACAGCATGCGAGGCGAACACTTTCTGCGCCGAGCCATGGTCGGTGGTCATCGCTTTGAACGCCAAACACAAAAAAAAGGTCGCCCAGTCGCCCTGACAACGCGACGAAAACCGAGGAAGAACGCAACTAACACGTGCTCTCAAGCTCACCGAAAAAAAAAATTAACATTTGACAAACCAGTGTGGCACGAAAGAACCTGTGCAGGAAATACCTGAATAGGACGCTTCTAGTTAACGTATTTTTTATTATTTTTATGGTGTTTACGTAAGTCCGCTTGTGTTTCACCTGCTTCGAGTATACAGAATATCAATTTCATGACCTTAGTGACCATATAAAAAAAGATAACTGGGGAATGCTTAATAATAAACAATAAATCAATAATTTATACACTTTTAACCTTTAAAATGAAACAGACACTGAATCTACGTTGCGCTGGTAGGTCTCGCTTATATATCATATCTCTGCTATGATTATGTGAGAATAAGGCTGCAGAACGATTAAATTAGTTTGTACTTATACAGAGCTGCACTCTTTAAGCTTTCAGGGCAATCACGGCATGCGTTAGAAAAACAAGAAGAATAGGAAAGTGGTGGAGGGGCATCAAAGCGAACCAAATCCCGACATACAGGTATTTTCAGCGCATTTACAAATTTTGACGCACGTTTAGCATTTAACGTAGCATTCGTTAGTGCAGTAGTGAACGCTCTTTCAACCTACGGCTAAAATTTCACTACAAACCTGTCGAAGAACTTTCCTTTTAAAGTTTAAACGGTGGCTTTTATTTCGTGATCGCAACCGCAATATAACTCTTCAGAAGCGTTCCTCTTGCGAATATGTGAATAACACTTGGAAAGTATTTGAAAGGGATTCATCGCAAATCCTGCATGCTTTTGTTCAGTTTTTTTTTTTGTCTCTCCGTATAAACGGCTGGCTCGTTTAAATGTTCGTGCCTAGGATGAGCGGCACAATGAGAAATGCACTTCAGAAAATCCTGACGTCGAATGCGCCAAATCAGCGCCCATAGACCTGTGTGGCCCACACAGGTGATCAAGGTTGGCGTTAAGCGAATGCGTCGAGGTGCTGAACACTGAGCGAAGCGCCAAGTGGACGCCGTGGGGGGGAAGGGGTACCCGCAAAATGAACAGGACAGCAGCAAATCCATATATCGGTCCTCGTCCCAGCCACGCTCGGCAGGCGTTCCATCTTGCGCGATATATACGTGGAATGGAAGCGAAGCGCACGGGGCACAGCCGAGGTACGCTGCAAACGTATTGCGCAGTGCCTCGATGACAGACCACGCAGGGCTCGCCGACTCGAAGGAACGCGACGAGCGTGTGTGTGTGTGTGTGGAAATGCACTTAGCACTCGCGTAAAGTTTATGGGCGAGGCGTTTCTCTCCCTCAGCTCCGGTCTTGTTGGGATAATGGCACGCCCTTCACGTGCTTTGCAGAGAGAGAGAAAAGGTCGGCGTTTTATGGCATCCGCGAAGCCCGCGCGATGAATGGCGCATGCATGCGAGCCCAGTCCGGCCCGCGTAATTACGGATGTACGCTCACGAGCAGCGGCACAGCCTTTTGCCAATGCGTAGTTCATTCGTCCCGCTGGCTTTCATACGCTCGGTGTGGTCGGTTTCGAAACTGTACTGCTGTGTCTGGAGGATAACGGCGGCGCTTGACCGTTCGAGAACGGGGAGGGTGCCCGCCGACCGGCGGCTTGCGCAATTAAATGCAAAGCATTTCTTAGCGAACTTCGGTGACTTTGAACGTATCTATCTATCTATCTATCTATCTATCTATCTATCTATCTATCTATCTATCTATCTATCTATCTATCTATCTATCTATCTATCTATCTATCGATCCGGCCACGACTTTTCGTTCTCTTGGCTGTTTCGATAATGGTATCGATACCAAAATTGACATGACATAACATCATTGTATGACGAGCAAAAGTGACTAGTCATACCATGAAAATTATGACATGTTTGTCATCAATCACATGATTTACGTATCATGGTCTTGCGGCTTTCCTGTTGGTTTCATTCACATGACATGTTGCAAAACTATTATGACATGACTGTATGGCGAACCCAAATGTCAGACCCGAACGGGGAAATCATAACCTCCTTGTCATGTAACTCATTACTACTCTACACGCTAATGGTGTGGTCGCAGTCGTTTCGCTAGCTTCACATACACCAAATTTGGTAATATGGCACGTGAATGGATGACGAAGGTATATAATTGGTGCAAACATGATAACCACGAGATGCGACTACGTGCCACGCTCATGATGCGCTGGCGGTCATTTCGCAAGCTTAACATATACCAAATTTGGTATTACGGGGCGCGAACGAACGACGATGGTAAATTGCACGCCCAAACATGATAATCATGACATGCGTGTCATGTAAAACATGACTATATCACACGCTCATGATGCGCACGCAGCTGTTTCGCTAGCTTCACACATACCAAATTTAATATTACGGGACGTGAATAGATGACGAATGTATATGACTGGTCCGAAGGTGGTAATCATCAGATGCGTGTTATGTAGAACATTACTACTTGCTATGCTCATACTGTGCTCGCGGCATTTTGGCTAGCTCCACATATACAAAATTTCGTATCACGTGACGTCAATAAACAACGAAGGTCATATATTTATCCGAAGATCATAATCATGACGTGGAAGCCATATACGGCATGACTTACATCCGCCTCGTAACGTCATGCTGATTTTTAAGTGGCATATCAACCTCCCTCATTCATGATTCGCATATCATCAATTCCTACTGTACGTGGGATCTGCCAATTTTTGTTTCCTTCTTTACATTCAGGTTATTTTGCTGAAACACATACTACTTGTGATATATATATATATATTGTTGCGAATGTATTTACTACTTTAGAGTAGAAAAGTACTCCAGCAGTCAAGATGGCAGCCGTTGTGTATATCGAACAGTCCAAAAAACGTCGTCGTCTTCTTCTTCGCACCGCCCGCATAGCTGCATAGCCGCGAACCCGCAACATCGACCTCCGGCGGCGAAAAGCGCCGACCCGGCGCTTGTTAGCAGGTGTTGGACGAGATGTACGGCTTGAGGCGAGCGACGTGGACGATGTCGGAAGATGTGGAAGGTATCGAAGGGTTTAGAGGTGCTATTTCATAGGTAACATCAGTTACCTGCCGTAGCACACGATAAGGTCCGGAATACTTGGGTAGAAGCTTTTCAGCCAGACCAACATGTCGCGACGGAGTCCACAGAAGAACGAGGTCACCTGGACTAAAGTGGACGTCCCGATGGTGGCTGTCATAGCTACGTTTCTGACGGAGCTGCGAGTCCGAAAGGCGCTGGTGGGCAATCTGACGGGCTTTCTCCGCGGTGCTAATAGCGCGGCGAGCATATGCTGTGGACAGGTCGGTAGGGTTGGGTACAAGCGTGTCGAACGGCAATGTCGGGTCTCTTCCATACAAAAGGTAAAAGGGAGAATATCCAGCAGTGTCGTGGCGTGAGCTATTGTAAGCGAAAGTGACAAAGGGTAGCGCAATGTCCCAGTCACGATGATCCGTCGACACGTACATGGCGAGCATGTCAGTGAGTGTGCGATTCAGACGTTCTGTGAGGCCGTTTGTTTGAGGATGGTAGGCCGTCGTAAGCTTGTGCTTGGTTGCACAAGAACGAAGTAGATCGTCAATTACCTTAGATAAAAAGTAGCGACCGCGATCGGTGACCAGTTGACGAGGAGCACCATGATGTAAGATGACGTCTTGAATCAAAAAGTCGGCGACATCTGTAGCGCAGCTGCTTGGAAGAGGTCTCGTAATTGCGAAACGGGTCGAGTAATCTATGGCGACGGCGACCCACCTGTTACCGTCGGTAGAAAGAGGGAAAGGGCCCAGCAGGTCGAGGCCGACACGATAGAAAGGCTCGGCAGGTACGTCGATCGGTTGAAGGAGCCCGGCGGGGTGTACCGCTGGCCTTTTGCGGCGTTGGCACGACTCACAAGACCTAACATAACGTTGTACAGAACGGTAGAGGCCGGGCCAGAAAAAGCGTCGGCGGACACGGTCGTACGTTCTGGCAACACCAAGGTGGCCAGCCGTTGGTACATCATGTAGTTGCTGAAGTACGGTCGAGTGCAAATGAGTGGGTATTACGAGTAGTAGTTCGTTTCCCACATGGTGCATATTGCGGCGGTATAAAATGCCGTCTATGACAACGAACATGCGAAGCGAACTGTCTGTACAGCCTGTGTTCAGGCGGTCGATTAGCTCGCGTAGGGACGCGTCACGCCGTTGCTCACATCCCATGTTGCCGAAAGCAGAGAGCGAGGAAATACAGATGGACGCGTCGTCGGTTACTAGATCTGGAGCGTCAACGGGGTACCGAGAGAGGCAGTCGGCGTCTTGGTGTAAACGGCCAGACTTGTAAACCACTGTGTATGTGAATTCCTGGAGGCGCAGAGCCCAACGAGCAAGGCGCCCCGTTGGATCTTTGAGGGCTGAAAGCCAGCATAGAGCGTGATGGTCAGTGGTAACTGTGAAAGGCCGGCCATATAAATAGGGGCGGAATTTACCAACTGCCCATACAAGCGCCAGGCACTCGCGTTCCGTAATAGAGTAATTGCGTTCGGCAGGAGAAAGGAGCCGGCTGGCATACGCAAGAACTCGATCGTGACCGGATTGACGCTGGGCTAAAACCGCGCCAATACCGTAGCCACTAGCATCAGTGCGGACCTCGGTTGGAGCAGACGGGTCGAAGTGGGCGAGAATCGGTGGCGTGGTCAGAAGTGTTATGAGCTGGGAAAAGGCCATGCCTTGATCAGGACCCCACTCAAATGGTACATCTTTCTTCAAAAGATCAGTGAGGGGGCGTGCGACCTCTGCGAAGTTTCTGACAAATCGTCGGAAATATGAGCATAGGCCCACAAAACTTCGAACGTCCTTGACACAAGTCGGTACAGGAAAATCCAGGACAGCTCGGACTTTGTCGGGATCGGGGCGGATGCCGGAGGAGTCAACGAGATGCCCTAGAATAGTAACTTGGCGATGCCCAAAATGGCATTTCGAGGAATTAAGTTGGAGCCCAGCCTCTCGAAATACTGAAAGAATTGAGGAAAGGCGCTCGAGGTGAGACTTAAAGGTTGGGGCAAACACAATCACGTCGTCCAGATAACACAGGCAGATAGACCATTTAAAGCTGCGCAAAAGCGTGTCCATCATCCGCTCGAACGTTGCCGGCGCATTGCACAAGCCAAACGGCATTACCTTGAATTGGTAGAGACCGTCAGGCGTTACAAAGGCGGTCTTCTCCCGGTCGAGGTCGTCCACGGCGATCTGCCAGTAACCGGAGCGTAAGTCTATCGAAGAAAAATAGGTTGCGCCATGAAGGCAGTCCAGGGCATCATCAATACGAGGAAGCGGGTAGACATCCCTTTTGGTGACCTTGTTTAAATGCCGATAGTCCACGCAGAAACGCCAGGTATTGTCCTTCTTTTTAACTAAGACTACAGGGGACGCCCACGGACTCGATGAGGGCTCTATGATGCCTTTTGTGAGCATCTTATTCACCTCCTGTTGGATAACTTGGCGTTCTGATGGTGACACTCGATAGGGACGCCTGTGAATTGGAGCTGCATCACCGGTATTAATGCGATGTTTGACTTGCGATGTTTGACTTATGGGCCTACCGTCAAAGTCAAATATGTCCGAATAGCTCGTGAGAAGATCAGTGAGGTCTTTGACCTGAGACGGCAAGAGGTCTGAGGCAATCATCTTAGTTACATTGTTGAGCCGTGTAGATTTGGCTGCGTCGGTGCTATGCGGGTTCGGCGAGGCGACTGTGGCCAGTTCACGTGACACTGATGAGATCTGGCACTCGTGTGACGGTGAAAGAGTGGCGAGAACAATGCCTTGTGGTAGGATTTGAGGGCTGAGTCCGAAGTTCAGAAGAGGAAGGCACGTCTTGTTCGCTGTGACAGTTAATATGGTGTACGGGGAGGAAACGTTGCGGGCCAATAAAACACCGGGAGAGGGAAAGACCACGTAATCCCCATCCGGAACACTGGGATACGGTTCAACTGTGACACAAGTTAGGGCTTGGGGTGGGAGGCGAACAAACTCAGCGCACGAAAGCTTGTTCTGTACCATCTTCGACTCTTCGGTGGCCGCAGGCAAGTCAAGTTGCACGACGCCGGCTGAGCAGTCAATTACAGCGGAGTGGTCGGACAAAAAATCGAGTCCAAGGATGACGTCATGTGGACAGTGAGCGAGAACATGGAATAGAACGGACGTCTGGCGGTCGGCGAATCTCACACGCGCGGTGCACATTCCGAGCACAGCCGGGGTCGCTCCACTAGCGACACGTACAAATAGGGACTCTGGCGGCGTAAGGACCTTGTTTAATCGTGCACGGAGGTCAGAGCTCAGAATTGAAATATGTGCGCCGGTGTCAATAAGGGCAGTAACAGGAAGGCCATCCACTTCTACATCAAGCAGGTTCTTGTCCGTAGTCAAGGTCAGCAGAGGGTTTTCAGGTCGGGAGTCCAATGCAGCGTCACCTCCGGGAGCTGCATTGCTCAGTTTTCCGAAGAAGGGCGTCCACTAGGGTGGGGCGACGAATAGCGGCGGTGCTGAGGTGACCTGGAGCGACGGTCATGCGGGGACGGCGAACGGCTGGACCGGCGGACTGGTGTCGCAGGAGTGCCATTGTACGGTCCATCGTCACGAGCGCTGTACTGCAGGGGCCGGTGGTTGTCGTCACGTCGATAGCCAGGAAACGACCGAGGTGGATACGTGCGGAAACGACAGTAGCGGGAGATGTGTCCTACACCATGACAATGAAAACATATAGGCTTGTCGTCCTGTGTCCTCCACTGAGCAGGATCACGATAGCGGCGGAATCTTTCTGGTGCAGGAGAAGGCGCTATGGTACTGACCCGAGGTTCCGTCAACGAACACACAGGCTGCAGCCCAACGTTTGCCAGCTCCTCTCTCACGACCTGTTGGATCAACGAGATCGTTGGTCGATCATCAGATGGGCGGGTCAGAAAAGACGGAGACGCGGCCTCGATTTCTCTACGAACGATGCGAACCACACTTTCGTTGTTATGTGGTTGACTGCATGGCGGCTGAAGGTCCTCGCAAGATGACGTAGCGGCCGTGTTCGGAAGTCGCAAGAAATTCTTGGCGACCCGGCGACTCTTCAGCTCTTCGAATCGGCGGCACTCTTTGATGATGTCATCAATGGTGGAACAGTCTTTGGAAACCAGTATGTTAAAAGCATCATCTGCAATGCCTTTAAGTAAATGGCTTACTTTGTCTTCCTCGGACATGTTGGGGTCGGCACGATGGCAAAGGGCGAGAACGTCAAGGATGTAGGTGACATATGATTCGGTCGTAGTTTGTGCCCGACCAGAGAGTTCTTTAGAAGCGGCCCGCTGGCGTCCGACGGCCTTACCAAACAGGTCACGAAGCTTCTGTTTGCAAGTATCCCAGCTGGTTATGTCCGCTTCATGAGCCTCGAACCACGCGCCAGCTGTTCCGCAGAGATAGAAGCCAACGTTGGCGAGCATCATCGTAGGGTCCCACCGGTACACTGCTGCAAACCGCTCGAACTTCGGAATCCAGTCGTCAACGTCAACATGGTCGGTGCCGCAGAAGTTGCCAGGGTCGCGCGGTTGCGTCAATACGACCGGCTGTACAGGCTGCGCCGGAGTCGCGGCTGAAACAGGAGCGGCAGAATTGGTTTCTGTTGCCATGGTCGGGCAGTCGAGAACACGTCCGCTTCGAAGTTCCGTCTTGCGTCGTACCCAGCGCCACCACCAAAATGTTGCGAATGTATTTACTACTTTAGAGTAGAAAAGTACTCCAGCAGTCAAGATGGCAGCCGTTGTGTATATCGAACAGTCCAAAAAACGTCGTCGTCTTCTTCTTCGCACCGCCCGCATAGCTGCATAGCCGCGAACCCGCAACAATATATATATATATATATATATATATATATATATATATATATATATATATATATATATATATATATATATATATATATATATATATATATATATATGTGTGTGTGTGTGTGTGTGTGTGTGTGTGTGTGTGTGTGTGTGTGTGTGTGTGTGTGTGTGTGTGTGTGTGTGTGTGTGTGTGTGTGTGAAGAAGTGTATACTTAGGGCTCAATTTTCCGTGTTCTGACACAATATTAGTGAGATCTAACAGACAATAATGCCAAGGAAAGTATAGAGGAAGGTATTAGACCAAATTGTAATGTAAATGTGCAGAAAGGAAAGTGGATTGAAAAGATAACTTGCTGTAGGCAGGAACCAAACCTGCGACCTTCGAATAACGCGTTCGATGCTCTACCACTAAGCTACCACAGTGGCTATCCCCCCAGCCACTTTATAGGGTTTATATGTGAATTTAAACGGCGGAGTGTGAATTTAAACGTGGGTAAACCTAAGGGCTCGTTTTTCCGTGTTTTGACACAATAACAATGAGATCTAACAGACAATAATGCCAAGGAATGTAAAGGGGGAGTTATTAGAACAAATGGAATGTAAATAAGAAGAAAGAAAAGTGGGTGGAAAATTAACTACCCGTGAGTAGGAATCTAACCTACGACCTTCGAAAAACGCGTTCGATGCTCTAACCACTGAGCTACCACAGCGGCCTTCCCTCCATCCACTTTTTTGGGTTTATATGTGAATTTAAAAGTAGGAGTGACAGTCAGCACCATCTATAAGCCAAGCGACGAGTATGAAAACACTCTTTTATGCGCATGTTTGGCGTCACGTAGCACGTGAACTTATTACGAGCTGGAGGCTGAACAATAGTCCGTCGTATAGAACCTAAGGCACCAAGTCTGCCAGTACGAGACCCTCGTTAATGAGTTAGGAAAAAAGTGTTCTTAAGTGCTCGGTTTTCCGTGTTTTCACACAATATTAATGAGATCTAACGGCCAATGATGACAGGGAATGTATAAGGAAAGTTATTAGACCCAATTGTAATGTAAATGTGCAGAAAGGAAAGTGGATTGAAAAGATAACTTGCCGTGGGCAGGAACCAAACCTGCGACCTTCGAATAACGCGTTCGATGCTCTACCACTAAGCTACCACAGTGGCTATCCCCCCATCAACTTTATTGTGTTTATATGTGAATTAAACATGGGAGTGTCAGTCAGTGCCACTAGTAGCCATGATGGCGAGTGTGGCACACTCTTTATGAACCCGTGGGGTGTCACGTAGCACGTGAACTTACTACGAGCTTGAACCTGACCAATAGTCCCTCCTATAGAGCCTAAGGCACCAAGTCTGCCAGTACGAGACCCTCGTTAATGAGTAAGGGAAGAAGTGTATACTTAAGGGCTCGTTTTCCGTGTTTTGACTCAATGTTAATGAGATATAACAGACAAATATGCCAAGGAAAATATAGGGGAAGTTATTAGACCGAATTGCAATGTAAATATGCAGAAAGAAAATATGAAGAAAGGCCGCTTTGAGTAATATATCAAAAAGTTCATTTGTCAATCCGGCACGTGTAATATTCATAAATTGGCATCCCTCACCTTCCGCCGGTTAGCCGTCACTACCAGTGAAACAATTCTAAACTTTATAGCACGTTTCAGTTAACGCGATTCACAGTTTAGAACAATGTCAATACAGCACTATCAGGAAGGGAGTTTGTCTAGGTTCTGTGTCGCTGACAGTCGTTCAGTGACTCGACGCTCGACCCCACTCTAAATAGCTGAAACGTATCTGGCTAAAACGCATTTATTCGATGTAAACCTTAACTCCTCAATTTTATATATAGTCACTAAATTTAGAAGGACAGATGTTCAGGAAAGTAGAAAAATATAAATATTTAGGCGCCATAACTTCGTCAGATCTCAAATGGGACAAGCAAGTAACATACGTTGTTAACAAAGCACTGACCGTTTTGTACTCATTGAAACGTTCGCTTAGATGCGCATCCGTAGATACTAAACGCCAAGCATACTTGTCACTAGTTCGATCAACACTAGAATATGCAATAATATGTTGGTTTCTCTTCCGTAAACATTACATAGCAAAGTTGGGGTGTGTACAAAAAAAAGGCATTTAGGTTTATCTTTAATAAGTATCGCCGTCACGTCTTTCCGACTGAACTATTAAAGCAAGCCGCATTACCCACTATACTAGATCGAGCCAGACTGCTTCGCCTTAAGTTTCTTTTCCTTCTCCTTAATGGCAGCATGAAGATCAACGCGAACAACTATTTACTACACTCGGATACAACTAGTTCCCGAACAAAACATACCAAGCACTTAGCTGAATACAGGTTTCACAACGACATTTTCAGGTATTCTTTTTCTCCGCAAGCAATTCGAGATTGGAATAGCCTACCTAACAAACGATGCTATGAAGTGTTCATCACTCGTAGCTTTTATCTCCAAGATATGAGGTGATGCTTTATAGTTATCATCTCAAAGCAAGATTTCTGCGTTACGCAATATTAATATGTTTCACTTCCCAGTATCTTTTTTACTATCGTTTGTCATTTTTGTAGCGATTGTATAATTTGTTGTCTAGTGCATATGTACTGTCTAGTCGAACCTAACTTACGTTAGTGCCTACTTAAAGTGTGTTATTTTTAATATGTATCCCCATTCTAATATGCTGTTTATTACTGCTATCATTTACTAGCCCTTGTATAGTTAATGTAGAGAACATATTCATTGTCTGATTCAACCTTACTACGTACACACCTAGTTGAAGATACCCCCTTTCCTGCAAGAGCCTCAGATGTGAGGCTAGCAGTATCTATAAATAAATAAATAAATAAATTTGAGAGGTGAGAGAGCAAAAGTAAATGCAAATTGTGATTCGTTAGACTTTTCCACATTGAGGAAGATCCTTGCGAAGTCTCTTTTTAAACATCCACTTCCGGCTACGTCCTTCAGCAAAGGTTTAAAAACATGCGCGTTGCCCGACCAGTCATCTCGAAGGTGTCATGGCGTTAACGTCCGTGTAACCTGCACGCGCAGTCGCATAACTTCTATTGCGACCTCTTGGTTTGGCCTGTGCTCGCCGTGCGTTGGCCAAGTCTTCTTCGGTGGTCTCGAGGTGAATGCAGCAAGAAAAGCCAATTTGTATGCGTGTACGCACTCGCTAATCGAATTCCAGTTCATTGCATAGGCAATTATGTACGACCTGCGAAGGGTAAATAGGCTTACGACAGACCAGTGGCTCTTTGTCGACTGCACTGGAATGCATGGCGCCGAAGGTCATGTCCTCAAAAAGGTTGGAACTGCTTCGGGCACGATAGCGTTACGATAGCGCTGGGGGGGGGGGGGGGGAAGAGAAAAGGTTCATCCCCCCCGGCCTGCACCAAAATTTTCAATTTTTCATGGGTATGATACACACATACAAACGCATAATACATAAAAAATAGATTAAACCTTTCTTCTCACACCCTCTCCGAAAAACACTTCTGGCTAAGCCCTTGTACGAGAGGAATTGTCACCACGCGTCCGTCTGCCAAGGTGGGATTCTTAGAGTCAGGATTTCGACGTTCGAGAAAACTTGTAAACATTAAACCGCATTCTCCTTTGGCGTGTTGCTTACGCTCCATCCTTTCCACGCCACCAGTTGCTGTCTGCCTTCAGTTGCACGAGCCTTAAAGCCGCAACTTGGGCGACTTGGTGTTGGTTCTTATTTCAATGTAACAGCGAACAATCAAACGATTGGACTGAAAGAAGAAACGGCCTGCGTTGTTTCTTCTCCTTTCGGTCCTCTCGTTTTATTGTGAACCGTTGCATTGAAATATGCATGAGCCTCGTTTCCGAATCACTTGTAGCCAATGCATTGTTCGCGCTACACGAAATTCCAACGTTCTCTGGCCACTTGGAGAAAAACCTTGTGGCTTAGGCACCACCAGGAGATGCGTGTCTTGTGTTTCTTTTTTCTGCTGGCAATGCTTAGGCGTCTACGTTTTTCTCGAAGTTGTGTACCAATTAACCCAGCAAGAAATTCTGCTTAGTAAATATACAGTTCAGGCCGTGAGTCGCTAGAAATCACAGGGGTGAATTGAAATAGTTTTTTTTTTTGAAGTTTTATTTAGAGCGTAGAAGTGTGCAAGCGTCCGGCTGGGGTGCAGCTCGACGCACCATGTGTACTGAGAGGCTCCTCATATCCGGCTTGTCGGGATGCTTTATTTCATCAGCTGCCTGACGGGGTGCACTCAGGTGCCATGTCGGCGTTTCGAGAAGGCCAACCACTTCCGCATCGTTCAGCCGCCAGTGTAAGGTCACTTTCACCCGGACTCGTTGAATACGCTTCCGGGCCGACTGCGCCCACGCTCAGGCGCTTTCTGAAAAGTCTTCGGTGCCCCTTTTGCGAGGCGACCCGCGGCAAGACGCGCTCGAGAGAGTCAAGTGAAAAGCGTCGGCGCGCTGTTCGCGAGATAAGAAAAACGGGACGTGCCCGAAAGGAGAGAAACGAATAAAAAAAAAAAAAAAAGAACGGCGCCGCCGGCCCTTTTGTTTTATGGGCTTTTGCTTTCCCCTCCCCTGTGGCTGAGCATAACGCGGTCGTCACGGTGTGAGGACGAGATCGGGCCTCGCGCGGCCTTTCATCAGGCGCCTGTCAACCCTGAGCGCTCGGCGGCCACCCCCGGATCGCGCGCGCGGAACTGGGGCGCTCGAACGTCGGAGGGCCGAGTCGCGCGCGCAATAAACGCGCACCCCGGGCTTCTCGCGGGAGGCCTTCTTCACTGTGTGGCAAGTCCTCCGCGGGAGGTCGGGGCATTTGCATGGATATCGAGGGAATATATATGTGAATATACACATGTCCTCCTGACGTGGGAAGCCGCCGCGGCGATCCCAGCCGCACCGCCATCGGCAGCTTCGGAGGTGCGAGGGGAGGCGGAGGAACGGCCGACCGGCGGGAGGCCACGCAATTACGCGCACTGCCGAGACGCGGTCCTATGGCTCAAGTGCGGGGGTGGAGGAACGGTATGCAAGGCTCCAGAGGGACGCCTGATCGATGGCGTCAGGAAGAGACCCCTCCCCCGAATGCTGCGCTTCCTCCCCCTTTCTCCGTTGGCGCGATCAATCACGAAAAATTGCTCCCGGTAAGTGGAGAGCCCCAGTTTTTAATGTCAAGGTCTTATTTATTTAGTGCGCCAACTTTGCCCCTGAGCTTTTTTTGTTGTTGTTGTTTATGGTGGCGCCAGTGACACGTCGTAGCGCCACCAGAGCGGATGCGGGGTTTCGCGTCTCGCTGCGAGCGTCTGCGCCGTCTAACGAAAAATAAAAACCAAGCAAATAGAGAACACAAAATGCTGACAACCAACTAAGAAAGGGGTGTTGACGGAGGGTTCAGCTGATGTGCCGCTACTCACGGTGTGCCGCATAGCGGCGTCGCGTCGCCCCGGCCTTTGTCAGCCCCTGCCGGTATTTCATTAATGTTGGCCCAAGCCCGCTCTGGCTGCCGACAGTGTGCAGCGATGATTTCATTAACGTATCTGCCCTGCAGGCCATATGGAAGGCTGTCGAGCATATACCTGCCGGTTTTTTTTTTATAATCAATAAACACCCGTGTGTGCATAAGAGGTTCGCCGAAGTGGGACTTTAAGGCTTCGAGGCAGCCTCAAAGTGAGATACATACGGGATACCGTAAAACTGTATTCCCGCGTAGTCGTACACAGAGCATAAATGCATATTATATAGCTGATTGCGCAATTGTGCAAAAATGATGCCTTCGCGCTGGGATCGTAAGCTTTACAACGCACAATGGTGATTGCCGGCCTACAGGTGGAAATATTATGTTTAATTAAATCACAGCGTCTTAGACGCCATAACTGCGAATCTTTATGAGAGCCACCATAGTGGCAGGCTCCGAATGCGGCCAAGAGCCCATCGAAATTGGGGAAAGCAAGTTTGAGCCAGCCAGTATGTGGTATGTTCTGCTTGGCTGCTGACCCGAAAGGTGTGGATTGGATTACGACCGCGGCATGTAGCATTTAGATGGAAGCGAAATTCTGGTCAGTGTATTGTGCGATGTTACTGCATTCTAGGTTATACTCCAGGTGGTCGAAATTCTACAGAGCCCAGCGCCCGACGTGCCTCAGAGCCTGAGTCGCTATGGGACGTGCGAGCGAGGGGAGAAGGAGGAACCGAACCAACCACCAATTTAGCGCGAACCCACGAACCAACCACCAATTTAGCGCAGTTTAACGCTTATTTAAATTGTATACTTTCGTACAGGCACAGAGAGATACTGCGATATGATCTGATACATATTTTAGCCACTTTGCGTCAGACAAACAAGGAAGAAGACAGTAGATGAGCAAACGAGCACAATTGCTTCAGTTCATGATCCGACATGTAAGAGTGGGTGAACCGAATGTGATGGATAGATATGTGGGGTTTAACGTCCCAAAACCACCATATGACTATGAGAGACACCGTAGTGGAGGGCTTTGGAAATTTTGACCACCTGGGGTTCTTTAGCATGCACCCAAATCTGAGCACATGGACCTACAACATTTCCGCCTCCATCGGAAATGCAGCCGCCGCAGCCGGGATGCTATCCCGCTACCTGCGGGTCAGCAGCCGAGTACCTTAGCCACTGGACCACCGTGGTGGGGCAAGCGAATGTGAAGTCGGCAAAATGTCGAGAACGTGTGATAATTAGCATCCTCCCAAATGACTGCTTATAATTGAGGGTCCGTAACCATAAGGCTAAAGTAAAACACGCCAAGTGTAGATTTAAGTAGTAATTATGGGTGTGACATTCTCTTTGTTATATATAAAAAAAACACAGAGTATATTTGCTGCCACAGCAAATGCGTTCAGAACAGGACGAATTTCTGTAGTCAGCTGAGCTCTATAACTATGAAATAAAAAGAGGAATAAAGGAAAAAAAGAAAGAGCCCTGCCTTTCACGAATAATCAGTTAAAGTTTAAAGCATCGAAGTGCGATCAGTTCCACTATACCGTTGCTGTACATAGCCGTTCTCAAGGTAAAAAAAAAATAGCACGAAGGAAATGGGTCACTAGAAAATAAGGTGTGAAGCAACGGAACCAACACTGTATGCGCAAGCCACCATCAATATCATTGTTTATGCACGTCGGTCGTCCACACCAGCATCTCTTGTAAAAAAAAAAAAATTACAGGCAGTCAAATGAATATGCGGCATTCTGAACGAAGAGCTATAGTAAATTGGTCATCAAAAGCTGGAAAAGAAGAAAGTATGCGGCATAGCCAGCGTGTATTTCATGGAACACTTTCCGACAGTGTTTGCCGGCCTCCCTAGGGAGTTTTTGTTTTCTTTCTTTCTTTCTTTCTTTCTTTCTTTCTTTCTTTCTTTCTTTCTTTCTTCCTTTCTGTATTCTTTTTAAATTACAAAATTACTCTATAGAAGTATTCAAGGAGTAAAAATAAAAGCAAATGTAATCAAATTTCCTCTTGCACCTGTTATTCTTGTCACTATAGTGTTTATAAATGTAAGGATATCAAAATGTAGGCCACATTTTCACCGCCATCTTATTGCTAATTAAGCAACAATACAGGGAAATGAATAAGTAAATAAATAAACAAGTATGAGAAAATGTGCTGGTACCAAGTTCTTAAAACACGTCGCAATCTTAAAAGAAATGAACACCGCTAGCTTGATCACCCTTGACAACAACCCCGTCTAAGCAATGCCTGTAACAAAACTTAGACCTTCCTCCATTAAAGACCAAGCTTAGCACCGGCTCGCGCATACAGACTAAGCACGAGCAAACTCGAGTAGTTTTCAAAATCATAAAATTTCTTATTGTTTTAAATATTATTCAGATTAAGGAGTTGTTAACGAAATGAACGAATTTTGAGAACTGGTTTGTTTGATTATATAACATTAAATGCGCTAAACACTATTTCAGCATGGTCAGTAAACGATGCTAAGACTCTTGAGAACACGTGAGGCACGTTATAGCGCACACGCGGCCTTGAATTAACAATTAAATCTCGGTCAGCTAGAAGTTATTTCCTTTTTTCACGACAAATGACGCATACACCCAAATGACCGCAGCCTAAACACAAAGTCGATGGCGAGTGGTTGACTTGAGCATCGGTAACCACAAAGTTACCGCGGCCACCACGGGAATCCACCACGTTTCCGCGCGTGTAATCGCCATCACACTGAAAGTAAGCTACGTGTTCGAAGAAAAAAAAAGGGGGGGAGTTTCACCACGAGGGTGAACCAATCAACAATATAGCAACAATTTAGAATGCCCCGCGAAGAACGGCAAGCAGCTTTAGAATTCCAGTGCGTTGTTCAAGCACATAGGAGGCACGAAAATGCCCATAACCAGGACGAGCGCTAACTGTCACAGATCGACGCTTTCAGCTCAATGCTCAAACAACAAAAAAAATTATGGACCATCTCCCCGAAGGTAACTCTGATGGAATGCGAAGTAGCAGTGGTGCGCACGGCCTTCACCCGGTGAAAACGGACGTCTGCGCGGGTGCTGGGAGAACGGTTTGAAGCAAACCTCGGTGTAGCATTTACTAGAGTGAACGTTTGCTTGAAACACATACACGCGGGAGGCGGGTTGTGTTTTCTGTGTGCTTCATCGGAGAAAGACTTCGCTTCAAGTGCGCTCAAACGTTGCGAGCGGCGGAGAGGGTGAAGCGAGGGAGATGACACGCGGCGAGCGACGGGAGGCTAAGAAAAGATTGATGTCAGCATGCGCACACTGCGAAGAAAGGCGTGACCTACTTGGCACCACCCTAACACCTGCGGCCAGGCGAGCGCGGTGTGGACGGAGGGACAGCCTTACACAGGCTTGTCAAAGAGCTGCTTTACTTCTTAAAAACACGCGAAACGATCGCACAGCTGTACGCAAGACGAGCCCGAACTATAACTGACACAGTTGCAACTTATGTGTGTTTGAGCATCGCGCTGCGCATGTGTCGATCATGCACAACCAACAGCTCTGTACTTTAGCTTTTCTAGTCAGCAGCTCATTCCTTTCGCAAACGCGGTCACTGCAGCGAGCGAAGTGACCTTCGTGCGTTCGTGAACTTCAACGCGAACTTTGATATGAGATTCCAAGAGCTAAAAACCACCATCTCTCATGGAATAAGCGCGTGCACAGGGTACCATGTAATATAGGGTATAGTACAGGTGATACAGGAGAGATGCGCGCGCACATCGCAACTCTGGTGAAAAACGAGCAGGGCGACGACCTTTAAAGCGCGCTATTCGCGCTTTAAATGATGAAATGATGAAAAAAACACACTAACACGCCTCCGAGCTTTGTGTACCACCAGCGGTAAACTGTGTATGTAAAGAGCTCGCCGTTAGTATGATTGATGATGTATAGAGCAATTTGGTAGAGGATTGGGCACGTTATTCAAAGGTTGCAGGTTTTGTTGCTGCTGGCAGCAAGCTATCTTTTCATCTACTTTGCTTCTCCGCACTTCTATCCAAAAACATACAATACAGTTAAAACAATACAATCAACGTACGGTATACCTTCCTTGGTTTTATTATCTTCTAGTGTTTCATTTGTGGATGCTCGAATATAGGATTCAGGTTTCTCCTTAGTTCTCGAAGTGTTGACATATAGCATTAAATATCAATATCTGTTACTATCTGCTACTAACTTTGTCATCCTAACACGAAAGAAGTATGCAGTCATAAAATATGTTCATGGCACTTGCGGTTGCCAGTAATTTTGAAGGGATGTCCGATTGAGGCCCTCACTGTCTACTGACAGCCTTCTACCCATAACGCCACTGTAGAACAAATCAGCGAGAAAAAAAAAAAACTAGAAACGCATGACCTTTGGGAGATTTATTGATTCATATGTGGGGTTTAACGTCCAAAAACCACCATATTATTATGAGAGACGTCGTAGTGGAGGGCTCCTGAAATTTCGACAACCTTGGGTTCTTTAACGTGCACCCAAATATGAGCACACGGCCCTACCGCATTTTCGCCTCCATCGAAAATGCAGCTGCCGCAGCCGGTAGTACTTTGCGAGGATTGAACGCGCAAAAGAAAAGTCATCTCGCAGACACTGTGGATGAGAGCTGTAAATGAGGGGTGCGCCGCAGCAAGCCCTACAAACGACAGCAGCGCATATGTGCGCCGACTAAACTGAAGATATCGGTGAGAAAGCGAGGCAGAGCTCGTGTTTTTCCATCGCCTTGACTCCTGTGGAAACAAGTGAGAATGGCCAACGCCCACTTGTTTCCCCTCACTACCCTTCTGCAGCGGAGATTCGGGTGTGGCCTCTGAGCGCAACCTTGGTTAATTAATGAAAGTGCAAAGCGAGAGCGGTCTCCGTCTCGTGTCTGGTTTTTCCGCACTGCATGCGAAAGATTGCATCTCGGCCGGTTGAGTCTGCGGTGAAGAAAAAGACGTTGCAACGCTAGCTGTCTTCGTTTCACGTTTTCCGTCTTTTTATTGTAGGGGACAGTTTTTAGCGAGCGTTTCATCTAAACACCTGCCATAGGGATGCAGATGATATGCCATTAATTCCAACTTCGTACACAATGTCGGAAGTTTGATTACAAGCAGTGACGGCTATATTTAATATTATTTATTTATTTATTTGTGCGGTTCAACATCCCAAAACTACCATGTGATTGTGGGAGGCGCCGTAATGGAAGGCAGCTGAAATTTTGACCACCTGGGGTTCTTTAACGTGCACCCAAATAGGAGCATACGGCCCTACAGTATTTTCGCCTCCATCGAAAATGCAGCTGCCGCAGCCGGGATTTGATCCTGCGACCTGCGGGTCAGCAGCCGAGTACCTTAGCCCCTACACCACCGCGGCGGGGCTTAATATTACTTAAGGTACGCACTTGTCACGTAGCTCGCATAAACGAGACAAAAATTAGGCGAGTGGGTGTGTTGTTCAACAGCATGCTCAATTCCCGTGGTCAGAAATAGTAATGATCCGATAAGGTGACTGGTTCCTCATCTGTTTGCAAAACATAAAAAGGAAGCGAATCAGCTTATACAACACTGGTTGGAACGGAAGAGGGAAAGATTTGTAAAGGTTGTTTCTTATGAGCAGATATTTCAGCAGGCGAGGTGAGCAAGGGGTGCGGTGTGGGAAAAGGTGGATGAGGCATTGTGAACTAACTTGTAAGACTCGAACTACGTGGTCTACCGTGTGACTCACAAGGAAAATAGGCCGATGAAATAACAGAGAGAGGAAAAAACGGCCGTTAACCCGCTTCCTTTGTGAACTCGTTACTGCTATCAAACACGCGTTACGTTGCGCCGATCAGTGTTCGATAAGCGCAAGCGGATGCTACCGTCTTTTTCTTTGTCCGTGCTGGTGACGACGATCAAGTGGACTCTTAAGGAAGACTGACTTCCTTGTCTCTACAGTTTTGTCTCAGTGTGCGAACGACTGCACTGAGTGCGCGCCCTCAATCCGACACAGTGGGAGTTACCCCTTTTTTCGGCTATATAATATGCATACCGTGCACAGTTTTCCGACGCCTTCCCTTGCACCAAAAAAAAAAAATATTTGAAATAAATTACGCCTGTCTTTCACTGTGGATTGAGAGAGCAAACTTAGCGATATATTTAAACAAAACGCTGAATACAAAGAGACGGAATTTAGGAATGATACGGAGTTTAACTTGACTAATTTGTCATGTCTTGGAGGGGAGCAAAAATTGTTCGAATTAGACATAGCGCTTATCTTACTGTTCGTAGTTGAAAGAAAAAAGACCATTGCTGTGTATAAGTAATTTCGTTCGCAAACGTCTCAATGCCAAGTTTCGTTTCCGTTAGTGTAAAAACGATTGTAGGCATGGCTGTGACAATTTATTTATTTAGTTATTGATTTATTTATTTATTCGAAGCTAACTGTCCATGCATGCTTGAAATTTTATGTACAATGTAGCCAGCGTGAACTTGAGTCAATCGTAAATGGTCGCATTTTACAATTATTCGTTGGTTGTCAATGCGGCATCAATAGGAAATTGAAGCCACAGCTTTCTTTGCGCCAGAAGAAAAAGATGCATTTCTCTGACGTCTGTTGTTCCTGTCCTATTGGGTTAGGAAAGAGAAAAAAAAACCTCAAGGACGCTCCTACAGATAACGTTGCAAGTTGATGCAATGAAGCAGTGTTTCTTACTTCTGGTATTAGGTTTTATTAAACTTTCTCCCCGTCTCCCTGGAAACGGTGGCCAACTAGAACGTGCAATGTTTTGGCTGAAGTTTTAGTCCATCTTTTCGCTTTCTTCTCGCTCCAACGAGAACGCTGACAGAGAATTTATTGAGAATCGCCGGGTAAGTCGACCGCAGGAGCCCTGTAGGCAGAGTGGTATTACTAGTAGGCGAGAGTGAAGAGCTTAAAAGAAGAAGAAAAGCAAATGACGCTTCGCTGCGCACATTCATCAAGGAGCGTTTATTACCTCTGCACGTGATGAAAGACGAGAGGCTGGGAGAGGCGCGCAAAAAGCAACGCGCTCTGAAATTCCAAATGCACCCCCCCCCCCCCCTCGCACACACACACCTTACCTATACTTGCTGCTCTGGCTGTTCTCTCGAAACTTCCTCACGTGCTATCGCTAGGAAGGGTTGTGATTGCGTATGTAAACAGTTATCTCCCACGGGCTTTCAGTTGCTTGTTTACCGTTTCTTGGTTCGCGTCAGCGGGTGCCGATGACGAGGCAGGTGGGTCCGTACGGCGAGCTGAAATGCGATCCTCCTTATCGGAGCTCCGGCGACCATCTGGTGGGATGGGAAAAGCGAGCTCGGGAAAGGCACTACAAGGACGCGTTTCAGCACGCCCACGAGAAGCGTGATCGATGGAGAAAACCACGAGTGCTAGCCAGCCACCGATATACACGGCAGCCACGTGGGAACGGGCATTGTTTGTTTCTCTGTGGTTCCTGGGAGAAGGTTGGGCAGTGCATTCCCCGCGAGCACGCACAGTGATACCACCAAGTGATTCGCTTGCTTCGGATTTTTTTGTTATTACGCTCTCTCTTTTCACTCTCGCGTTTGGAATCGGATGGCCCTTCAGAGACGAGTGTGTGCGGAAGGCGTGAAGTGGTATACACTATCTTGTGTCGGCCATTTGTTTTACTTGTATCCCACGCAGCGTTCAGCAACGCTCGGCTACGCGCCCCGGCCGTCCTTCAGGAGCGCTTTGCGAGAGCGTTTCTCAATGCGTTTTGAGATCGCGCGAAGCCCACGATTTTTACCACTGCAGGTCCCAGGGGCGTGGCACTCTGATCGAGATTGGAAACCAGGTGGAGCAAGCAGCTCTTCTCGCCTTCGTTTGTATCAATTTCGCTTCGTGATGCCACCGTCACGCAAAGTGTTTTGATGAACGAGCTTTTTTTGCCTTCTTTTTGCCTTTTTGGCATCGTCTGGTACTCATTTAATTATAGCAGCCTTTGCGGGTTCGAACGTTGATGTTGGGTCTCATCGTGCCATTGGCACGCGTTGTTGTTCACTTGCGCAAGACACACTATTCCTAGAGTAATGTATAAGAAGGTGAGAGAGGACACTCCCGTAAGCCCCTGCGGCTGATTTGGGTTCGCAGTGCTCCAAGCAGTCGTTGGGAATCTTCGCAGCTTCAGGGATGGGAAGGCTGCAAAAATCGATGTCTCGAAGACTATTCTCTAGCAATTAGGAATAATATACATTCACCGAGACCTCTTTTGTGTTCTTTGTTCATCTCTGAGGCCATGCTTTATTTTTTTAGCTCATCGTTTGCATGCATCGATTAGCTTCATGTAAGCTGCACCACCCGAGCGGTAAAGACATGACGCCACTGTGTGTCTATGCCATCGGCATACTCACTCATGAGTACACTCACTCATACTCATTCATACTCATTTCAACATGGTGAGTGTGAGTATGAGTGAGTACTGATGAGTATAAGTAGGAGTGAGTAGAACGTGAGTGAGTACTCATGAGTATAAGTAAGAGTGAGTATGGACGTGAATGAGTACTTTCAGCGTGAGTAGAAGTGAGTATGAACGTGAGTGGGTGCTCATGAGTGTGAGTAGGAGTGAGTGTGAAAGTGAATGAGTATTCTGAGTGGGAATAGGAGTGAGTATGAACGTGAGTGACTACTCTGAGTGTGAGTATAAGTGAGTATGAATGTGAATGAGTACTCTGAGCGTGAGTAGAATTGAGTATGAACGTGAGTGAGTATTGTGAGTGTGAGTAAGAGTGAGTATGAACGTGAGTAAGTACTTTGAGTGTGAATATCAGTGAGTATGAACGTGAGTGAGTACTCATAAGTGTGAGTAGATGTGAATTTGAACGGGAGTGAGTACTCATCAGTGGGAGTATTCGTGAGTATCAACGTGAGTGAGTATTCATCAGTGTGAGTAGGAATGAGTGAGAGCTTGTGAGTGTGAGTAGGAGTGAGTATGAGCGTGAGTGAGTACTCTGAGTGTGAGAAGGAGAGAGTATGAACGTGAGTGAGTACTCATGAGTGAGAGTAGGAGTTTGATCATGAGTGAGTACTGATGAGTGTGAGTATTCGTTAGTATGAACGTGAGTGAGTATTCATGAGTGATTAGGGGTGAGTGAGAGCTCATGAATGTGAGTAGGAGTAAGTACGAACGTGATTGATTGATTTGTGGGGTTTAACGTCCCAAAACCACCATTCGATTATGAGAGACGCCGTAGTGGAGGGCTCCGGAGATTTTGACCACCTGGGGTTCTTTAACGTGCACCCAAATCTGAGTACATGGGCCTACAACATTTCCGCCTCCATCGGAAATACAGCCGCCACAGCCGGGATTCGAACCCGCGACCTACGGGTCAGCAGCCGAGTACCTTAGCCACTAGACCACCATGGCGGGGCAAGTACGAACGTGGGTGAGTACTCATGAGTGTGAGTAGACTTGACTGCGAAGGTGAGTGAGTTGCTGTGAGTGTGAGTAGCAACGAGTAGGAACATGAGTGAGTTACTATGAGTGTGATAAATATTTGTAACCATCGCAACGGCGTCCTCAATACGTTGGAAATAACGGCCACTATGGCATGCAAGCTTCCTGTACGTAAAAGCCTTCAGTTAGTTTGGAAACTGGGGGAGCCATCCTACATCAGATGGGAGGGGGGGGGGGCGAGATGACCACGCAAAACTCGAGTTGAGAATAGCCGTCCATTTTATTGTAATTTTAATTTTCTAGGCTGAATAACTTTGAGTTGCCTGTCACTATAGCTACCGTTCTTGCTGCACTTACCTCTTGCGCCTTCAGTCTACGCAACGCGCTGATAATACGTGTAAAACAACAAGGTCTTGAGAAGCCCTTTAATAAAAATCGCCGCGCGAGCCGGTTCTGAAAAAAGAAATGCACTGCGCAAGCGACAAAAAAAAAAACGCTGAAATGGCCCACGAGAGAAAGCACATTGTGTGCGCTACTCACATTGTGCGCAGCAATTTTGCAGTTTCTACCTCTGCGTTGTCCCTCAAGTGAAGGTTGCCTTGAACCAAAACCTTAAGTGATCTCATGACCTCTCAAGCGCGAAGCTGTGTGCAAACTTCGCCTTCTCAGTGCCCCATTAAGAAAAAAAAAAAAAGGAAAGCTTGGAGGACGGCTGAGCTTCGCCGTCAATAGTACGCGATAGCGTAATCGGACCCTGTTCAAATCGCCGTTTCAATCTCTACCCTCGCTTCACTCTTCGGCGGCTTATTATGCCTTCAACAGTGCAGACACAATGTGCAATAAGCGCCCAATCAGCCTTGATAATTTTTTCTATCATTCACATAACGCGGGCTAGTACAAAAACACACATAACACAACTCGTTACTTACCTTTTCATTCGGCTGTCCGTGATAACCCTGGGTACGCACACTGCCAATGAACTTTAACAGCGTCCGCAGATCCATAAATAAGGCCCCCTGCAATCATCAGTGCGGGCACGGAGCCAACGAAGTCTCAGCGTGAGCGCGACCCACAGAGGAAGAAAAGCATCTCCGAAGATGCGCACGATTTCTCGAATGCAAAACTGCTGTACGCAACGCATTCCATCTGAAGGCGAGGCAGAGAGGGGAGGCGCCGTCTCGACGGTCGCGCCGGGCCACAGAACACCTACCAGTGGCCGGGCGGCTGGGGTGGCCGCTGCGCCGACGTGGCGGCGAGGCCCCGGCGCCCGCCTGTCCCGCTAGTGTAGTCAGAAGGAGCTAGGGGCAGTGGAACGAACGAAGCGGCCAAGCCGGATGGCATGGCAGTGTCTTGGGTTCTGGCGGGTAATCATAGCGGCGGCCGTGTAGTATACTGAAGCTGTCGAGAGCGTCTCTATTTCGCGCGCGTGCGGCGTAGCCTACGAAAGCGCGTTCTGAGTGCTTGTAACACATTACTGAGATTCTAAACGATGTCTCAGCGTCTCCTGCGCGTCATGGCACACAAATGAATGGGCAGGTGCATCGTAATTGCGCTGAGTAATTGCCTGTTAGTGGAGCCTACTGGCCCTAAAAGAAAGCGACAATTGTTCAGCTCGATTGTTTCTTGAGTAAGCTGAGTACGCGTAACGGAACCTCAATGTTAATATTGATCATAGGCCTTACAACGTCCACTACAGGACAAAGGCCCTCTCCCATGATCCGCCACTCAACTCGGTCCTGTGCCTGCTTCTGCCATTATGTACCCATGAACTTCCTAATCTCATCTGCCCACCTAAATTACTGTCTTCCCCTAACCCGTTTGCTTTCTCTGGAAATACGGTCAGTTATGCTTAATGACCAGCTGTTATCCTGCCTACGCGCTACATGCCCGGCCCATGTCCATTTCTTCTTCTTGATTTCAACTATGATATCCTTAACCCCGGTTTGTTCCCTGATTCACTCTGCTCTTTCCTTGACTCTTAAGGTTACAACTACTATTTTCCTTTCCATCGCTCTCTGCGTCGTCCTCAACTTAAGCTGAACCCTTTTTGTAAGCCTCCAGGTTTCTGCTCAGTAGGTAAGTACCGGCAAGATGCAGCTGTTATTTACATTCGTCTTGAGGAGGTAGTGACAATCTACCAGCCATGAGTTCAGAATGCTTGCCGAATCTTCTCCACCCCACTCTTATTCTTCTAGTTACTTCAGTCTTGTGGCTTGGCTCCACAGGTACTACCTGTCCTAAGTAGACGTATCTACCTTTTCCAACTTCAAGTGCACTGCCACCTATCTCGAAGCGCTGTTTTCTTTCGAGGTTGTTGTTCATTACTTCCGCTTTCTGCCGGTTATTTTGTAGATTCCAAAAGAAGGAAAGCGGGAAAAGGGGAGACAAAGTTTGGTGCGCAGATGAAATTAGGAAGTTTGTGGGTATGAAGTGGCAACAGCAAGCAAAGGACCGAGTTGATTGGCGGAACAGGGAAGAGGCCTTTGTCCTGCTGTGATGATGATGAGTATGTGAATGTAAAAGTACGTGGGTGAGTGCGCCTGAGTATGGGTAGGCGTAAGTATGAAGGTGAATCCTTATGTGAGTGCGGAGGTGAGTGAGGGCTTATGATCTTGAGCAGGTGTGAGTATGAAGGTGAGTGAGTAACTATGAGTCTTAATTGAGGTGCACGTAAAATTGAAGTACAAAAAGGAGACACCTGGACACGGCGCGCTGGCTTGAGGTGTCTTCCTTTTGTACTTCAATTTTTCGCGCACCTCAGTTATTATGAATTATCAACTCGCCCAGCAGTCCGTGTTTCTCTAAGAGTGTGAGTAGCCGTGAGTATCAACGTGAGTCATGAACAACGAGTGTGAGTAGGCGTGAGTATGAACGTGAGTGACTGTGAGTAGGCGTGAGTATGAACGTGAGTGATGGCCTATGAGTGCTAGCTGGCGTGAGTGTGAACGTGAGTGAGTACTCATAAGTGTGAGTAGTCGTGAGTATGAAATGAGTGAGTACTCATCAGTGTGAGTAGTCATGAGTATGAACGTGAGTGAGGGCCTAGAGTGTGAGTTTGCGTAAGTTTGAACGTGAGTGAGTACTCATAAGTATGAGTAAGAGTGAGTATGAACGTGAATGAGTACTTTCAGTGTGAGTAGAAGTGAGTTTGAACGTGAGTGAGTACTCATGAGTATGAGTAAGAGTGAGTATGAATGTGAATGAGTACTTTCAGTGTGAGTAGAAGTGAGTTTGAACGTGAGTGAGTACTCATGAGTGTGATTAGGAGTGAGTATGAACGTGAGTGAGTACTTTCAGTGTGAGTAGAAGTGAGTTTGAACGTGAGTGAATACTCATGAGTGTGAGAAGGAGTGAGTATGAACATGAGTGAGTAGGAGTGAGTGTGAGTAGGCGTGAGTATAAACGTGAGGGAGTACTTTGAGTGTGAAAAGGAGTGAGTATGAACGTGAGTGAGTACTCTGAGTGTGACAAGGAGGGAGTATGAACGTTAGTGAGTACTCATGTGTGCGAGTAGACGTGAGTATGAACGTGAGTGAGGGTGAAGGCTGAAAAAATTGTGGTGAGTGAGTATGAGTGAGTAGTATCTCAAAGTGCCGACCTACGGTCTATGCACACATTTTAAATAAAACTTTAGACTCGTTGAAGGATGGAGAACTTTTATTTTCAAGTGATAGTCTTGGTAAGCATTTGCCACTTTGTTATTGTTTGATGAACGCGAGCACGAATAAGCAGGTACATTGCTCAGCAAGGCACGGAAATACAGCTATCATATCATCAGTATAAATTAAACACAGGAACTGAACATTATCACCATCATCATCAGCCTGACTACGCCCACTGCAGGGCAAAGACCTCTCTTATGATCCGCCAATCAATCCGGTCTTGTGCTTTCTGTTGCCATGTTATACCCGCAAACTTTTTTAATCTCATCGGCCCACCTAACTTTCTGTCTCCCCTTCGTGCATTTGCCTTCTCTGGGAATCCAGTAAGTTACCCTTAATGACCACCGGCTATCCTGCCTACGAGCTACATGACCGGCCCATGTCCATTTCTTTTTCTTGATTTCGTATATGATATCCTTAACACCAGTTTGCTCCCTGACCCACTCTGCTTTATTCCTGTATCTCAAGGTTACACCTACCATTTTCCTTTCCATCGCTCGCTGCGTCGTCTTCAATTTAATATGAACCCTCTTTGTAAGCCTCTACGTTTCTGCTCCGAAGGTAAGTATTGGCAAGATGCAGCTGTTATATACCTTCCTCTTGAGGGATAGTGGCAATCTACCAGTCATGATTTGAGATGATGCTTGCCGAATGTGATACACTCCATCCTTATTCTCCTAGTTTTTTTTTTCACCATCATGTTTCGGGTCCACGATTACTACCTGTCCTAAGTGGACATAATCCTTCACAACTTACAGCGTTTCTCCGCGTATTACAAAGTGCTGCTTACTGCCGAGATTGTTGCACATTACGCCAGTTTTGTGCAAATTAATTTTCGGACCCACTTTTCTGCTTTTCGTGTCCAGTTCAGTAATCATGAACTGCACTTTGTACCCTCCTTGTCTGTTCTTTTTTATTTCTCTCTCTCTCTCTTGTCCCCTGAGTTACTCATCAAGGCAATGTCACCAGCGAATCGCAAGTTACTAAGGTACTCTCCATTCACTCTTATCCCTAACTATTCCCAGTATAGGGTCCTGAAAACCTCCTGTGAACACGCGGTGAATAGCATTGGAGAGATTGTGTCTCCCTGCCTTACACCCTTCTTTATTGGGATTCTGTTGCTTCCTTTACGGAGAACCATGGTTGCTGTGGATCCTTTGTAGATTTCTTCCAGTATGTTTATGTAAGGTTCATCGATGCCCTGATTCCGTAGTACCTGCATTACTGCTTATGTCTCGACTGAGTTTAACGCCTTCTCGTAATCCATGGAAGCTATGTATAGGGGTTGGTTGTATTCTGTGCATTTCTCTATTACCTAATTGATAGCGTGAATATGGTCTATTGAGAAGTAGCCAGTACAAAATCCTGCTTGTTCCTTTAGCTAATTGAACTCTGATATCATCTTAATTCTATTAGCTATTATTTTGTAAATATTTTGTAGAGAACGAAGAGTATGCTGATCGGCCTGTAATTTTTCAAATCCTTGACGTCTCGTTTTCTTTATGGATTAAGATGATGTTGGCGTTCTTCCAAGGTTTTGGTGCCCTTCCCGTCAAGAGACACTTTGTATATAAGCTGGCTGATTTTCCAACACAATTTCTCCGCCATCTTTCAGGAGGTCCATTGTTACTTTATCCTCACTGGCGGCCTTGCCTCTTTGCGTTCCTTCTAGGGCTTATTTTTTTACTTTCCCTGTCGTTAATGATAGGATGTCAAATTCTTCGGACTATTATAGTTCCTCACAATATCATCCTGGTTCTTTTGACTACTGCACAGCTGTTTGTATAAATCCTCCGCCATCTTGACTACCTTATATTCATACTGATTATGACATTGCCTTCCTTGTTCCTCAATGCATACACCCGATTTTTGCCTATGCACAAATCTGCCTTCGTGGCTTTTAGGCTTCTGCCGCTTTTTACAATCTGCTCAATTATTTCCATGTTGTACCTCCTGATTTCGGCTACTATACGCCTATTGATTAACTTCGAAAGCTCCACTAACTCTATTTTGTCGGTTGCATTTAAGGCTTTCATCGTTTGTCGCCTCTCAATGAGATTTTTTGTCTCCTGAGATAGTTTGCCAGTTTCCCGTCTAGTGACTGAACCTCCAACTTCCATTGCACACTCTTTGATGATGCTAGTAAGATTATCGTTCATAGTGTCAACGCTAACGTCGCTAATTCTCTGTTAGTGCCTCGAATCTATTCTGAAGCGAAACTCTGAATTCCTTTATTTTTCCCTCCCCGTAAGCTCATTACTTGGCTTCTTGCGTATCAGTTTTTGTATTTGATTTTTGAAATCTTAGTGAATATGAGCTCTTGCCATTCCATGTTCGCTGCAGCTAATCTTGCCAATGACTTATTACATACATCGTGCACAATGTCTGTGTGTGCACACAGAATGCAGTCAATTTCATTTTTAGTAGCGCCATTAGGACTTCGCCACGTTGACTTACTGTTAGCCCGTTTTCTGCAGAAGGTATTCGTAATCCGTAAAGTATTACGTCTAGGCAACATTAGAAGAAGACCTGCAGAACAGTAAAACTCCAACGAGTGCGCACAACTACACATACAGGGCACAACGCAACACGGCAGTAGTTACAACAGCACTTGACTCCTACATAAACCAAACAAAGAAAAGAAAAATGTTGGCTACGGTTTTTTTTTTTTTTTGCCGCTTTCACACAAATTTTCACCTGCATGAGCACTTCACATCGATCTTTCGCGAAAAACGGTCGCAAGCAGTTGCCGCCACAAAAACAAAGTAATTTTAGGTGTCATGCAAGCTGTTAACGAGCCAGGAGTGTTTTCTCAGGGATTACGCCCTAGTTTTAGCTAATAAGTAAATTATAGATTCACCACTTCTCTCATTTTGCACTCGTTAGAGCTTTAAGCAATTTTCTAACGCCACAGAAAAAAATATTAAGCATAACTACACTTTTCACATAATCTCACTCATGCAGTGAATTTGAATGCATGTATCGGCCTTAATACTATAAGAACTAGCAGTAGCCCAGATTACCCCCCACCAGTAATGATAGAAGAAGTCAGGAAAGCTTTGGAGAGCATGCAAAGGGGCAAAGCTGCTGGTGAGGATCAGGTAACATCAGATCTGCTAAAAGATGGAGGACAGATTGTGTTAGAAAAACTAGCCACCCTGTTTACGAGGTGTCTCCTGACGGGAAGAGTACCAGAGTCTTGGAAGAACGCTAACATCATCTTAATACATAAGAAAGGAGATGACAAGGACTTGAAGAATTACAGGCCGATCAGCTTGCTCTCTGTAGTATACAAGCTATTTACAAAGGTAATTGCTAACAGAGTAAAGAAAACATTAGAATTCAATCAACCAAAGGAACAAGCAGGATTTCGAACAGGCTACTCAACAATTGACCACATTCATACTATCAATCAGGTAATAGAGAAATGCTCAGAGTATAACCAACCCCTATACATAGCCTTCATAGATTACGAGAAAGCGTTTGATTCAGTAGAAATATCAGCCGTCATGCAAACACTGCGGAATCAGGGCGTAGATGAAGTATATATAAACATTCTGGAAGAAATCTACAGGGGATCAACTGCTACCATAGTGCTTCATAAAGAAAGCAACAGAATACCAATCAAGAAGGGTGTAAGGCAGGGGGACACAATTTCCCCAATGCTATTTACCGCGTGCTTACAGGAGGTTTTCAGAAGCCTAGAATGGGAACAGTTAGGGATAAGAGTCAATGGAGAATACCTTAGTAACCTGCGCTTCGTCGATGACATTGCATTGCTGAGTAACTCGGGGGACGAATTGCAACTCATGATTACGGAGCTAGACAAGGAGAGCAGAAAGGTGGGTCTTAAAATTAATCTGCAGAAAACGAAAGTAATGTACAACAACCTCGGCAAGGAGCAGCGCCTCGAGATAGGTAATAGTGCACTTGAAGTTGTAAAAGGTTATGTCTACTTAGGGCAGGTAATACCCCGCAGAGCCTAACCACGAGATTGAAGTAACTCGAAGAATAAGAATGGGGTGGAGCACATTCGGCAAGCACTCTCAAATTATGACAGGTTGATTGCCACTATCCCTCAGGAGAAAGGTATATAACAGCTGTATCTTGCCGGTACTTAGCTACGGAGCAGAAACCTGGAGACTTACAAAGAGGGTTCAGCTTAAACTGAGGACGACGCAGCGAGCAATGGAAAGAAAAATGGTAGGTGTAACCTTAAGAGACAAGAAGAGAGCAGAGTGGATTAGGGAACAAACGGGGGTTAAGGATATCATAGCTGAAATCAAGAAGAAGAAATGGACATGGGCAGGGCATGTAGCGCGTAGACAGGATAACCGCTGGTCATTAAGGGTAACTGACTGGATTCCCAGAGAAGGGAAGCGGGTTAGGGGGAGACAGAAGGTTAGGTGGGCAGATGAGATTAAGAAGTTTGCGGGTATAAATTGGCAGCAGCAAGCACAGGACCGGGTTAACTGGCGGAACATGGGAGAGGCCTTTGTCCTGCAGTGGACGTAGTCAGGCTGATGATGATGATGATGATCGGCACAAAAACGACCTAACAATGCGAGCGGCTACTCAGTTTCTAGAGCCGAGAAAAACCTTATCGCAACCGCGCAGTGTAGCATTCTAAATAAGTATTTTTTTTTTGTTTGAGGCTCTATAAAAATAATACGCGAAATGAACAGCGCAAAAAAAAAGCTCTCTGTGAGGAATGTTAGTTTAAGGCTTCAATGACGAATGCAATACGCACTTCACATAGAAATGATGGCCTTTGTAGCTAGCAGCAGCCAAGCTGAGAATCAGACGAAACAAGCGAAGACAACGACGCACGCAGGTCACGTTATTGCGCATCTTTGCTATCCATACTTATTCATTACCTTAAATGCTCATTAACACGAAGCGTGACAATGTTTCCGTCATGTCGACGCCATGTGCACTTCTCTTGCAGCCAAATTATGCCAGATCTATGCGCACTCAATGTGATATATACGAATAAGAAAGTCACAATGACTGAATAATTTGTGGGGTTCAACGTCCCAAAACCACCACATGATTATGAGAGACGCCGTAGTGGAGGGCTCCGGACCTGGGGTTTTTTAACGTGCACCCAAATCTGAAAACACGGCCCTACAACATTTCCGCCTCCATCGGAAATGCAGCCGCCGCAGCTGGGATTTGATCCCGCGACATGCGGGTCAGCAGCCGAGTACCTTAGCCACTAAACCACCGCGGCAGGGCGAAAGTCACAATAGCAGACACGTAGACGTGTAATGCACTAGAAAAGTTGCTGCAGTAGACAACTAGTACGTGCGTTTGCTTGAAAGCATGCCGTGAATGATGTGTTGCCATTTTACAGCCGGTGTGAAGCTGCGTAGCGCCGCCTGTTTTGGCAAGAGTGACCACCCTTCATTTTTATTTTACTCTATGACAATATGGCAATGTGCGATTTCAGAAATGAACTTCGAAAGATTTGACTGTTGACTTAGAAACCATCGTGAGGGTGTAACTAAACACAACACACCAGAAGAAACAGACGACGACAGGTGCAAACTACCAGACGCTTTTTTTTTTTGGAAGTTGTACACCTTTATACATCAACACCATGCGGTGGGACACCGTCACAACAAGCAAGAAAATTTGAACCAGGTGAGAAAGAAATTAGAATTCGACATTGTGCAGCGCAACGGAAGGTTCACTCACGCACTAGTGACCTGCTTTTTTTAATGAAGAAAGCTTCCAGCGTTTTGCGAGCCCTTTTATTTCTACTTCTGTCTAGGATTTTTGCACAGCGAAATCGCGCTTCACAATGCGGGCAAGCCAAGCAGTGGTCAACAAGGTGACTTCACTCCTGATTTCTTTCGTGTTCACTGAGTCGGTAATTGAGGCAGCGCCCTGTCTGGCCGATGTAGACTTTGCCGCAGTACAGGGGAATCTCGTACACGGCGTTGTTCGGACACTTTACAAAACGTTTTTTATGTTTTTTTTTAAAGCAGCCCCCGTTTTGCTCCACACATGTGCATGGTGTGCCGGTTCAGCTGAACGAGCTTCTTCGGGGCCGAGAACGCCTACGGCACGTTGAACCAAATAGGCACTTTTTTTCAGGCTGTGTGTGACCTTGTGCATGTATGGGACCACAGCTGGCCTCTGCCAGTCCACCAGGGACTTGGTAGGATCTTCTGAGTCGCCCTGCTTCATTTTCTTGAAAAGCGTCTCAGCAACAGACGCGATGTCTGTTGCTGAGACGCTTTTCGTGTCCAGAGACACCAGCTGAAACAAGACTATATCCAATTCCAGCTCATAACTATCTTGCACACTGTGAATGCACGAGTGCGGATTCTAAACGGAGTGTTGCGATGCTTCTCTTTGTCGTCTTATAATGAGCCGATTTGTATGAAAGGAGCTCCTTCTGAGCACGTGGCGAGTACGCCCAGCACGCGTGACACCCACTGAACTTTCACTGCAGGTCTAAAAATTGAAGCCTACCTTCTTGTGGGCGTTCAAAAGTAAATGCTAGTCTTTTCCCATTATTTTCAGAGACACATTTTAGCGCATGCTCATACTGGGTTGGGCCCTTCTTAAAAAGGATTAAAAAGTCGTCAACATAACGAAAAATTTTAAAGACTGTGTCATTATTAGTGCAACTCAAATGGTAATGTACAGCGTGATTAAAGAATGATAAAATGATATGGCACAATACAGGTGCGATACAAGAACCAATGCAGATACCTTTCTTTCTAAGATAAAACTCGCCGTCAAATTTGATGAAAGTGTGCTGAAGATAAAATTCTAAAAAGTGCCGATAGGTTCACAACTGACATCCCTGCAGCATTTTGACAAGCAATTACACCATTTTAATCAATGCACTGCAGTAAACAATTCACGATTAGGCACCGCGTAAAAGAACACTTCATCGTTCTCAGGAAAAGTAAAACCAATGTCACTGTTGATTGATTGATTGATTTGTGGGGTTTAACGTCCCAAAACCACCATATGATTATGAGAGACGCCGTAGTGGAGGGCTCAGGAAATTTTGACCACCTGGGGTTCTTTAACGTGCGCCCAAATCTGAGCACACGGGCCTACAACATTTCCGCCTCCATCGGAAATGCAGCCGCCGCAGCCGGGAATCGAACCCGCGACCTGCGGGTCAGCAGCCGAGTACAATGTCACTGTTGCCTTCAAAGAAACGAACAACATGAACAGAACGTTTTATGAGGAACGGATAACATATTCAAGAGAATTCAAAATTTTGAGAAGGAACTTACTGACGCAATGCTGCCAGGTCCCCCTTTCACTCACAATAGTACAGCACTGGTCTTCAGGCTTATCCATTCAAACGCTAAAAGGAAACACTCAAAGCAACCCTTTCGCTGTTAGCTAAATCTCTTGCAAGCTTCAGTGCATGAGTGAAACCTCCATTGCGCTGTACAATGCATGCTAAATTGCAATTTCTCTCTCGCCTTGTTTGAATTTTCGTCGTTGCTGTGACGGTGCCCCTGCACGTGTATGAAGCTGGGGATTTTCATTCAATTGAGCCGGTTCGTAGTTTCCGCCAGTCATCGTCTGTTTCTTCCTGCGTGTGGTGTTTAGTTGCGCCCTTGCTTTCTATGCGATTTTAGTTTTAGCACTTAGTTTGAATCGTCTACGGACGACGACAGTCAAAGCACGCCGGCGATTCAACAGGGCAGCCGGCTAAAACTTTCTTTTTTTAACTTGCCCGTTTTATTTGTGCGCCAATTCCCGGCCTCGTGGCCCATCTGCAGCTGCAGACGACACAATGCTGCCCCGCCGACGCAGAGCCGAACGCGTCAGGAATGAAGAGCGCGCAGGGTCGAAGCGGCGGGGCTTCGAAGACAATCACACGAGCGGCGGATCCAGAAATGGCGCGGCGAGAAAATAAGGGCGACGACTAGAAAGAAAAATCGGGACCCGTGAACGAGACGAGTTGACAGCAGTGCGCCCGCGCTTGCGGCGCCGACCGAGCCGAGGCGCGCGCTTCAGGGCTTGCAGCAGCAGCAGCAGCGCTCTCATCGTCGATGGAAGCGGCCCTCTGATTAGTTCTTTAATATCCGCGTGGACAGAGCGTCGTCACCCTCCATACTTAGCCTAAGCCTGTCCTTTGTCGCGGTAGGCGCGTATACCGCGAGGCTCTCAAACGGGAAAATGGAAGATGCGGGGGGGGGGGGGGGGGGGGGGGGTGAAGTTATCCGCGCCGTGGCAAGACGCCACGAGAACGACCCTGTGCCTTGTCACAGCTGGCTTGATGTGCGCCACACCTCGTTCCTCTGTTTACCGCCGGAGTCCGGGCCAGTCGAGAGGTCCAAAGGGGGCGGTGTCCAGCCTTCTGTCAGTGGGCACCGCCTGCACGCGACGTGGCATTCGCCCGACCGTCAGTATAGCGTCGCCGCTGTTTCCGTCACGATAGGCGCGAGGAGACGTTGGGGTTTTCCACTGCACGCAAGAAAGAAAAAACAACGCCAAGTGGCGCGACGTTTCACTTTCTTTGCGATCACCATGGCTGCGTGTTGTTGTGAAAGGCGGCCTTGGACGCGCTGGTTGTGTGGTCAGCGGGCGGCGATAATGACCACTGCTGATGCGTATACAACCCGGCTGTAATGAACCACTGCGCCTGCTACAGCTCTTCCGTGGCGCCCGAAGTAGGATAGAAACGTGACAGCGGTCAGGCAGTGTTGCCTACCAATCAAGAACTTGCGCGTGCAACGTGTTTTTTTGACCCGTTCACAGGGCTTTTCATGAACGAAGTGACTCAGTCCCCGGTCGCCCTTGAAGCGATCCTTCGGTCCGGATCACATTAGCTTCATTCACTGTTGAAATGACCCATCGCCAGTGTTGGGACCTCGGCAATCATGGGCGGTGTTAGAAAGGTTCCTGATTTCGTTAAACCGATTCATACGCGGCCACTCGACGGTACGGACTTCGATAATCGACGACGGCAAACTTTGTGAGTCGGGCCGTGGCGATGAGGACTGCGTTTTTCAATAATATAGTGCCAAGTCCAACACACTTACTACCATGCTATAGAGGATTGCTGACTGACGAATTTTACAGCATAATGAATGCCGTGCGTGCAGATGCTCGGGTATACCTTTGTCACGTCGATGTATGGAGCTGGTGCAAGGATACAAGCCTGCATCTTAAACAAATCAGTCGTACTTTGCGGTTCTTCACGAGATAGCAAAGGGCTGTCAGCAGTGCGCGCGCATGTATGTATGTATGTATGTATGTATGTATGTATGTATGTATGTATGTATGTATGTATGTATGTATGTATGTATGTATGTATGTATGTATGTATGTATGTATGTATGTATGTATGTATGTATGTGTGTATGTATGTATGTGTGTATGTATGTATGTATGTATGTATGTATGTATGTATGTATGTATGTATGTATGTATGTATGTATGCGTGTATGTATGTATGCGTGTATGTATGCATGCGTGTATGTATGTATGTATGTATGTATGTATGTATGTATGTATGTATGTATGTATGTATGTATGTATGTATGTATGTATGTATGTATGTATGTATGTATGTATGTAAGTATGCATTTATGTATGTATGTCTGTATGTGTGTGTATGTATGTATGCGTGTATGTATGTATGTATGCATGCGTGTATGTATGTGTGTATGTATGTATGTATGTATGTATGTATGTATGTATGTATGTATGTATGTATGTATGTATGTATATTGTATGTATGTATGTATGTATGTATGTATGTATGTATGTATTGTTCGCGTGCGCATGTGTGTTTGTGTATGTGTGTGTGTGTATAGTGGAACACGTTGTTCTAAACACATTACAATCCTGTTACAATGAACCTTGCACAAACATTCAGAATTCTATTACAACACTGCCAGATTTATTTTGTGCGCCTCACTCTTCATACACAATGTCCTACGTGAAACTCCCCCTTGTTACCAACAGGCTCCCGTGTGAGTATTTTACCTAGATATACACACATTGCAAAGATTCCAAACACTGAGTTCCAATTTTTAAATACTGTTCATTCGTGAGAATTCGCAGTGAAATGTACTCTTCCTGTCACTTCGATTGAATTTTCCTCTAAACACTGCACAAACTAACTGTCGTTCCAGCTGATCAAATCATTACTGGGAAAAGTGTAACCTATGTCTCTGTTGAATAACGCACAATAACAACTCGTGAAGATGGCCACTCGAAAATAACCGAACTTTTTGTGTCATGGTTTGCGGCTTAGCGCCACGAACGGCTGCTCGCTATCTCAAAACACTGTATCTTTAGGGAGCCAGAGTGACCACCAATATTGTGAACACGAGAAATGCGAGATGCCGCCCCACGGATCTGTACATGGGTTTAATACGATTTCCGTCGGGAGGCGCTGCATGAGGCGTTCTCTCCCCCATGACCTCAAAGCACGCACGAAGATTAGGCGTTGAGCGAGAACAGCAAAGGGCTAGAGGAGGGGGTGGTGAACGGCTGGAACGGGCGCATCTGGTTGGCTTTGATGAAATAGGGAGGCGTTGCTTAGACACAAATAAGTAACTGCGGCAGTTGTTACTTGCGGTCACCCGTGTACTTATCTACGCCAATTTCACCAGGAAGCTGCCATTTTTTTTTCGGTGCAGTGCTTTTTAGCGTCTGCGAAATTTCTAGCCATATTGGCAGCGTTCGGGACACGCTCAGATCACGAGGTAGTACTGTTGTCCGTGGCACAGGGGCAAAACACTAACGCTTCGTGAGTATAAAGGCGCTAGTCAGTAATCGCTAAGCTGTTGTCAGCTTCAAACTCCGGTATTGAGAAACGCTCCTTGACTTGAAAACGCCTTCGATGCAGCGTGTTTGAAATGCGTCGGTACTTTTGTGCTGCCTCGGCAACGCCTAAAGACAGCGCGTTCGAAACGCGTTTGTTCTGCATTGAAGTCGGTGGCAAGTGAAGTCAAGTAGCGTTTCTGGATACGGGGGCTTGAATCGCTGAAACGAAAAGTCGCGGCGGCGCACGAGACGTTGCCGCAGTGGTGCCGACGATCGACATGGAAGGTGAGTAGAATTACAATGCGGTGCCCAAGCAGCACTTATCAACGGGGAATTCGTTAGTATGTTTCTTTTTTTATTATTGCTGGCCTTCTGGGGTTGGCATAGGTATAGTATGCACTAGCGTTTATTGCTCGGAAAGCTCTCGAAGTAAAAGTGAAACGTAAATGGATACGATCATCAGTGGCCATCTACACGTTAAGTGCACGCAGTAGTGTTTGAACCAGATCATCTGGTACTGCTGGGAACGTCGCAATGCAAAGTTCATGGAACGAAGGGAGCACAAACACCGATGCTTGTGTTGATTCATGTCATCGTCGTCATTAAGAGCTTGTGGCCTCTTATCCTTGCGCATGATAAAGTATCGGATGTACGGCGAGTGAGCTCAAACTTCCGCATACAAGCAAACACAACGAGAAAATGAAAATAAACGTGTTGCGCATCTGGAAGCACAGCGTTGCGTAAGTTCACTTCGGCGCACGCAACCGTCACTGGCGATACGTCGAGAGTGCGTCCGTTTTTGGTAACACTGTTGTCAGTTGTGCGTCTTTCGACGAGTACTTAAAAAGCACCCCGACGAAAACACGTGCTCAGGTAATAAACTATAGCTTTAATGAACGTGGGTAGATTATTCACGACATTAAGGTTGCCACGGAAAAAAAAAAAACGTCAGTTGTCATAACGCTACTCCAGTTATTGTCACAAATGTTATCTGGGGTTTTGCGTCCCGAAACCACAGTATGATAACGAGAGACGCTTTGGTGGACGGCTCCGGAAATTCGAACCATCTGGTGGTCTTCGAAGTGCACTGATATTGCACAGCACACATGAGCCTCTACCATTTTGCCTTCATAGAAATGCCGGGATCGAACCCGCAACCTTCTGGTAAGCAGCCGAGCACTGATGTTCCATCGAGGCAGGCAACGTCACAAAATCCCCAAGTAGACAAAGAACGTGCCATCGAAGCAACGCGCCTTCCTGCGCCAAAGAACACTCATCATGCGGGCCTTTCTGTCATGTATAGCTCTGAAAGTGCTAATGCGATAATCTCAAAGTTTAACGCACTTGGATTTAGCTATAGCCACAGGCGTTGTTACTCGTGTACTGTTGAATGAGTCGGGATTGAGGGAAGTTGATGTTACATGAGAATTCTTGGCAACACGTTTTCTGTATTAACCGTATGCTTCGAGATTGCTTCTACTTGGTGCCGATGATAAAGCACGCTGGCAGCCAAGCGGAATAACAACTGGTGAGACGAAGATTTTGGCCACACGTGCAGGCACTACCTATGACAAATTAAACTATTTGTTTTTCTTGGAGAAGAAGGTGTGTTACGCGAAGTTATTTAGAAGCAGGTCATTTCGTGTATCTCGGCTGCCAGTCTTTTGCGCTTCCGGTAGTTGTTGCAGCTAAACAGAGCGCCGTTGTAGCCTGTCGATGTGTTCTCATTCGTAATTCCATTTTCGACAGCACGATCGCTTTACCGCATCGAAAAACTAAAACACATTGACCTATCACGCGCTGCGCAATGCAAAACAGGTAGTGATCCGCATACACCGGTGGCTGTGGCGAGGCGGCTGGATACGTGGAGGAGAGAGGGATTAAAATGCACCGGTTCGAGGCTACGCTCTTCACCTCCAAGAAATGGTCTATGTGTCCAGCTATAGATTTAGGTGCAGGTTTAAGATCCACAGGGGGTCGAAATTTACGAAATCACCCACATACGGCATCCGTCATAATCATTTATTGTGGTTTTGGGGCGGTAAAAACCGATATTATCGGCTGTTTGCACTCGTCCTGCATTGTATACCTGTGCGCTCGTTTCGTGCGTCCTTGTTTGCATTTTTAGTTGTCGAGCTGTTACAGTTTCTTGGTTCGCGCTCGTCCAGTGTATATTCATTTCATTTGACCTTTCTGCTTGATTTGATTCATAGGGGAGGTTTAACGTCCCAAAACCACCATATGATTATGAGAGACGCCGTAGTGGAGGTCTCGAAAAATTTCGATTACCTGGGATTTTTTAACGTGCACCCTAATTTGAGCACACGGGCCTACAGCATGTTGGCCTCCATCAGAAATGCAGAAGCCGCCGCCGCCGGGATTCGATCTCGTGACCTGCCGGTCAGCAGCCGAGTAGCTTCGAAACTAGGCCACGGCGGCGGGGCGACCTTTATGCTTGAGGAGTGAGCCGCAAGTTTCAAGCTGCTTGCTGTTCTTCGAGCGACATTAAAATTTGTCGCCATATCATTCATTCGTTTGCACTTGTAGCGAAATAATGCAGAATAAAGCTAAACAACCTCGGCGACGACACGTTTCCTTTAGTGTTTTACCTATTGCTATGACAGAAATATCAGCCATATTTTGTGTTTAGTTTTTTTTTTCCTGAGGCACCCCACGTGGTGATTTTGGGTTGAATTATCTCTGTAAAACAAAAACTCTATATCAGAGTTTTAGTCATTTTGCAGATTGGTATCTATGTCTTTCTCAAAACCTACGCGAAATTCCCTGCGGATTACACCTATATGCCAAGATATGAAGTATGGAAAAAGCGGTGTTTCAAGTCACAACGTTAAGTGGCATTTCGTTTAAAAAATTCAACGTTCGTCACTGTCCTGGCCTTTGCTGGACTACATTTTCTGACGGTGGCCCGCTATCTGAGATTCCTAGTCTATGCAAATTCCCTTTGGGGGGGGGAGATGGCAGTTGGTGGAGAAATAAAGAGAGAAAGATAAAAGAGCAAGGAGTTTAACCGGAGGAGGCATTCGGTTAGTTGCTTGGGAAGGGAGAATGGCGGGAAAAAGAATAAAAAGAAAGGAGAGTGTGACGACAGTAGGCGACAAAATAAACAAAAACAATCTGACGTTTGCAGCAGCTTGTATTTATTCCTTGTAGCTGACCATCAGTTCTTGGCCTTACCTGGAGCATTGATTTTCGTCTTTTCTGTCAACTCGGAAGCCAATTGACGGTTCAGGCGATATCATGACTCACCGGAAATCACACGGGAGGAGCCTTGTCAGGCGAAAGACTCAGTGTCTGTCAGCACCTGTGCGCGAGAAACCAGGCCATTCATCGAGCTCAGGCCGGAATCTGACAACATCTGTGCTCACGAAAACCCGTTTAGCACATTTGTGCCCTTCACACTGCGTTGCGTACGAGTCGCAAACTCGTATCGCCCACCTCCAGAATTTCGAAGAGAGGAATAAAGGACGCGAGCCTCAAGGGCGTCTGACGGCGTCGTCTTGCGTGACCATGTTTACTGATAGCGCGTTGTGTACGCGTGGTACCACATGCACGACACAGGGAAAGACGCTTTTAGACAAGAGATTCTTTTTGTGTCGGGTGCGTGAGGAAAGATACAACGCTATCACCTTGCGGTCAAGTGCTCGTGCCTCGCCGTCATTTCCACTCGAGCCGTGCGCGAGAGCATCGATTGTTTTTTTTTAATTGCGGAGCACCGTTTATCGGCGCGTCCAAGGAACAATCCGATAAACGGTCCGTTCAGAGACCATTCGTCCCGCGAACGCGCGGATCGCTCCCATGTTGCTGCACGAGAGGGCTCGAAATTCAACAGATAGGCGACGACTCTCATTCGGATACGTTAATCGTGTTCTGTGATGGCGGTGAGAAAAGCTGTGGGGTACGTGTCGGCCTATGTTCCTCGGGCATCCTCGCGAGGCATCTCGGAGCGCGACGCCAACGACGAAAAAGGCGCACTGGAAGCCAAAGTGGTCGTGACGAGCCGGCGTCCACGCTTCATCGTAAGACACTGCAGGTAATGATGTTCATGAGGCAAGTGATTCGCACTTTGCTGGTGGCAGAAGCACTTCCGTGAATTCCCAGGCAGCGGGATTCTGATATCAATGTCTGGGCATTCACGGGAAGGGGTCAGCGTGTTCAGAGTGAAGATTCATTCCTACACTTGACGTCGAGCAAATTAACGCAGTATGATGTAAGGATGTGAAGTCTGTGATGTTGCAGCATAAGAGTTGTTGTGAGGCTGACGTTACCGTCATAGGTTAAAGCCGCAGGCACATATATAGACCCAAACGTAACGCTAGTCCAGATCACGCATATAAGGAAGCGCGCGTATGTGGGCAAACTCAACGGTGATGCAGTGTTCTAGTTCTTTGTAAAACGCCCTTCCACGTGTTTGGGGTGACTTTTCATAGCCAGTGTCGTGAAGTGCGCTCCACATTATGTGCTACAAATATAAATATTTAAAGTCACCGTGTATGTGCAATTTTATGACAAAACAGGAGGGCCAATTGAGTGAGCTGTGTGAAAAGCTTGTGCATATTCTTTAACTTATTCGCGAGGCTTAGCGTTCCCAAGCAACACTCCGGGTGCGATAACCACCGTAAGCTGAGGGCTCCGGTCACGTTTTTTTACCACCTGGCGTTATTTGCCGCACACGTAAACCTATAAGGACACGAGCACCCCTGCATTTCGCTTGCCCATAGACTGCACCACTTAGCACTTGACCACCACGATAGTCCAGTGGCAATGGCGTTCGACTGTTGACCTGATGGTTCATCCGAGCCGTGATGGGCGTATTTCGATGGGAGCGAAATGCTAGACCACCCTTTTCCCGTGGACGTGCGCATCAAACAACCCCAGGTGGCCGAATTTTTCGGAATCCTCCAATGCGTCGTCCCTCATAATAGTACCGTAGTCTTGGTACGCAAAGCCCAACAGTTATCAGCTTTGCAATGAATAAATGCATTTACGAATATTGCCTGGACATTGCCGAGGGACCCTTATGTGGCAGGATACGACGCACGTGTGGGCGCGTTACGATGCGTGTTCATTCCATCAGCGCTAAGAAGAAATTGTGTTCGCCTCCTGCGAATTCTAATCGGTGATGAGAAAGTGCATTAATCCGATATACTTATCTGTCTAGGCCTGAAACGGTGAGAGTAAAACCATATAAAAGGAAAGCGTGGATCGCTGATGCAGCGTTGAACTCCCGGCTATGAAGCTCTCGGGAACTCAGCGGCGACTGATATTCCACTCAGTCAGCAGTGAAGGGCATCACGTGCCCTTATCGATGCCCTGTATTGTTTTCTTCTTGCTTGTTCAGCGTAGCACTTTGAATACTTTTATTGCTCTAATACCTTAAGTGATGGTACTCCTGAAGCTACACGCGCAAAAGGTAGTAGATAAGTACCGTTTATCTCTGCTTCCCCAAAGCGTTCCCCATTCGATCAGTCACATTTTGAACCGCCTATATATGCGCCTGCGTTCGCAATAGGCTTCTGTGAGCCATCAATATTTTGGCTAGTTTGGATGTTCGATGTGTTATAGTTCTTTGCGTTGACCATTCGGCCACCTCGCCGGAGTTCGAAGGCTGTAGCAGCGCTGTCGATGCGACTGAACCACGCTGCACAACGCGAAATCACAATGCTTGTAATTCTGCCCCTCTTCATGTGGCACTGCCCCAAGCACCTTCTCCCCACTTTCCTGAAACTCTCAATTTCTTGTGAGGAGCAGTGGAAGTATACCTTGCCAATCTCGAGGCCCAAAATTTATTGGGTCCTGGAGTAGGCTGAGAGGAGACGTTCTTCAAGTTTTTCCTCCTGTTTCCTATCACACCTTTCTCTTAAAAAAACAGATAAAATAGTTCAATAATTCTCTCACCACAGTGCTCACGTCGATAGCTAAATTTCAATTACTAAAAAAGTTCACCGAAGAGTTCGATTATTGGTCAAGGTATCCGAAACCCTTCGTTGGACTGATTCAAGTATTCTACAGACCTACAGAAACAGAACGACCATGTCGGGGCCTTCAGTCCTCCCTCGAAGATCGTGCATGCGCAAGATGAGCGTGATCTTCAGTATGCGAACTGTGAGTTTGTTAGACATAGGCTTTTTTCGCGTTGCTAAATATAACTCTGCCGCGGATAGATGCACCCCATTACGCAAGTCCTGCAAATCAACCAACCCGATCGTTCTCACTCCCGGCGTCTACATGGACGTGACAATGCAGCCCAATAACAATAACTGAATATAATACGCAAATGCATAATGGCGTATTTCTGCTACGTAGTCTGTCAGTATATCGCTCTATTGAAACACTGTGAAAGGCAATGTGTAGTGCCGACAGAAAAAGCCTATTGGAAGTCATCGCGTGGCCGGCCGCGTGTACTTTCAATGCCTAAGCAACGTACTGCGTTCATACGTAATAACCTCAGAGCGCTGAAAACAGGGACAAATGAAGAACAAAGGAGCGCCGACTTGAAACTTAATTTATTAAAAAAAGAGCGGGGAAGTGAACCAAATTAGATAGCGCACATGAGCGCACACTCGCGCAGACGGCTCACAGAAACACGCGCGCAAGAACACCACCAACAAAGACCACTCTGGTGTGACACAGCATATCTGCAATAGATCGAATTAGCTATCCAGCAAACTGAGCCAAGGTTGGCTGACCCGTGCCTCGCCTTTCCGTTTTATTAGAAAGGCTTCGACGACCTCCCTTGTTAGTTTATTATCGTGTCTGCATATCACAGATCTGTCAGATAGCCCAGTGTCACGCACTTCGGGTGAGGCCCCGCCGATCCAACATCGACGTGCGGCAGACTCGCAGGCTTCCACTTTACGCTTCGGCCTGCGACGCCTGAAAGGCCTCGAAGTGGCACATTTCGAATTTATTTGCGGGTTGGTCGACCCGTGCGGGGTTGCACGTGTGGTGATGTGTGGGCCTGACCGACGCGCTCATAGAGCAGACACGGAGTTTGATTACACATAAACAAGCATTTAATTGAAACAAGGGCAAATGCAGGAGTTAACAAAAATAACAGAGGAAGAAAACTGATACGCGAGATGGAAAGAACAGCTAGATAACACAATATGCTAAAAGAACACCACAAGAGGTACAATCACAGGCCAATACGCGGAATGTTAATAATATAACGACAAAATGGGAATCAGAAAAGAGCGATACAAGGGAATAATTACAGAATGATCATTGGTCGCGCCTTTGAATTCCTATCGTGCGACGCAGCGCACACAACTACACAGATTAAAAAAAAAAGGCTGGTAAAGAATTTAACAGTTTAAAAAAGTCACAATAAAAAAGTTCCATACGGACCAGGCCAGCTCTTGGTACACGTAGGGGAGTTGACGGGTGCCGCTGGAAATCTCGCCGGCTTGGTAGACGACGAGGGTGCCCGGAATTGCAGCCGTCTCAATACGTTGCACGGGTCACTTCATGCTCGCCGCCTACGCGAGACTCGCGACACCGACGACCGCACTTGTTGCTGGCTGTACGTCAACTGCTCTTCCGATGCAGTTCAAACCGCATCAGGGGCGTACACGTGCTCCCGTCTCATCTGGGAGTAATATTCCTTGTTTAGATCGCCGGTGCCCCTTCCGGTACCGGTGCAGGGAAGACGAGCCGGCGCCACGTTGGGTCGTTATAGTCGCCGGATGTCGTCTCCCAACACAAAAACGCCTTGGAAGATGGGGCCCGCGGATGCTCCGAAAATTGGAGTCGTTTGTGACACCCAGTTTCAGATCCGCAATCACGGCAACGTAACGCAAGGTTGGAATAGGCTGACCCTTTAATCGAGCTGTGGTGCTCTCTAAGCCTTACATTCAAGCCCCAACCCGACTGTTCAATATTACAGCCCCCCCCCCCCTCAAAGAAATCAGGTACGCAGTCCCAGTCCTCTGTTTACAGGCCATACTAGATACATGCATGCCATGTTTTGCCCTCCGCATCAAGTGTTTTTTTTTTCACGCTCATTAGTTCCTAAGTGGTTCTGTAAACCAGGGCAATGACACTCACTTTATTCCGATGTGCTGAAAACAAAAACAAAAAACACATTGACGTCATGTCGAGCAATTACTTTCTTCAAATGGTGTGAAAATCCGTGAATATACGGAATAATCACAGAAGTCTGTTGTCTGGGCGACTCGTTCGCCTACTTGCTTTTGACTTCCGCAGTGGCCAACTTTGGAGTCTTCTGGGCAGCGAGGGCAATCACACATTTTTGTACCTTGCACTTGGCAACTTGTGCACCTGGTTATGAACATTCCTTATTAATGTTATGATCACTGTTGCAGTATGTGTTCGATGGACCTGCTAACAGTGGAGCGAATACACGACAGAGCAATGCCATTTTTACCAGTTTGAAATGACAAAAATTGAGCTTGAGCAAGCTTTTCACGGAGCGGGGTATATACATCCAGCATATTCGTCTCTAATCATGAATATTTTCGTGAGAATCTGATTTTGTTGCATTTTACTATTGTATGACTTTATGGCACCTTGCTGTTTATAGTTTTTGTGTGTGTTTTCTTGTTCTTGTTTTCACTTTTTGTCCACATTTTTTGCAATAATTATATTGATTTCCCCTTACTCAATGCTCTTTAAAAAGCCTGTAAGGCATCTTGAATTAAAAAAAAAAGTGGAAGTTATGGACTGAAATTTGCACATCTATAGGTACTGTATCCTGTTATCTTGTGGAATTCCAAAGAAAATTTTCAGTCCTAGTCCTTGCTCCCTAATTATCTTTAGAAAATACACAGCACTGCCATAAGATTACTGGATTCAGTTCCTGATGTGCTAATTTCTTTCCATGACTCCCACATATGCGGGATATATTTACCCCGATCCGTGAAAAGTTTGCACAATTTCAATTCCTATCAATCCAAACTCGGAATAAATGGAATTCCTCTGTCGTGTATTCACTCCGCTGTTAGAAAGGGAGCGAATAATTAAAAAAAGAGAACCTACACCTTTAAATCACACCATAAGTGGATGGTGGTAGCAATAGCGTTGTTTATTACTTTATGAGGTTACCGATTCGATTCCCGGCCAAACATGGTCGCTTTTCTATTGTGGGCGAAATACAAAAACAATTGTGTGCTTGCTACATCAATGATCAGAGGGCGATAGAGTGAAGCCGCGAAAGGTAGGGACCTTAACCAGACGCTCGTCTGGTTTGCTGCCCCACTATGCGGGAAAGGATAAAGGGGCGAAAAGAAAGACAGACGGAAAGAAAAGGATGGACAGAATCACAAGCACACTCGGGTGAGAACACCCAGTCGACGGGCGATCCCCTGGATCTTCTGATTTTAGCCATTCTACTGTTTAGTTGTCTTCTGCGCACTACAAGCACATGTCTGAGGTTCTAGAATCTTGTTTAGAAGAAGTGGTCTCCAGTCCATTTAATGCCAAGGCATCTGAAGCAGGCCTCACCCGGTGTCATAGCCTGCACAGCTTCAGAGGACGTGTTTGATGGGTCTCTGTACGGTCATGACCAGCATTTGTGGACTCCTGCATGTAGCGCCATCTCTCGTCACCCAAAGTGGCAGCCTGCCGTAACTGAATGTCAAATGATTAGAAAAAAAATTGTATCTGACAAAATAGGGCAGTTGTGAAAGACGACTCTACGTTCTATACCGTAGAGAACAGTTTGGTAAGATCACAGTGTCCCACCACTAAGTGCGTGGCTTCCCAGAGAGTTAAATACAATGGGATCCCATGGGTTTCCACAGACAGTGTTCAATTGTCCTGGGAGGCCGCACACTTTGTAGTGTGATAGTGCAATTTCACCAAATTGTATCATTTGCTTTACTACGTATAACCAGGAGTACTTTTTATAACTAGCTTTTTTTTCAAGAGATGTGATTCTTGTCACCTATTTGCCGATCAGTTAAGACAAGCTGGCATTCCTGCCACCGAAAGATGGTGCCTCGTTCAGATGTCTCCGATTCCTGGGAATGTTCGCAGAAGTCGCATGTAGAGGTGTCTGCCTAACCGATGCGAAACTGTATTCCCCAAGTTACAGCTACCATCGCGGATTTGCTGGTGTGATGTGACGATGTTGTGTCACCTTTGGTTGGGTAATCCAACCACAAATGCATTTACGTGCACGTTTTAAAGAAACCAATGGGGATAAAAATTAAACGGGGACCCTCCAGTATGGTGTTTCTTGTAACTCGCTATGCAGTTTTCCAATGTTATTCTTTTTTATTAGTTAAACGCATTCTCAGTGACGCTTAGACCCTGTAAGTCAATGTGGCATTAAATTGGGCGACTCACGTACTTAGCCATCTTAAGTGCAGAAAATGGTATGCAGCTGCTATACAAGCTGTCTGTGATGTGTGCGTATTGATGCTGAGAAAGGGGTGAGTGACTCTTTCACTAGTGACATTTACTGAAAGTTTGTTTTCATGTTTCACGTTATTGCAAGGGTCGAAGCTTAGAAAACAAACAAGCAAAAACAAACAAGCAACAAATGCTCTTACCATTAGATGTGAAGGGAGCGGAACATATTCGCATTAACTGAAAAGCGGTCACCTGACCTAATTTTCAGTTTGATGCACACTCTACTAACTCAATGAACAGCACGGTGGACAAGGAAGAAGCTATACGGACAAGCTTCTTCTTTTTGCTAAACTACCCGATTTTTGGCCAATACCCCCAGATGGCTCTGAGCCAGAAGTTTCCTATCTACACATCTACATCTACATCTGCTCTGGTGTTTGCATCTACGGCTGTTAAGTGTCAACGAAAGAGCCAAGATTGGCTCACACTGACCTCGGCGAGTGGCTGACGTTACATATGAAGCGTAGCCCTGGACCTCAAGTTACAGGCCGTGAAAAATGCCAGGACACTCTCCGGTGCTTTGTCATGTATCGCGACGCCAGCATTAAGGAGAACATACAGACAATAATGCCAGGGAAACTTTAGGGGGTGTTATTAGACGTAATACTATTATGAATGGGAAGAAAGAAAAGGGGACGGAAAGATAAAACCACCACCGGCAGGGTCCGAACCTGCGACCTTCGAATAACCCATTCGGTGCTCCACCACTGAGCTACGGTGGCGTTCATTCCCCTGTCCACTTTATAGGGTATATGTACGCATTTTAAATGCGGGAGCGTCAGTCAGTGACACATGTTGCCATTACGAAAGCCTGAATGTCATTCATTGCACTCAACCTAATGCCCTTAGTACGCTTTTGGTCGAACATCCGATCGACCTATACGAACACAGCGTCACTACATTTGGGCCCAGAAAGTACATCACATGGTCTTCGGCGCTTGTCATGCACTTAAAACAGTTGCGTTGAGATGGCCAGATTGGTAGAAATAATATTAACGCGATAGCGTTAAAGAGCTCGTTTCGATAAAATTCCGGCGTCAGCGTTGTTCGTTATGAGCGAGAAATCATAATCTTTGCGTGACGGAAAAATCGAGCGTGTTTGCGTGATCTAAAAATTGAGAAAGATGAAAATTCAATTTTAAAAACTTCTGGGTCGGAGTGGGGATCCAAATCAGGTCGTTTTAATGGCAAGTGGATGTTCTACCAGACAGCCGCGCCTTTGCTTGTGAATGCAGTGGAAATAAGTTCCTCTGCTTAGAAACGCAGTGAAAGTAACACTCAGGCTTTACAAACACATGCGCCCTGTATGCATGCTTCACAATACAACATGAAACATTACGGTAATAATGCGTGGTACAAGCGTACATTGCCATAGTGCCTTAGACATGGGATTATCATAATGACTTCATAGATTAAAGCCAGTCATCCACCACAAAATGCGCACACGCTACTGCTCCCTTAAAACCACTTTGTTGGTGCATTGCAAGTTCGAAAAGATTTCATACACTAAGTGTTTGAAGTACGCACTAGGAACAAATTATTGCTATCGCATTCAACTTTTAAAGGAGAAGCTTAAGGGTCACCAAATCTTTAATATAGAATAGACAACAAGGAATACCTGGCAAATTCAACACACCCGGAACTATACTAAGAATGTTGTTGATGGGCTCGCGAATGTGTATGAGCTTGTTGGACGAACCCACAAAACATTAACGGAGAACCAGCTTGATCGATTCCGCTGCAGCCGCTGTGGTGTATCCTTAAACGCGCGCGAACGTTGAGCTTCGGAGGCTGCTGGGCATGACAGGCGTGGCCTCGCCGAGGCCGAATTGACGTCGCTGAATTAACGTGACGTAGAGCCGAAGAGCCAACGTGTATACGAAGCGTCGTTCGGCAATTGTGCACGCGTCTCCGGTGGCTGCCGTGATTGATGAAGCGAAGCGACCACCGGAGGCTGCTACTGTGGCGGAGTTCAGTATCGGAGGCCTAATGAAACGCCCAGAATAGGACACGGCCGGGTGAAAGCCCAACGAGACCGTGCGTCCCATTATCGGCTCGTATACGGGGGATATGGCGCCGGCTTTGCGGCGGTCGACCGCGAGGGGAGAGGACAGCGCCGACAGCTTTCTCTCAGCCCGAAAATCCCCAATCTGCTCGCGCGCAGTGGTCCGCGAGACACCGCGACTCGCCGGCGGCGGAATCGTTAGCGGACGAGCAGGCCAGAGAGACCACCCTTATATGAGAAATTTGAATGGCAAATCGGAGTGTTGCCTATGTCATTAAGGTCTCCCTTATGCGCAGGCTGCAGCTGCTCTCGGTCGTATGTGCGCTATTGGTTTCTCTGTTAGAGCGGATCCGACTTTCATGAGACGCACTTTCGATCAAGAGAGTTGTATTGGAACAAGACAGACGGCACGCTAATTTTTTGCCATGTCGCACCGAAGCTTCATCTCACCGTGATTCACTCAATCCTCGCGTGCAGCAACTGCGGGTATACGCGGAATTAGGTGTGCAGCTGAGAATTCCTGCACTATTCCTTGCTTCTCGCTTAGGTGGGGTGGTGTAGAGCTTTATCTGCATGCGATATCCGACTGAAAGTTTCCCACACACGTCCGTACCCTGCCGCGACTACCCGCATAAGTCGCATGGTTAGGAAGACAGATTGGGGGAGTCGCAAGGGTCTCCAGCGCCAAGCAATAACTACCGGAAGACATGATGGCAGGGATGACCGCTAACTTCAAATTATAGGATCTATTGTGGAAATGCCGGTTATCCGCACAGATAGGCATATTGTATAAAGCTCTATGCAATAGAGGCGCTGCACAGTCACAGCGAAAGCAAGGAGAGCGGCCTTTCAGAGCCTTTTCAAAACACTTATTGGGTAACTACTGCAAGCGCACTTGCTCTATACCCACTAGGGCATTAATAATAAATTTTTCAGGCCGTAGCCCCCCTCCCCCCCCCAAAAAAAAAACAAAACACTGGGGGTTCTTTAACCTGCACTTCAATCCAAGTACACGGGCTTCAAGCATTTCGCTTCCATCGAAATGCCACTGCCGCAGCCGATTCAACTTCTTTTGATATTCGAAAAAATTAGCAGATCCCACGTACAGTGGGAATCGATGATATGCGAAGTACGAATGAGAATGGTTGACGTACAACGTTACAAGGCGGACGTAAATTACTCCCTACATGACTTCCATGTCATGATCATGTCTGTACGTGTCATTTATCCTCATCGTCTATTCAACGTGATACCAAATTGGGTATAGCTAGCGAAACGGCCGCGAGAACGCTATAAGCGTAGCACGTGGTCATTTTTTACATCCCACGCATATCATGATTATCATGTTTGGAAGTCTCATTTACCTTCTTCGTGTATCCACGTCACGTGATACCATATTTGGTATGTGTGAAGCTAGTGAAACGGCCGCGAGCGCACTATGAGCGTGGTATGTAGCCATGTTTTTATGACAATCATCTCATGACTGTCAGTTTGCACGTGTCATATTGTTTTTTCGTCTATTCGCGTCACGTAATATCAAATTTGGTATATGTGAAGCTAGCGAAGCGGCCGCAAGCGCATCATGAGCGTGGCATGTATACTCATGACTTACATGACATGCATATCATGATTTCCACGTTCGGTCTATCACTTATGTTTGCAATGCAGTGATGAAATACCATAGAATTTTTTTCAATATGTCATATGAACGAAATCACTGCAAGAGCAGCAAGACAATGAAATGTAAATCTTGACATTTATAACGTACATGTCATGATTTTCATGTTATGACTAGTCACTTATGCTCGTCATATAGTCATGTTATGACTAGTCACTTATGCTCGTCATACAGTCATGTTATGACTAGTCACTTATGCTCGTCATACAGTCATGTTATGACTAGTCACTTATGCTCGTCATACAGTCATGTTATGACATACCAATTGTGGTATCGATACCATTATCGGAACGGCCAGTAGATAGATAGATAGATAGATAGATAGATAGATTGATAGATAGATAGATAGACGGAGCGATGGATTGATACGCTCAAGCTCACCGAAGTTCACTAAAAAATGTTTCTTCGCGTTGAAAAATGATTTCTTATAAAACGAGGTTGCTAGGCCTTTCTGTTTTCCGTCGTTGTGCAGTCACCAAATGGGAGCCCAGTTGAATCGAAGGATGATCACTGTGATCTAACAGACCAATCAGTTGGTTGTCTGATTTGCCTAACCGTTTAAATAATTATACGTGAACTTGTCTGCCTATTTGCTGTCGTATGCTCTAAATAATGGCGAAATTCCAACTTGTTTCTAATGACTTACGGGAAACTGCAGCGGCCCGTAAGACATTTTCAAAGGCACTATGGTGCGTTTTAAAGTGAACTTATGCGCTTTTTGTTTTTAAGTGGGCTGAATTCTTTTTTGACATTGGCAGTTAGTAGACGTCCGGTGCTTAATATGAGCAGTAGCACCAGGATTGGCTGAAATTTTCTCTTGATGCGAATTCCAGCCTATCAACTATTTGTTAGTGCAGGCCTTGAATGGGTGACGCTTCTGTAATACAAGCTATAGATAATTCCCATAAATTGCGGAATATACCCACGCGATGTCACGCGATGAAGCAAACCCTAATGCTACGTCCGAGAGACTTTGCTGAATCAAATGTGAGACAGACTTGATGCAGGAGCCGTATCCGTAAAACGTTATTACGCCAGTAATGTTCGTCGAATAAAATTTCGGCCAATGCTGACAGCAGACAAATTGTGAGCGATGGCAGCAAGCCACTCGTAAAGGGGGCCCTTACAGGCGAATTTTTCTTTTGCATTACCAAACTGCAGGACTCGACGTTGCACAAAAGTCCAACTCATGACTGTTCTCTCAACGCTCATCACGAGCTTCTCCTCTGGCGAGGGCGATGACCGCGAAAGCGAAACAAACATGTGCCGTGCCCGACTCGAGAGTGCTGGCAGGCCATCTGCTCGCACTTGTGCTGCCAAGTGGTGCCCCACTGCCTGTTGGAAGTTTTGAATTTCATTATTTCTTTAGTTTTAGAGAAAGATGAGCAGGAGCTGAAGGCCATGTGGCCTGAAAGAGGCTCTTACTCTTTTGCGCATTCGGTATGGATGCGCACGGTTTTGAATGCATGTACAGTACAGCCATAAAGCATCAGCATGTACACATCGAATGCAAGCAGAGCAATACAGTTTCACATCATATAATTACCTCCAGAGAACAATACAATAAAAAACGCTTTACGTAAAGTTTTAAAAAATATCATGAAAACACTTCATGAAAAAAAGCATATCATACAAAAAGTTCAATATTATGTATACCTAAAGGCATTAAATTGTGAAGCTTGAAGCTGTAGTAAAGAAACTGTGAAAAAATGTATAAATGGTGTAAAAAAAAAAGTTGTTAATAAGTTATCGTAACTTGTAACAAAAAGCTTTTCACATATTGTTTTAAACGGGGTGCGTAAAAGTCTTTCATTCCTCACAATGTTTAATAGCTGCGGTATTTGATATTGTAGGCCCTGACGTCCGTAGTTTGTTCGTGTGAGCGGTGGCACTGTTGTTTGGTGGCATAATTGATACCGGGGAGATGAAATTGGTATACTAATACCATGGGAGTTTCTTCTTTTGATTAGCAATAGTATTCTATAGTAGTAAACTTGATTTGCTTTTATCAATGAATTTTTACCAAAAAGATTGTGTGTGGGTGAGTCTCGCGGCCTACCATGATAGTTTTCGAAACTTCTGAATACGTTTTTGTAGTTTTATTAATTTCTCGTAAAGTTTTGCAGTTTTTGCTTCCCAGACTAATGCACAATGTCTAAGTTTTCAGTTAAAAAGAGGGGGGGGGGGGGGCATAGTACATCGCTTGCTGTAGTAGTAGTGCTATAAGACTACTAATTTTATGTATGGAGCCTACTACTTTGCTAGGGTTACAGTGCCTACTGTACTAAGGTCACTGCTGAGCTTATTTACATGATTGTCCCAAGGGAGGTTTTCTTGAAACCATACACCCAAAAACTTTTGCGTTGCTATACTCGCAAAGCAAGAGTCGTATTTCCCCTACAAGTTCGTGCTAATCGCGTCATACATTGCACAACATAGTTGTGCACAGCGCCTAACGTCTCGGCCCTGTGTTTGTAACGTGCTACGGGGCTTATAATTTCGTTTCTTGTGATGCCAGAAGGTGGTGCGCTATTTTTGAGGCTTGGTCTGCTATCCTCTCTTATGAAAACCAGGGCAAACTATGTGTATAATTTCTTTTCCTTTTGAAAGAAAACTGTCAACGGGAAATCGAAGCGGTTTTGCGCTTGGAAGCATTTGCTTTGCATAGCAAAGGCTGTATAAAATGAGAAAATTCTCTTTGAAAAAAGAAATATTCTTTTTTATGAGGTTTACAAGTCTCGTGACCTACGCATAGCACGTCGACAATTTAATGCGACTACCAATCAACCGGATATTTCTTTATTTATTATTAAAAATTACGTCTGTTACATGAGCTTTCTAAGTGCCCGCTATATTGCAGCAGTTTTCGCAAAATACGTGGCGTTCTACGTCCATGGCCCTTTTTATATTCAATTTTCGACGAGCAGTGCGAAAGTGCCTAAGCTAATTAACTTGAGCGCGGGCTCAAGAACAGGGCTGAGCAGTATCGAATATACATGTATCTTAGATACTATCTTAGATACTCCTTGGGTATCTTGTATCAGTATCGCAATACCTCTCGCAAGACGAGTATCTGTATCCGCAATTCGGTTATATTCTATAAAGTATCGTGTATCTTAAGATATAAGATACCACGATCACAACGCTACCATGCGAAACATTAATTGCTTACTGAACTCCGCTTTGGAAGCTGGCACTGCTGCCACTAAGAAACCTGAATAAAAGTAAAGGCAGTGAAATAATTTTATATTTTGCCCATAGTTCAGCAGGATGGGCAGGTGACCAGGTGGGTGCATCCCTTTTGGTGCCGCGAAGCAACATGGCGGAGCTCGCGCAACCGTGGCAGAAACAAGTGCGCGAACGGAGACGTTCACGCGCCTGTGGCACCTGCCCCCGCAAAAAAAAAAAAAAAAAAAAAAATTCTGCCTACGCTTCTGACACCAACCCTTAGCCACTTCCCAGCGCCGCGTACGGGAAAGCGTGCGGCAATAATCACGCAAATTCTGATACCACTCTCCTGCGTGGTATTTCATTACGGGGTTGCTTTGTATCTCATTGCTTTCACACATGAACGATTCTATTTAAAGACATCTTGCAATCATATTTCGAATGTTAGCACAAATGATTTCTCAATTGTCTTTCTCTTGCATCCGGCCATACATAAGCTATAGGGCTCAACTATGTTTTGTGTCTGGTCCAGTGACTGCAATATGACTTTTCTGAAGTGCGGCAAAAATAAATTCTTTCTTTTATCAATCCTTTTAACTGTCTGCTTTGTTTCTGCTACTGTTTATCCTCGCCGCGGTGGGCTAAGGTGCTCAGCTGCAGACCCACAGGTCGCGAGATCAAATCCCAGCTGCGGCGGCTGCATTGATTGATGGAGGCGGAAAGGCTGTACTAGTCCCTTGTGTTCAGGTTTGGGTGCAACCCCAGGTGGTTTAAATTATCGGAGACTTCCCCTACGGCGTCTTTCATAATCATATGGTGGTTTTTGGACGTTAAAATCCACATATCAATCTGCTACTGTTTGCATAGTTATATTGCCTTCAGTTTACGCTTTTGCCAATGTCATTTGGGAGACAATTATATCATTTTGTTGGCGTGTCTTGGGTATACAGTACCAAACATTGTACTTACAGCTGGGTAAAATGACCGAATCGAGTTTGAGCTATATAAGTGAAATACCTAGGAGACATGGAGACATCTTAAATATCCTAGCAAGAAGATTCAAGGAACACTGTTATACCAAATAGTCCGTTTTGTGTGTGTGTGTGTGTGTGTGTGTAAGTGTCTCAACGAGTGATGTCAGGAAATTTTCTATGGGAGCTGAACTTTTTTCTTTCCTTACCTTAAGAGGTAAGTTGAATATACTTATTCATACTGAATTTTCATAGTTATTAGCAGTGCTGCCTGCATCGTCTATCTACACTTATTTATATTCAGTTCTACTATCTTAACTAATTGTTTTCCCAATTTAGGCCTTTCTGTTTTTTACTATTATTAATTGCCAGGTAATAGTTGCCATAGGCGGTAATAGCACGGATGCGGCGTTCTCGTGCGACGATTTGTGCAACTATGGTTCCCGCACTCTTTTTTTTTTTCATTCTAGTGTGATCAGATTTAAACCATGAAAAAAAAAACTTATCATCGATTGGCACAAGCCACGCCGCAATATTTCGTTAACTTCAAGTTTGTCTCAGATTGTTGTCTTATATGAATACGTGCAAATCCTGCCGTGGTGGTGGTCGCAATTCGACAGTGGCGAATTCATGCTAGACACTCACGTACGTAGATTTCAGGAGCCCTTTGCTTCTGTGCCCCCAGAATATTATCCTGCTCTTGGAATAAAAAACTAAACAATTTTTATTAAGAATACGCGAAGTAAACGAGCACTCTAGTTCATTTGTGAGCTCACGCGATTGTTGGCGATAATGCTCCAAGGCTCGACCACTCATGCATACAAGATGCGTTCTTCCGAAGGCCGGAGACATTCATTGTCACTATCAGATAACAGTTTGCTATGCTTGGAATCTGAGTTACATAGTTTTCTGGGAACAAGTGAGCCCAATAAATAGATTCATCTTTGATAGAGTGACTGCCGGCGCTCTTCATATATCGTATTTACTCGAGTAATCCTCGCACTCGCATTATTCTCGCACCCCCCATTTCGCCCAAGCAAAATACGATTTCTTTTTTTTTCTCGACTAATTATCGCACCCCCAAAAACTGCCGCAATAATGTCGCCTGCTCGTTCCAGCCACTGATGATGATAGCTCGCGCCTTCTGGCGCCATCTCTTAAGCATTAAGCGTACTATTGCATGCAGATTCAATTCAATCTAAGCCAAGCCGAAGTGGCCAATGCGCGTTGGCACAGAACACCTACCAGTTTGGCGTTGCGGCGTGTTTTGTATGCTGTGCCGGTAATCTTGGCACGTTATGGGGTGATACTGAAGCTACACGGCTGCTTCAAGTTGCAAGTGATAGATCTTGCACTAAACGACGGCAATAGGGCCGCCAGTAGGCCCTTCGGAGTCGACGAGTTTTGCGTTCGCTACTGGTGACGGCAGCTGAAAGCCGCCAAGACGCGTTGGGCCTGCCGTGTGCTTAAGACTAGGATTGATGGTAAACTTTATTTCTTCAGAAGGAAACTGCGGACGATTCTGTTAAATAGCCATCAGCCCAATACTGACGTCGTACGTTTGACTTTTGAGGGCTCCTGTTGAGCGACGAACGCTACCGCTACGGCCGCAACGCCCACAAGCTTTGCGTATGGTATTTTAATTCTCGACTATTTGCTTCCACTTTTTGTGTCTCAAATCAATCTTGCCTTGTGTTGAACCCTTGCTTTTATTGTTGAGGTCAATTTTAATTAGTACTTCTCACAGCTTGCTGTTAGTTTCTGGTGTGAGAATCCTGATTTGCGGCCACTTCGTTTTCTTTTTCGCTTGGTACATTTTCGTGGACAGTTTTTCCCACGTAATTCTCGCACCCCCCAACTTTGCATAAGTTGTGCGGCAAAAAAAGTGCGAGGATTATGCGAGTAAATACGGTAGTCACCACCACGTCACAATGCAATATATGCCTGAGCAGTTCCTGGGGTACGTATGTTCTCTCGCCGACGACAATCTGATTGAAAGTTGATGCTGATATGGGGGCTTTAACGTCCCGAAACCACCAAATGATTACGAGAGACGTTGTAGGGGAGGGCTCTGAAAATTTCGACCACCTGGGGTTCTTTAACGTGCACCCAAATCTGAGCACACGGGCTATACAGCATTTCCGCCTCCGTCGGAAATGCAGCCGCCGCAGCCGGGATTCGATCCCGTGAGCTGCAAGTCAGCATCCGAGTAACTTAGCCACTAGACCATTGTGGCGGGGGCAACTGATTGAAATGATTGAAAGTTAGCGAGTACATTGACAACAGCGCCTCACGCCAGCAGATGAGAACATGAAAAATAATTGCAATTCCATGTGCTCAACGTTGGCCTAAATACACAATGTGCCCCAAAGAATCTCTATTAGCCTGTTACTACGGTACACCGGTGACTCGCTATTGCGAAACGGTTTTTTATAAGTGACGTAAAACTGCATACCAGTATTTGCGCTATCGAGCAAAGGCTCCATAGTGGGGCTCGTGTGGTTTGACGGTAACCCGATAGCTGGTCGATAAGCTCAGGAGCGTCTCCCATCAATTACAGAAGTGGCAAGCAAGAACCGATGTCAGCGAATTCAGAGTTTGAGGAGCTGTCCCGTCAATCATATAAAACAAACCCCAATAAATTCTTTGGAAGTAGACTAATTTACTTTTGGGATACAAACAATCATGTGATTAGGGTGAAATTTGTCCCTTTTAGGAAATTTTCAAGTAGACCTTTTGTTCGCTAAAAAATTCTGAAGGTCTCTAGTATGAATCGGATACATTTTTTGTTATAGTATCTTTTATCTGTATTTCCAATATTTTTGCAGCTGTATCTTGTATCGTATCACGATACAATTTCAAAGTACCTTTGCTCAGCCCTGCTTTACAAGCGCATTTTACTGCTTTGACCACCACCACCACCACAACAACAACAACAACAACAACAACAGCTATTATTATTATTATTATTATTATTATTATTATTATTATTATTATTATTATTATTATTATTATTATTATTACTACTACTACTATTGTTATTATTATTATTCAACGTGCCCTGGAACAACCATGAGGTATTAGTGCAGGCGCACGAAAAAATAAAACAGTACAAATAAACAATACAATACAGACACTCTTAATAAAAAACAAATAAAGAGAATATACACAACTATGTAAAAACCGTCCTAAAAGACGGAAAGGGAAGAATCTGTATATTGTGAAAAGCTGGAAAGCTATGTTAAGACAGTGCAGAGCTCAGATAAAAACAATAACCGTGGACTGTGAAAGACATCAAGGTCATGGATGTTTGTGTTTTGTGAACGGTAGAGTGTTGAAATAACTTGGCAGCTGCATGAGTTGGTCGATACTCTTTGGTTAACATATGTGGAATTCGAAAATTTACCCAACTGAGAAGTAAAGGGAAGGACAGTATACCGTAAACTAGTTTGTAAAGAAATAATTGGCCAGCTAGATTTCGTCAGCAGTGAAGTGATGGCAATGATAATAATCTAGCAGTACCGGAACGAGATCCAGAGCCATTTCAAGAGAAACAATTACTGTATATTCTTACGATATTTTTTTTAACACGTTCAATGGCGCCACTGCCAGATTTAGCAATGCCATTCCAGATCACAGATGCATATTTAAGTTGAGGAAGACATATGGCGGTGTACAATTTGTGAAAGGCTAACTGAATTCTCGAGAGATCCTACAAATGCAGCCGACAGAACAAAGGCCACACATGGCAACACGTTTAGTGTGAGCACAAAAAATTTAGCATGCCATCAAAAAGAACACCAAGATCACTGAATTCATATAACTCACGTAAGGACATGGTATTGACAGAGTATAGAAATGACAGGATGGATGTTTTACGAGATATACTGATTACTTTACTTTTTGAGTTATTAATACAGAGGTTATCACTATCACACCATTCGGAGAAAGTACACAAATCAGACTTCAGCAAGCGACAGGCGTTAACTGAATGAATTTCCTTAAATAGCTTAATGTTATTAGCATATAAAAGAAAAGAATAACGAATTGCAAAAGAAACAACGTTAGGTAAATTAAAAATAAGAGTGGGCCTAATACCGACCTTCGAGATACCCTACTAGTAACTTTCTACGTTTGGCCATTTACGGCAACATAATAGGATTCATTAAGCAGATAGCTGTGCAAGAGATTTATGAAAGACGAATCGACATCAAAGTTCGCACGTTTAACTAAAAAAAAGTGAGTGGCTGACTACGCCACAACGTGAAAAGCCTTGCTCAGAGAGAGAGAGAGTTATCTTAATGGGGAGCTGGAGAGGTTTGCCTGGTTTTTCACCTGACAGGCTACTCCAGGTGCCAGGTGATGACAATGATATATACAATGATAAACGCACAACACATAGTTACATACACGTATAATAGTCACATAACACATACAGTCACTCACACGCACTGCACTATTTACAACGTTTCGTTCAAGCCTGTGGCCCGTAAGAGTGTCAGTAGCGCTTTTGTGGAGTATAACACATTGGAGCTGCTCTGCCATGGGCCTAGAATATTTTTCAACTCCAGGTTGTGTCCTGTTATATTTTTAAGGCCATCTTGAGAGACTGTCTATCTGATGGGTATATCATGCACTCACAGAGGACATGATTTATGTCTTCAACGACGTTACATTGTGATATTGTGCACAAAATGCTGAGTCGGACAGTCCAACTTTGCTAAGGTCACAGACTACTTCACTATCAACAACAACAACAACACAACAACAACAACAACACAACAACAACAACAACAACAACAACAACAACAACAACAACAACAACAACAACAACAACAACATAATAATAATATAATAATAATAATAATAATAATAATAATAATAATTATTATTATTATTATTATTATTATTATTATTATTATTATTATTATTATTATTATTATTATTATTATTATTATTATTATTATTATTATTATTATTATTATTATTATTATTATTATTATTATTATTTACTATCAGTACAACAATATAATAATGTAGAGGGTGGGAAGAAAAAGCGACAATCCTCTTAAACTCCCGTGAAGGTAGCAGCAATGACACACACACATGCGCACAATTACAGTGATATCAGTGATTACATTGATTCAAATTAACGTGAGAAAAGCCAAATGTAAAAAACAAAAAACATATGCAGAGCATCACCAGTCGTTCTTAGAAAAAGAAAAAAAATCACACATATGCATTTTTATTAAATATTGATCTGGCTACACGACGATCGTCACACACTTCATTCTTTTTATACGTGTTCAGTTTTTTGGGCGTGTGTCTGTTTTTCTTCTAGTCTTTTAAACGGATGCTATTCGGGCAGTTTTCCTTTCGCCAGCATGACTTTGGCTCTGTCTCTACCATTCATCGCATCTTCTTTTCCTTTTTCCTTCAGTCGTCAATATTGCATGAACAGTTCAGATCATGTGCAGTTCTCCTTTCTCGCCCCTCATAAGGATGAAACCGATTTGCCTCCTCTACGATGGCTCAGTGGTTCCGGCGCGGGGCTGCTGACACGAAAGACGCGAGTTCAAGCCTGGCTACGGTGGTCGCACTTGGAGGCGAAACGCTAGATGCCCACGTACTGCCCGATGTCAGTGCTTGTTCAAGTACCTCAAGTAGGCAAAATTACTCCGTAGTCCCTCCACTACAGCGTCAATCATAACCTTGTCGTGATTTTTGCAGCCCCGGTATTATTATTAGTGTGGCAGTATTATTCGCAATCAACATTTTTCCTTCCTGCGCTGCTCCTGTTTTTATAGCTTGCACTAAAATTTCTTCGCAATTATTTTTTTATTTCCAACTATATATTTCGGTTTAAACATCTCCACATTATCTTTTTTTTTTTCAATTGGATTTAAGGCTCCCATCCCGTGATGGTACGGCGACCAGAGGTCTTCAACCATACGAGTTGCAAATATCCCCTCCGGCTCCGTGTATCAGAATCCGAATGCGCCATTGGCCGATATCACTGGAGGTCTACTGACTATGGCGCCATCTGTGTGCAAGAGAACGAGATTTGATAAAAAAAAAGAAATTTTTCGCGTTTTCCGGTGCTCCATGCATACCACAAGAGATAAAACAATCAGAAAGGAAATATTGATTGTTTTTTTAAGCTCGCGGCTACATTTTGCCGATGATAGTGCGTTTATAAAGCACATCAGCCTTTCTTGAAAGCAATTCTGTTCAATTTTGCTGCAGCAAATCACGCAATTCGCAACTCTGTAAAACGCTTTGTGTGCTGGCAGCAGTGGTCAAAAAAACAAAGGTGGCTGTGCTCAACAGGTTCAACGCGGCAACTTCGCTGGGCACTATACTGAAGTTGTGTTGTTGTTGTTGTTGTTGTTGTTGTTGTTGTTGTTGTTGTTGTTGTTGTTGTTGTTGTTGTTGTTGTTGTTGTTGTTGTTGTTGTTGTTGTTGTTGTTGTTGTGTCGAATCGCGTTGCTTTGTCGAATGTGAAAAGGTGCTGGCTGCGGACCACCCCGTTTTCATCGGCATAAAAGAATTCACTGGCCAAACAGCGGAAATAGTAGCGCTGTGCGCGCAAACATCGAGCCTCTTCGTCGAACAACCTCAGATTTACTTCAAGTTGAAGAACCTGTCTAGCGAGCCCGGCGTTAATGGCAACTGCTCATGCGTATATCGGGCCTCTCTGAAAAAATGCTAGCAGTTTTGAGCTGCGCTGCTACATTGCTACAGGCAAGGCCTTGTCAGTTTTTTCAGGTAACTACACTGCCACTCGTGCTTCCGATTGCATGTATACCATTGAGTTGAGTTGTTCCGTCAAAAGCTGAATGCGCATGCCGTTCATGTGATCACAGGACGGAGCTATATGCCTAGGCCAGTGTATCTTGAGATAAGGCATATCATAGTTTCGATTTTAATAGCAGTGCTCTTTTCTTTCCGGTCGCCAATCGAAGTTATTGAGTTTCTAATGAATAAGGTCATGTGCTTCCGATCACTCGCTTATTCGTGTTTGCAGTAGTTATTCAGAGCCCCGCCGCGGTGGTCTAGTGGCTAAGGTACTCGGCTGCTGACCCGCCGGGCGCGGGTTCGAATCCCGGCTGCGGCGGCTGCATTTTCGATGGAGGCGGAAATGTTGTAGGCCCGTGTGCTCAGATTTGGGTGCACGTTAAAGAGCCCCAGGTGCTCGAAATTGTCGGAGCCCTCAACTACGGCGTCTCTCATAATTATATGGTGGTTTTGGGACGTTAAACCCCACATATCAATCAATCAGTAGTTATTTAGAACAAATATGTGCACGTTGCGAATGCTACGAATGCACAGACATGATTTATGCACGTGCAAATACACACAAGATACGCATGCGTGACCTTCACGCGCGCATGTTTGTGTGCGTGTATATGCACACGTGCGTAATCAGACATTATTAATTGATATGTGGGATTGACCACCATATGATTATGAGAGCTAGACGCCTTAGTGGAGGGCTCCGGAAATTTAGACCACCTGAAGTCCTTTAACGTGCACCCAAATCTGAGCGCACGGGCCTACAACATTTCCGCCTACATCAGAAATGCAGCCGCTGCAGCCGGGATTCGATCCCGCGACCCGTGGGTCCACAGCCGAGTACCTTAGTCACTAGACTACCACGGCGGGGCACGTAATCAAAATTGTTGAGTGGGAAGGATTACAGCAGCTTAATTTGAGAATGGGTAGCACTACGACTTGCACAGAAAAGCATGTGCGAAAATTACAGTCACACACGAAACGCAACAAATTTCTTAATGCACTTGTACATATAAATAAAATTATACTCTGCGCTTGGAGAAGCATGAATATTGATAAGAACGCACACTATAGCCAAAGAATAGTGTACTCACCGAGGAAAATTAGGTCTTCACAAGCGAATTGATTAGAACAAACTACCGCAGTGTCCGTCACCGTCTCCCCAATGCGCAAGTTTCTGATTTGCGCCGTTCTCCATCGCGCGTCGTCTGCATATGTCAGGACGTGATAAAAGGATACGTTGCCATCTTTACACCACGAGGCCACCACAATGCGACACACTGCTATGGTCTGTGGACAACGCTTTATTCTTTTTCGGGCTCGCATACATGGCATGGCGAAAAGAAAGGAACTATGTGGCTGCTTCTCAACGTGCGCAACGTGGTAACATATGTCCTTTCAAAGTTGACTCTGTCCATGGCCTCAGAGATGGCGGGCGCTCGGCGTGTTTCTCTCCGGAGTGACTGAAAAGCCATCAAAACACGCCCATGTTGCCAGACCTCTTTTTGATGCTGTCCCTAGAAAATTTCGCGTGATATGTACCTAGCCCCTAGCCACGTGGAGCTACGCGCGTTTCACAGTCGCTTTCAAAGCGGTGTGGCCTAAGTTAAGTTAGATTAGGTTACCTGTAACGTTCGTAACATTTGGTTTAACCCACGGTGCTATGTAATGCTGAACTTCAGGACCAAACATGCGTGTAAAATTTCACACTTGCCGCTTATTTCAGAAAGTGGTTCACTTTCTGTGTGACTCGCGCGCAGTTATCAAGGTTGCAGCTGCTGTTTAATGTTACGCACAAGCATACTCGTGCTTTCAATTTTTTCTCGTTTTCTGGCCTTATCCTATAGTTTTCGCAGAGCCAGGGCACTCAGCTCTAGTATATTCCGCAATATTTACCTAAAATATTACTATTTCTTTTTTTTTAACTAACAATTATGAATACCAAAGTTGTGCTTCGCCACTGGGCAAATAAGCAAAACGGCGAAGCCGACTTGTGTGGGCTTATGTGTACAACGGCAAATGTACACGTTTTTGCGCTGAAAGGCCGTTGCATGAACGCCAATGTCGGATGTTTGATACTTTGTTTGGACGTTTATTTTGAGAAAAATGCGGTAAAACATGCAATTTACATATTTAGGTATCTGTTTACCTGGAACATTTTGAACAAAAATGATGTTAACATTCAAACTTTGTTTTCACAGCAAAACTTTATTGCAGAACCTACACATGACATTATAGTAACCTTTCACAGGATTCAAAATAAAACAAATAGTAGTATATAGTCACAAATAGTCAAGCAGGGTAACCTTGTCAATTTTCAATAGAAAAAATTATGAAGCAGCAAAAATGACAAAAAAATACATGTTAAATATGAAAGCACAATAGAAATGCTTCAAAAAACATTATGCAAAACAGAATAATAATAAAACAGGGAGCTGGGCTTGTTGGTAATGATTCATTTTTAAATAATTTGTAGAGAGCAAAATAAGTAATGGAAAACAAAAGGAGCACATGGCACTGCCCACATGAGCTTTTTTTTTAATTTTCTGTCTCATATTTTGTGCTTCACAAATCATTTCAAAGTGAACAGAATACAAAATCCCATGTTATGTATGGTCTGGAATTCTAGCTTTCACTGAATGCATGTTCAGCATAAAAAAATTACGTTAGCACATTATTGCGTGGCAAAAACTTATATACAAAATGGAAAGCAAGCACTTTGAAATTGACAATAGCGAAATATAGGTTGCCCCTTTTGTAAAGTTTGTTAAACTTAAGATACAGCCACACGCATTACTAAGCATACAGTCCATGTAAAACCCACAAATCGTGACTAGGAAGAGGACGGAAGATCTCCAGCGAGTGTCTCAAATGACAGTGTACATTAAATATTACAGTAGCAGTGCAAAGCCTGAATAAACAATGGATTTGGAGACCTTGCTTTATTCTTTATTCCCTCTTTCTTTCTCTGCGTTTCTTCTACCTCCTTTTTGGAACCTTCTGATTTGTTTTTTTTCTTATTTTCATTCTGTCCATCTCTATCCATCTCATTGTTCCCTTCCTTTTTTTCTCTCTTTCCAGCTTGCTCTGTTTTTTTTCTACTCTTTTTCGGGCCTGTTTTTATCTCTTTTTGTCTCTCTGCGTATCTTTTTATTTCTTTATTTCCGTTGTTTCTCTCTTTATCTCTTTCGTATTATCGCTTCTCCATATTTTCTCTTTCTTCTCATCTTCTTTCTTTTCTTTCTCTCTTGTTAGTGAGTTCATTTTTGTTTAATGCATGAACCTGCTGTACTCAGTCTCTGTAATTGCCCAATTTCTGTGATTCATACTCGCCGCACGTCTTTATTCGCATTGGACAGGTTATGGCTGTTTTAAACAGTTTCCCTGCTTACATATTCAAAATGCACCCAGAAATATACACCATATCTCAGGCACAACGCACAAAAACACAACATTGGGCTCAATGTTGGAGAGCATTTGGAAGTTGGGAACGAATTCATACAAGTACTTGAAGCAAAGTTGGTGCAGACAAAAAGCACATCACATCACACACATGAGGCACTTGGTACTCAAGAGACATATTGAAGTGATTAGCTCATTGAAGATTCAGCAGAACACTCAGCCGCTTATCGTGCAGAGTACTTAGCACATTCATGCTGAGATAAAGCAACTAATAAACTGAAGACCTCAGGGATGGCACTCATTACAGAACCGAGCCACATCACGAACATACAAGACACCAAATGCCAACATGCTTACTTTAGATCTAAGCATAGATATGCAGTGGAAAGGCTGATTACATGGCTCAAGGGCATGGCACAAAACCATTGCATAATCCAAAGACCAAGAATATAGGCAATGACACTCAATCTAGTCCTGTAGGAAACAGATACAGGTAATCTGAATGAGCCTACAACATGAAATGCACTTCTCCAAGATAGGTATAATAAATAATTTTTAAAACTGCCAGCAAAACATTTATCCAAATGAGGTGTCAGTGACTTTTTTACTGCAAATTCAAATGTGTTACGAACAATATTTTCGTCATAATTAATTAAAAAATTGTGCACATGCCGGGATTCAGTAAAACTCTAAAACCAGATGCAGAGTCATCGCTATCATAAAATGGTGATCGAGCAAATTTTGTTGCCAGTTTATGTAGATTAATTTTATCCACAACTGTGACTTGCATGCATCACTTTTCCTTTCAATGAAGCGCAAATGATGTGCCATATTTATTATGCTCACATCAAAGGGAAGCAATTTTGCATGGTATGTACAGCTGCATCATGTCCATTCTGCATGCTCGAGGTCTGTGACCATAAGCAGCACAAAAAAGAGATCTTCAGTTGCATGTCGACTACGAAAAGTTTGCACAGGCAGAGAACCGGAAAACATCCAGACCTCAAAGACAAGCTCATCGACTAGGTTAAACTACTCTGTACACATCCAGCTCATCTAGGTAATAGCCCCGGAATATACACACAATCGAGATGTATTCGGAAGCTATCTTAAAGCCGAGCTAACTGAACCATGTAAGAAAATCAACTGCCAGAAGAACAACTTTTACATTCATGAAGGCTAATTGTACTTGTGTCTTTTTTTTCTGATCATCAACATACACGTGTGTCAGTTTTACATTAGGTAGCTGGTATCTTTCTATACAGGCACATTTTTATTAGAACCTGCGATAACTGCATGTACGTTAGATTCAACTAAATTAGTTCCATATTTCTATGCGTGCCTCTGACGGTACCACATAAGCATATAGTGTAGGTTTGGTAGTAAAGTACTTGATATAATTAGAGATTTTATTACAGTTCTACAAGAGCTTATCTGTGGGACATATACTCCAAAGTTACACTAGGCACATTTGTCAAACATGTGCTTTCAGCAAACTTAGCTTCGAGATGGTGCTACAATAGTGCGAAACCAAAATAGCTTGGAGGGCTCCCATAAAAAATGAATTGCTCGTATGTCACGGCACTGCAAGAATAATTTGCTTCACTGCAGCGCAGTTGTGTTATACGACGCAGCTGAACCCTACAAGTGACGGGCACTAAGCATAGTTTATTACTAAACGAGCGCAAGTGTCGTTCTCATCCAATCACAAACAAGAACCGAGGTGTCTGATTAGCAGCCTTTTAGATCAAACTATTTCTGGCATTTTCCTTTTATTCTATTTACAAGAAGTAAAACAACAGTTCGTAAACGTGATAGCACTTTGCACCAGTTAATTGGAGATGTCGCTTTATTTTGTCGATCTACCACGAAAACGCTAGCAAAAGCACGCTTGATTTAAGAACTGGGACGAGGACTTTTTGGAATATAAATACAACTTAAACAGAGAGCCGAATGAAACGGTCTAAAGGTTGAACGCACAGGGAACGGCTACCCTACTACGAGTTGCTCATGAAATCTGCTTTGAACTCCAGAGCTCACTGCTACAGTTAACGTTAAAAGCACACACACACATACAATAGACTACCAACCAATCACTTACAACAGTTAACCAATGGGCAACACGATTCATCTGAACCAGCCGTGACCGTAGAAGTTCGGGTAGCTGATTCATCCACATTCGCGAGGTAACACACCACACACCGCGAGCTTGCTTGCTTGTTCTTTGATTTATGGCCCGTACGGGCGATTGGGCATCGAGTGTTCTGTAGACAAAACCGTCTTTCTCGCATCTTCACATGATTCGCAGCACTCATATCGACCAACACCGCCAACAACAACCACCTTGTAGCACTTGAACTAGAGAATTCCTTGGTACTGCAAGGCGCTAGTTTTGTATGGTAACGCAGGGTAGCCATCATGGATAGATCTCGTACTGCTAACATTGGGCGATGTTTTAGTGGATTTTTAGTCTCGTGCGTTTCTCTCCGGCCGTCCCACCGCGCTCCCCAGCAAAATGAAGGAGTATCGCTTGGCGCGCCCGGCTGCTGCTAGAGGGCATGGATTCCGGCGGTGGTCACCTTTGTTATTCATGCTGTATCTCCAAGGACTAGAAGCCAAATCAGAGGGGAGTCGACTCGGATTCAGCCTCTGTTTCGCCAAGCAAGGAAAACACATTGAACAGCCATTACCAGCATTGATGTATTCAGATGATTTAGTATTAATAGCCGACAACAAGGAAGATCTGCAGAGATTTATAAACATCTGTGGTAATGAAGGAAATAGGTTAAATTTGAAGTTCAGCGGGGAAAAATCGGCAATCATGATTTTTAATGATAACAAAGGCAGTGAGCATAAGATACAGAAATTCATTCTAGAAATAGTGGACAAATAAAAATACTTGGGCATATGGATAAAAAAATGGGGCTGAGTATCTAAGGGAGCATGAAAGATGCGTAATGACTAAGGGCACCAAGAATTCGGATGTAATGAAAAATAGGGCACTATGGAACTACAATGGGTATGACGTTGTGAGAGGGGTTCGGAAAAGTGTCGTGGTCCCGGGTTTGACGTTCGCCAATGCAGTCTTGTGCATGAAATCAGAAGTTCAAGCAAGATTGGAAATTTAACAACGTGGCATAGGTAGACTTCCTTGGGGAGCACGCGGGAATACCTCCAATCAGGGGGTACAGGGAGACATGGGATGGACATCGTTTGAGTGCAGGGAAACTAGCAGCAAGATAGAATTTGAGAAGCAATTGAGAAAAATGGGAGAGGAGCGTTGGGCTAGAAAAGTTTTTAGTTACTTGTACATGAAGAATGTCGATACTAAATGGAGGAAACAAACTCGAAAATTGTCAAGCAAGTATTTAGACAACAGCAGAATACCAAGCCAAAAGGAAATATCGGTTAAGAGGAAGGTGAGTGAAACAGAGAGGGACATGCGGAAGATGGGAATGCTTACGAAATCATCACTGGAGACCCACCGAACTTTTAAGCAGGAAATTGCAAGGGAAAGATCTACGATAATTCTCGGGGCAGTTTTCTGCTCTTCGAGGCTAGAACGGGAGTATTGCAGACCAAGACGTACAAGGCAAAATACGCAGGCAGAGACACAGTATGTAGTAGGTGTGGAGAGGAGGAGGAAACGGCTGAACATTTGATAATGTTCAGTAAAAGGCTCCACCCTATAGTCGAAGATAATGGCGCCGAATTTTTTAAAGCATAGGGGTTCAGGGACACTGAAGGCGAAATAGACTTTAAACGGGTAGAAATAACTAGGAGGAGGCTAACTGATTGGTAGATACAATCGAGGCGTGAGTGAAATTGAATCCTTAAACACACAGTGATAGTAATTAACTTTATAACTAGGTGGCGTGAGCTACCACCTGATCTGAAGGGCACAGCCGGATACATTCATCCATCTGTCACACCTGTCCCGTTTATTAGGGAGGCGATCGCCGGGCTAATTCCAAGAGCCGAAGTGTCGGCCCCCCGAACCGCACCACGAAAGCGTGGACAATTTAGAAGTGGTCCTTATTGGTGCGCCAGCGGACGCCGACTGTGGCCCAAAGAACAAGACAGAGCCGAGAGTTGATAAACAAACAAAATTATATTCTCATTAACGGCAGATCAAAAACAATACACACGTATGCACACTCCACAATAGTTACATACAATACGTCACCAAACAGACAATGTACTACACAGTACAATCAACCACACTTGAAACAACGGACACAGACAACAATACGCACTACAATGCAGTCACATGCATTGAACAACCAAGACACTTAAAGACTAAAGAGATATAAAACCTATTCAGTCCAAAGTCCTTGGAACAGAAGTCTGAATGATACTCTTCCGAGAATCACTCACTCAAAGTCCAGCGTTGTTGTCGTTCCGCAGCTCTCGAAGTCTCTCTTCCAGGAAACCTCGCCGGAGTTTCTCTTCCAGGAAAACTCCCGTCTTCAATAGGCCACTCTTCAAACTTCAACTTCTTCGCCGGAAATCCGTCGGCTTCACACACGCAGCTGTTGCCCGCGTCTTCGCTCGATAGCGGAAAACCCACGCTCTTGCCTGTAGCTCGAGCCGTCCCTACGGACCAAAAACTTCGCCGACTACGCGGCGGAATCTCTACGCACTCTGGCGCTCACTTCCGTCTCCTCCTGTTCTGTCACTACGGGCAGAACCTTCGCCGACTACACGGCGGAATTCCTACGCGCTCTGGCGTTAACTTCCGTCACCTCCTGATTTCTCGTCTCGGCTGCTCGGTTAAATACCTTGCGCGCGACTTTCCAGATCTTTCTCGTCATTTCGTCGGCGCGATACGCAGCGAAGGCTGGGGAGAGGCGAGACGGTTTGTCTGCCCTCCGCGTCGGATGACTCAGCTCGGTCTGACCCCGCCCCGTTCGTTCTAGAAAAATCGCGGGCTTGCTCGGCCGCCGCTGTGGGGTGAGGAGGATCGTCTGCGAAGCCGTGCTTCTGCGGGGAGAGCGCGCGCCCGAGAGCCCTGGATGTTTTTCTTCTTTTTTTTTCTTTTTACCTCGCGGCGTTTCTGCCGCCCGTTGTCGCAAGGATTTGGCGGCGCGCTCTTTTTTAGCGCTCGTTCTGTGACACTGCCCCCCACTTTAAGAATATTATCTCATAATATTCAAACCCACACAAACGAGCGCGAAAAGTCACCCCACACTCTCACAGACTAACACCATCAGTCGCTCATAACACTTCACATTCACAATAGATCGCTCCATACAATCTTACATCAACACATAAAATATAACCACAGGCACATGACTACAACACTTCATCACACATTTCAAACAATACAAATGCATAAAGTTCTCTCATTACCACAATTATACAACACTATACATCACACCATCGCACAGAACACTGACTCACTCGACATACACTTGAGACACAGGATAACAAGAACATTAACACAACATCTGTCACTCAGCCCTGCCGAACACATTCTGATTCCACCTCAGCACCTATCTTGAGTACTTCGAACAGCGCTTGCGCCCCTTTTTGCGGTGCTCGCTCGATCTATTCTTGTGCTTCCACGTTCTTTTTCGGCGAGCCCTTTCCAACGACGATATCTGAGGCGGCGTCTCAGCCATCGTTGTCACTTCCGACACCGTTAACGGGTCATTACATTCGACGGGTCCTGTCTGTTTATTTACCCGCTTGATAATGCCTCTACTTTTTGCCCGGCTGGCCAACTCCGTCTCCTTTACACTGTCAGTCGGTTGAGGTCGTGCCGACGTAAGTCCGGTTGCTCGGCCCGTGAACTTATTCGACGCGATGGTCTTCTCCTTCGCTGTCTCTTGCGCCGCGGCTTGGCCTTGGGCTCTAGTGAGATCCGTCACGGGCTGCTCCTTCACTGTGTCTCGCGGCCGCTGTGTTGGCGAGGGCTCTATCTTCGGGTCTTCTCCCAAACATTCTGGATCACTCGGCCCTCGCGCCCCGTCGATGTTTCCGATGACAAGGTCATACAGGGGGGTCGTCATGCATAAAGCAGTAACCTTCCCGCTGAAGTACGGGGTTTCAACCTCAATTTCTGCTTCGGGAAGCATCCGGACCGTACGGTCAATTAGGCAAACCGGTTTCGTTCTGCCCGTCAACTCACTTTCCCGAACCAAATTTCTCCGCACGATAACCGTGGAGCTGCCAGTATCTCTTAACACCGTAATCTTTTTGTCCGCAACTTTTCCAGGCAGCGCTGGCATTCCTTTCGTAACACCGGTTGGCTGTTTTGACATTACAGCACCCACAATAGGAATTTTCTCCCCATTCTTCAACTCTACGAATCCATCAGTGACGGCATTATTATCAGATTTCGGTGCCGCTTGCACACAGGATACCTGGTGAGTTTGACTCACTCCGTTCCGACATGCGTCTGCCTTGTGCCCAGTCTGACCACATTTGAAACATTTTACAACCGTGGGGCTTGTGAAGTTAGTTCGGCAGTGGCTAGCAGGGTGACCCACTCGGTTACACAGAAAACATCGCGTAATTTTCTCCGGTGCACGCTTCTTTTCCTCGGGAGCCGATTTCTTCGAATCCTCGGGACCCTCCTTCTTGACTTTGGCCAAATTAGTGCCACCTTGCGCTTCCAAGAATTGATCAGCCAATTCAAGCATTCCTTCAAATGACTCCGCCTTCCTCTCTTTCAAATACAGCGACAGGCTTGGGTGGCAACTAGTAAGAAATTGTTCTTTAATTAGCAGCTCTCTAAGTTCATCGTACTCCTGCGCTGTCCCTGAAAGTTCAATCCATCTGTCGAAATAGTGGCAAAGTCGGGCAGCATACTGCGTAGCTGTCTCACCATCAGCTGGCTTTCCTGTCCGAAATCTGTCCCGGAATCCTTCCACAGTGAATCTAAATCGCTTCAACAAAGCAGCTTTCACCTTTGCATAGTTGGCCGCATCGGTCGGCGTCAGCCTACCGTACACACTGAGCGCTTCACCACTCAAGCAGGTACTCAAAGCAGTTGCCCATTGCTGTTCCGGCCAATTCTGGCTCCTCGCAATCGTCTCAAATCTGTGGAGGTACGCGTCTAGGTCGTCCTTCCTTTCATCAAACGCTACGAGCAGCTTGCTTGGGTTCAAGCGGAAGCCGTGATCTTCCCGTTCGCTGCTTTCAACTCTAGCTTGGACGGGAGTTTCGTTTCGCTGTTGCAAACGGAGCCGCTCGAGTTCAATTTCGTGCTGCCGCTGCCGTTCCCTTTCAGCCATCTCCGCTTCTCTTTCTTCTTTCAGCTGGCGCTCCCTCGCTTCTCTTTCTTCTCTCGCCCTTTCGGCTGCCAACTTCTCTCTCTCCAGCTCCAACTTCAATTGCTGCTCTCTTTCTTCCTTCAGCTGTCGCTCTTTTGCCTCTCTTTCTTCTTTCAGCTGTCGCTCCTTTGCTTCTCTTTCTTCTCTCGCCCTTTCAGCGGCCAGCCTTTCTCTCTCCAACTCAGCTGCCTTTTCTTCCTTGGCCCTCTCTTTTTCTTCTTTTTCCTTCTGGGTGACCCACTTCCGTAGTTCGACGCCAGAAAGACCCATCTTTTCACCAAGAGCAACTAACTTTTCGAGATCCATTGTGCCTCGCAACTCGCAACTAAAACCTTGCCGCGTGCAAAAAGTATCTGCCTAAATCAGTCTATCGGAACACTCCCCTGCACTCGTTAACGAGAACACTGAACAACACACAAAATCGTTCCGATAGCACTATCAACAACTCGAGGCTCTTTCTCACTACTTTGGACACACTGTGCACCAAAAAGTCCTGTCTCGCGGACGCCAGATTAATTGTCACACCTGTCCCGTTTATTAGGGAGGCGATCGCCGGGCTAATTCCAAGAGCCGAAGTGTCGGCCCCCCGAACCGCACCACGAAAGCGTGGACAATTTAGAAGTGGTCCTTATTGGTGCGCCAGCGGACGCCGGCTGTGGCCCAAAGAACAAGACAGAGCCGAGAGTTGATAAACAAACAAAATTATATTCTCATTAACGGCAGATCAAAAACAATACACACGTATGCACACTCCACAATAGTTACATACAATACGTCACCAAACAGACAATGTACTACACAGTACAATCAACCACACTTGAAACAACGGACACAGACAACAATACGCACTACAATGCAGTCACATGCATTGAACAACCAAGACACTTAAAGACTAAAGAGATATAAAACCTATTCAGTCCAAAGTCCTTGGAACAGAAGTCTGAATGATACTCTTCCGAGAATCACTCACTCAAAGTCCAGCGTTGTTGTCATTCCGCAGCTCTCGAAGTCTCTCTTCCAGGAAACCTCGCCGGAGTTTCTCTTCCAGGAAAACTCCCGTCTTCAATAGGCCACTCTTCAAACTTCAACTTCTTCGCCGGAAATCCGTCGGCTTCACACACGCAGCTGTTGCCCGCGTCTTCGCTCGATAGCGGAAAACCCACGCTCTTGCCTGTAGCTCGAGCCGTCCCTACGGACCAAAAACTTCGCCGACTACGCGGCGGAATCTCTACGCACTCTGGCGCTCACTTCCGTCTCCTCCTGTTCTGTCACTACGGGCAGAACCTTCGCCGACTACACGGCGGAATTCCTACGCGCTCTGGCGTTAACTTCCGTCACCTCCTGATTTCTCGTCTCGGCTGCTCGGTTAAATACCTTGCGCGCGACTTTCCAGATCTTTCTCGTCATTTCGTCGGCGCGATACGCAGCGAAGGCTGGGGAGAGGCGAGACGGTTTGTCTGCCCTCCGCGTCGGATGACTCAGCTCGGTCTGACCCCGCCCCGTTCGTTCTAGAAAAATCGCGGGCTTGCTCGGCCGCCGCTGTGGGGTGAGGAGGATCGTCTGCGAAGCCGTGCTTCTGCGGGGAGAGCGCGCGCCCGAGAGCCCTGGATGTTTTTCTTCTTTTTTTTTCTTTTTACCTCGCGGCGTTTCTGCCGCCCGTTGTCGCAAGGATTTGGCGGCGCGCTCTTTTTTAGCGCTCGTTCTGTGACACCATCCATCCAGCGGAGACCATGACAGACAGCTGAGCGCTTGGGATTCCAGCGTGCCCAAGTTTTTTTTTCACCGCCAGAATCTTCTGAATTAACTGAATGAAAGTATTTTTTGCTCTTAGTGCACCTATTTTGGTCCAACTTACGAGAAAAAGCTTAATAACAGCTGCATTTTCTTGATGGATAATTGTGAGGAGGTTTCAGTTCTTCTGTGGCAGTGTTACTTTTTATTTCTTTACGATTCGTTTTGTTTCGATGCTGACTACATCGATTTGAGAAATATAGAGTCCGTCTAGCATTCGTCTTTTCCTTAGCAGCATGTATGTCATTGCATGTATGTCAATGCAGCATGCATGTCATTGCATGGCCTCCGAGATGGCGGGCACGCGGCGGGTTTCTCTACGGCTATCCCAATCGCATGAAGAGAGCGTGTTTCCAGAGGTGGGCATGGCCCGCTCTTTTCTTCGCACCACGACGCTCCCATGGAGGATCGAAAAGGCTGCCACGCTGTTGGCGTAGCTTGCACGTGGCGAGAAAAAATAGTTTCGCGCTTTTATATAACCTAGCGCTCGTTGGGAAACGTCGGCTCAAGGTCTATGAGAGGCGAAGTCTATTCTGGGACGTATACATTCTCAAATGGGCCTTTTTTTTGTAGATTTGCGCCGCACATATAGGTGCAATGCCTCAGCGAGGAATTCGCATGTGCTGGAAAGTTAATATACTTCGAAGTTTGTGGGCTGTATAATATGGGGACATTGCAAGGTGAAGAACAAAAAAAAAATGACAGTTTGATCCGCAAGCGAAGTCAGAAGAGTGCCGCGTTCTACACTCACGGGTGATATTCGATCGATTAGATGTTTTTCTTTCCTGTCATGAAACTACCACTTCTTTCCACTGTAACACCCTTTCAAGAATTCTTTCAGACGCGCTGATGTAATCACAGCCGCACAGTGGTCACAGTGCCAATGGTCACACATTCGCGCTGCGAGTGTTACGGTGTTCAATGAATACGTTGGGCAATGTAAGAACGAACATCAAGATCTTTTACTTTATCAAGAAAAACGCAGCACACGTTCAAAATTTGATGTATCGGGCATGAAACACTGAGCATTACATAACAGTGACAATCTGCACTTTTTATTTCTTCAGTGGTGTACAATGTCAACTTTTATGAAAGAAAACACGAGAGCGCGTGGCCTGCGCGCTCTGGCGCCTGCTGGCAGTGCGTTCAAGCGGGAGCGAAAGCAACCACAGTCTCTTTTCGCGTCATCTCGCGGCGAGCAAAACAACCATTCGTTGCTAATATAGAATGGCAAGATCGCAAACCCTCCCCCTTCAAAGCGATTACCCGCTTCCGGGTAATCGCCTTGAAGGGGGTCGCAATCTTAGAACTGGTTCCACATAAGCAACGAATGGTTGTTTTGCTCGTCGCGAGATGACGCGAAAGAGACTGTGGTTGCTTTCGCTCCCGCTTGAACGCACTGCCAGCAGGCGCCAGAGCGCGCAGGCCACGCGCTCCCGTGTTTTCTTTCATAAAAGTTGACACTGTACCACAACCAGTGCTGGTGCTAACGCGTTACAAGTAACGTCGTTACCGGTAACGCGTTATTTTTTTCGGTAACTTAGTAACGTACTCATTACAATTTTAGAACTGTAACGAATAACGTACTTCCGTTAACATTTTTTCGGTAACGTGAGGTGCCACGTTACTCGTTACTTTTTCATACCGAAGGTGCCACATTCCCAGAACTCGTCCGGACGAATTCCTGAGTTGCAGCATCGGATTGCTATCGTCTACCAGGCATTGACAAAGAAAGCGTGCACGAAACTTAGTTTGAGAAGTTTGGGGGGTACCGGGGGTATCTTTAGTAGTCACCGATTCCCAGCGCGGACATAAGACGGTATAGCGCACTGAGACGCCACTGGTTGCTGTGCCCTAAAGCATCCACAGAGCTCAGGGGCACGTACGACGTGTTGCAGATAATGGCGCACAAGAAAGCATGGGAAGACTAGAAAAAGTCACGGTCATTTCTTACAAGCATCAGCTTTGTCCACGCAGGTTGAAAAAGATCGGCTGGCTCGTTCGTGTCCATGTGTTTTTTTCTGCCCCACATAAGTTAGCCTCGCTCTCACAGAGGAGAAGTCCGGTCACGAGACGCAAAGTTGGATGCCAGGTAAGGCATCGTAATCGGTTTCTGGAATGTGCGTGGTGGGTAGTCTACAAAGTCATTTTGTCGTGCATGTGGAGCCTGCCACATCGGCCAGACAAGCAGGTGTCTCAATGACCGTCTCTGAGAGCACAACAACAATGTTCGGAAAAAGACTCGCGGCTTTCTGGCTATTCATTGTGATGGCTGCGACTGCCGCCCTGCGCTCGACATCACCACAATTCTGAACCGGCACAGAGACGAAAGAAATCGCGTCAATGTAGAAGCTGCTCACATGAAACGTGAGGGTCGCCCCTGCGTTTGGAAGCCCTCAGCTTCACTAGGGAGTTTTATTGCTGGGTACCAGGAGGTTGCGGTGGCGGTACTGCGCATGCGCGACGCCCCAAGCACCCTAAAGCGAGCTGTCGAGACCTTCTCGGCTTGCGGACAACGAGATCCTGCGTACAGCGACACGCCTGAGCTCCAGCTCGACGGAGGAAGATTTCTTTGGCTGTACGACGTCACCGCCGTCTGACGAACAACTCTCTCGGTACCATTTAGCACCCCGGCACATTACGCAGAGTGGACTAAAAGAAAATTTTCCACGCATTCAAAAGCTCTTCCTAAAAGTGAACCCAGGAGTTGTATCTAGTGCGTCCGTCGAGCGGCTATTCAGTGTAAGTGCGGACGGTTTCACTAAGCAGTGAGGCAAGCTGTGCGGTGGCAACTTTGAAATGCAGCTGCTGCTTAAATTCAATGTCAAGTTGTAAATACCATGTGTCTTATCAACTTCATTTAGAAAAGAAATTTTGCTTCTTTCTCTCTGCAAGTGCAGCTACGTTTCTAATTAAAGAGCTCCTGAGCGAGCAAGGCTGATCTTGAACACTTTCACATAAACGCTCCCGATTTTTGCAGTAAGTAAACCGGTTAAAAGAACAAGAAATATTATATTTCCGGGCGACTAGGCCATTACAACAATTCTTTACTACTACAAATTCTGCGCGTTTATTTTGCCAAGAGAAGTACGCTGAAAGAACTGCCGTAAATTTGTTGAGAGTCTGGTGATGCGTCCTTAGCGGAGCGATAACAGATAACTGGGATAGTTTGTGGGAATTCATGTTAAGTTTTTTATGATTTAATCTCGTACTGTGTATGATTGCTTGATTGATTGATATGTGAGGTTTAACGTCCGAAAACGACCATATGATTATGAGAGACGCCATAGTGGAGGGCTCCAGAAATTTCGACCACCTGGGGTTCTTTAACGTGCACCCCAAATCTGAGCACACGGGCCTACAACGCTTCCGCCTCCATCTGAAGTGCAGCCGCCGCAGCCGGGATTCGATCCCACGACCTGCGGGTCAGCAGCCGAGTACCTGAGCCAGTATACCACCGTGGCGGGGCTGTGTATGATGTGACGTTGAGACAAATAGCTTCACCATGTGCTAGGGTCTGAAGCCATCGCATGCAACAATATAGGCAACTAACCTTAAGCTCTATTACATTACTAAGGATAGTGCATTTGTACAAACAATTCCAGTTATATCAACATTTTAGTACAATCATCGTTTGGCTTGGACGTTTTGTGTGAAAAATAAGTGAGACCTTTTAAATATTCTTCCTGAGAGTTCCTGCAGCAAAAACAAACCCACTATTATTTATTATTACTAAGTAACGGCAGAGGTAATGCCCGTTACTTGTTTTCAGTAACTGTAACTGTAACGCGTTACACTTTTTTGTTGGTAACGTATGGCGGTAACTAGTTCCTTTTTTTCGATGTAACGAGTAACGTAACGAATTGCAAATACAACACTGGCCACAACGAATACTTCGTTTTCTTCAGAAAGACGCCGTTCTGTCGCGTGTGCAACACTTTTATTTAGATGAAGTCGAGAATACGGTAAATTAACACAATACTGATATTGCCATTGTTCTGCCAGAACATAATGAAAATACAGATGACGACAAAGGGGATGATGACAACTCTGGCACTTTCTATGTGAAACACTGCCAGTTGGCTAATCGAAGCCTTCCACAAAATCCTGAAAAAATTACTTATCTCTTCAATTCAGAGATATGACCAGGGCACTAATTTCTTTACAGCGTAAATATACTTTGGCAGACCACCTCATACGCGATAAAATAATAAAATGATGTGTCATGATAGGAGGGCAATGTGATCCAACGATAATATTTAGCTTAGTTTTAACCCATGCGCATCTCCAGAAAGGATGAATGTTGAAATGCGTCTAAATTTCTCAAATCGAGGTATTTAGCATCGACACCGTGATGAAAGAAAGTAATACTGCCTCAAACGAATTAAAAGCTCCTTCTAATCCTCTATGTCAGAAAAATTCACTACTTGCGAAGCTTTTCTTCGTAAATTGGGCCGAAATAAATGCAGAAACAGAAAAAAACTGTCTTCAGTTCATCCACAAGATTCTTGCTGTGCTTCATGCTCGTACGTAAAAAAAGAAAAAAGAAATACGCGCACGCTGGATTCCCGTGTGCTTTCTTTCTGCTGCACTTTCCACCGCCACTGCAAGCCACACTGAATGCGCCCTCTCGCGGTAGCCGGGCGCAACGTTACTAGAATAAACTCCGTTTGAAAGCTCCGTCGGAGAGGCGGGCCGAGTAGCGGTCGCAAGAACTAGTGGCGCCGCAGTCCTATTTTGCTTAGAGTTACTGTATATGCTACCTGTAGAGAGCATATATTCACAATGAATGGTATATTAAAGGCGCAAGGGCCAATTGATTGCCAAAGAGCGCCATTTCAATAGACTAGAGATATGAACAATGATAAGATGTGTGGCTGTAAAGGGGCCTTAAAGTTCCTCGTGCTAATGCGGATAAAAACATAGAAGTATTAAAGTCATAACAGTGGCGTGAAATATGTACAGTGAAAATGGATGGCAAAATGTCATGATAATAAAACCAATACGGAGATGTAGTCGCTGCAGCCACGACCACGGTACAGAGGTCGTGCTACAGATTACCTCGAAATATGGGGTGAAAGCTATGAACATCTTTTAAAAACGTCAAGAGCCATGGCACTTTAAAAAGCGGATCCCTACCGATGAGCATCCCTGGGTTTGGTGGGAGCTCCTCTCGGTAGGGCAGTAAAAAGTGCTTTTTTCTTGGAGCATCTAACTCATTGCACTGGACGAGAATGTGGAGAACCGTAAGTTGTCCTCCACATCTCTCACACAATGGTGGATGGCCGATAGACAGAAGATATGAATGTGTAGAGTGTGCATGTCATGTTCTTAACCTAGTAAGTGCTACTTCTGTGTGTCGTGATTTTGATAGGGGCAGCCAATTACCTAGTTGTGGCTTAATAGCGTGGAGTTCATTGTCTGTGTGTATACCCCACGTGCTCTGCCAATACCCCCTGAGCTTTCGTTTTAGAAAAGATTTCAAGTCAAGTGCAGGAATTGGTATTGATGCATTGGAAGTGGTGTCGTGGGCAGAAGCAACCAGCTTGTCCGCCAAAACGTGCCCCTGTATTTCATGGTGTGCTGGCACCCAGCAGACTACAACATGCTGTTTTGATGTGTACAGTGTGCACAGAAGTGAGTAAAGTGACACCAGCACGGGGCTTTTGTGTGTTTTAGGAGTTTTCAAGTCTTTAATCACACTTAGGGGGTCTGTGTATATTACCGCCATTTGTAATTTGTTTCTGTTTGATGTGTTTTACGACCGCCAGTATTGCATAAGCTTCTCCTGTGAAAATGCTTGCATCAAGATGAAGAACGCAAGCCTCGGAAAAGGATTGGCCCACTGCTGCATATGACACAGACGTGTTGGATTTTAAGACATCGGTAAAGAACTCAGGGCATGTGTATTTATGTTGTAGATCTAGGAAGTATGTATGTGTGCAAGTGGTGCGTGCATTGTGACTTCCACAAAAGAGACATCACAGTCTATAAGCTGCCACTGCCAGGGTGGCAGGCATGCAGCAGGAGTCATCAAACTGTGTTCGAGAAGAGGCACACCTGTTTCTTTGGCAAGGGTCTTACACGGAGCGAGTAGGGCTGCCTCGACGAAGGAAGGTTCTCGAACAAGCCAAAAAAAGACAAATCATTAATTGTGAAATGAGAGGGGTGTTTCTCGTCTGCTTTCACCTTCAGAAAGTACAAAGAAGACAGGTAACATCTTTATAGGTGGAGCGACCATTCATCCGAATCCACGTATATGCTCTACGGGGCTAGTTCGAAAAGCACCCGTAGAGAGGCGAATGCCTGGATGGTGGACAGGGTCGATAATTTTCAAAACTGATGGTGTCGCTGACTGATATATTATAGCACCGTAATCTAGACTCGTGCATATGGGGCTTTTATATAAATTCATCAGATATTTCTTGTCACTGCCCCACTTAGTGTGTGACAACACTTTCAAAATAGTCATTGTTTTTAAGCGACTCTTTTTTAAATACTTGATGTGTGGGATGAAGGTTAGTTTTGTGTCTAGAATTAGTCCAAGAAACTTGTGCTCGATCTTCACTGACAGGAGTGGATCATGCAGGTCAATGTCAGGGTCAGGATGGAGGCTCCTCTTTCGGCAGAACAAGACGCAAGTGCTCTTTTGTGCGTTGAGTATAAAACCATTCTCATCTGCCCATTAAGATACCTTGTTCAACCCTAGTTGAACCTGACGTTGGCACGTTGAGATGTTGCACGGTTTGAAACCAATCTGTACAGCATCGGCATATATGCAGTAAAAAATATTGCGTGGGAGAGACAGGTGCGAGGAATTCATTGTAACTATGAAAAGTGTGCAGCTCAATACACCTCCTTGTGGCACTCCTGTTTTGTGGAGTGCCAACTCGGACAGACACTGCCAACTCGGACACGGAATGTACGGTTGGACAGGCAGCTTTCGATGATTGTCAGCATTTTACCCCGCACACCTAAATGTGACAGGTCTCGCAATATGCCAAAGCGCCATGTAGTGTCATATGCCTTTTTCATATCGAGGAACACAGAAAGAAAAAAATGCTTATAAATAAAAGCGTCGGGAATTCGTGCCTCGATACGGACAAGGGAGAAAGGAGAATAAGAGGAGAAAAAGAACGGCAGGGAGGTTAACCAACCCATAGGCAGCCGGATTGCTACCGTTCGCATAGGAGGGGGATGGGGGAGATGAAAGATAGAGAGCAGAGAGGGAAGAGAGATAAACATAGCACATTCGGCAGCTCACGCGTGCACACTCAGTCATAGTCCAGTCTTGTCTTTCGTGGTGTTTCACATGGCTGCTACAGCCGCTTGTTCAAGTCGGTGTCACGTAGGAATTTCAACAGAGCTTTCGTCGCCTTCTTTTGCAATGTCTTCTCTCGGGCACTCGACAGAATAGTGTTTACAGACATTTGGCTGTTGTTGATGCGCGCAAGAATGGACGCCAGTGGCTGTCTCTGGATGTTACAACGGACAGTCGCACAGGATGTAGTGTACTGTCTGTTCGCAATGACAGGCATCGCTGAGAGCGTTGTCGGCCATTCCTATGACAAAAAAATGAGGTTTTGTAAATGCCACTTCTAGCCATAAGCGATGAAGAAGGATGGCTTCTCTTCGGTGGAGCCAAGTGGGAATGCAGAGAGCCATCAAAGAGGACATGTGGTGTCGACAATTCGTCTCATTGCTTGGTGGGCACCATAGTGAAAACATGATTTCACGCGCAAGTCGTCGAAGAATACTGGCTGCATCGGTCCATGAAAGGGCTTCTTTTCGTGTTCCTTCAAGTGCTACCTGTGCGGCAGTGTCGGCATGTTCATTCCCTAGTAGTAGGCAGCGTGAGTAGGCAGCGTGATCTCCTTCACAGTTCGAACAATGAGTTGTTTCTCAGGTGCAGTTGTCGGATATGTGTTGTATGGATGCACACATTGCGCAAGTGGCGCGCCCTCTGCAACTCTGCGATCCATGCCCGAAACGTTGAGACTTGAAACAACGACGAGGATCGGGAATGTATGGTCTCACACGGAGCTTACAATAGCCGGTTTCTATTGATTCTGGTAGGTCACTGGTTCCGAAGGTAATTATTACTTCTTTTGTTTTTGCTGTTGTCACGCCTGATTATTATTATGTGTACCTTCACAACGTTTTCATTTTGTCATCCTTCTAACAGCTCGCTTTCACTCAGATTGATAAGAGCATCATCCAAAATTACCCCACGGACTGTGTTCATAGACCTCTGTGGGCCCACTCAAACTGGAGTGTCCCCAAATGTTACAATTTTGGATAGTTTGTCGTATTGAGCTTTGTCACGAAGCTCCAGAAAGAGATCGCCACTTCCCATCTTTGTCACTTTATAAACTGTACCTATTGCTTCGGTGAGAGTTTTCGACACGAAAAAAGGTAAAATGGTACGTACTGTCTTCGTTTTGGCTATGAATGACATAGTACTTAGGGAAGGCCGATTTTGGTGTTTTGAGCATGAATGTGCTGTGTCTTCAATGCGCCACCTTTTCAGGGAGCGATCAAGAAGTGTGGGAGGGGAAGCATTTATCATTTGCCATAAATAGACTATAAAGCTCGGCAGCGGTGCCAGCCGCCCACCACCAAGCCCAACCAGGAACGTGGAAGGAGATGCTGGGCAAGTCCTGTCGACGCCAGCTGTACAGCGCTGCTATAGCCTAATATGGTATAGCCAAGACTGGGCATCCACGCAAGGTTAACCCTTGCCGCGAAAAAAATTGGAAGTAAACGGAAAAGAGAAGGTGACAGGACAGATAAAAAGTGTGAGACAAAGACAAAGATGTAAGAGGGGAGAGAGATGAAAAAGCGACTGCCGTTTTCCTCTGAGTGGGTAAGGCCAGGGGTGCCCTCTGCGTGAAGCCGGGGCCAAAGGGGCGTGTAGCCTCTGCCAGGGGCCTTAAAGGTCCAAGCGCCCAGCGTCAGCTCAACCCCCAGGATGCCCTTTTCCCCGGACACGGCTAAGCCACGCACGGCGAGGCGTGAAAGAAAGTCTTCCCCCCCCCCATTAGCTTGGGTCCGTGGTGTCGCAACACACCAAACGCCTGCGCAAGCAGGCGCCCTTGCGGTTTAGGGAGCATATACAGTAACTCTAATTTTGCTCTGGCGGCCCGAGACGCGCTTGTTGTGATCGACGGCGGAGATGACAAGCGGTTACCGCGAATGGTGCCCTGTATTCACACGTCACTTCTCGGGCTGTTCTTGACATGGCGCAGTTTCATGTAAGAAAACGCGCTTTCTATGTATGAAGCCTACCGAGGAGGAGCACGTTTATCTACAGTGAGGTACGCCGCCTTGCTTTGCACCGTGCTCCAACAGCGACAATTAACCGATGACGAGTCCGCTATGTGCAACTTGTTCGTTTGTTACATGCGAAGCATTTCCTAGTGAACTTCAGCGACTTTGACCGTATGTGGCTATCTATCTATCTAGCCGCCTACGACTTTTAGCTCTTCTACCCGTTTCGATAATGGGATCTATACCGAAATTGATATGGCATAATATGACTGTATGTCGAGCATTAGTGACTAGTGAAAACCTAAAATTCATGACATATATGTCATGAACGTCGTAATTAACATGTCATGGTCTTGCTGCTCTTGCAATGGTTTCGTTCACACAACAGATTACAAGCTAGTATGGTATGACATGACTGCATGGCAAACATAAGTGACAGGCCCTAATGTGGAAATCACGACATGGATGTAAGTAATGGATGGATGGATTTAAGCCATGTAAGTCATGATTACACGCCACGCTGATGGTGTGCTCGCGGTCGTTTCGCTAGCTTCACATATACCAAACTTGGTGTTACGTGACGTGAATGGATGACGAAAGTATCTAACTGGTGCAAACATGATAATCATGACATGCGTGTCATAAAAGAACATGAGCACATACCACGCTCATGATGAGCTCGCGGCCGTTTTGCTATAGCTTCACATATACCAAATTTTGTATTACATGAAGTGAATAAACTGGGAAGGTAAATCGTCCACACAAGAAAATCATGATATGCGTGTTATGTAGAGCATGACTACTTCCTACGCTCATAGCATGCTCGCTGCCGTTTCGCTAGCTTGAAAACACCAAATTTAGTGTAGCGTGACGTGCACGGACGACGAACACAAATGTCAGGCGCAAACATGCTAATCGTGACCAAAAGTCATGTATTTACATGGAACACTGATGGTGCTCTTGCAGCCGGCTCTCTAGCTTTATATACACCTTAGTAAGCATCGAGTGACTTCACTGTACTGCGAAGATGTATTACGTGTCCTAACATGCGAATCACGACATGCATGTCATGTCCCGCTCATGGTGCGCTTGCGGCCGGTTATCTACCTTGATATATATCAAGCAGCATATCAGCCTACCGCTGCTAGTGCTGGTATTGCAAACGTTACTGATGCTGTCGTTACGTGACTATAACCAACATACTTGAATTTTATCTAGATACGTGAGTGCGCATAACATTTCTACTAGTGTTTACTTTGAACTACGTCCATCCGTCTCGTGACGTTGTGCTGACTTTAAAGTGACATATCAACCTTTCTCATTCGTGATTCGTATATATATATATAATCTATTTACGCGGTGGATCTGCCAATTTTTCGCTTGTTCATTTACTTATTTTTCTTTATGAACATGATTACACAGTGACAGGGGTCAAGATAAAAGCACCTATATGCAGCTTGAGAAGCTCATATATATAGCCTTCGGTGTCTTTCGCACTGTGGTGACGGGCTAGCAGATGGACTATCGTAAAGTAATTTCCTCTTTTACCTCGAACTTTACCCTAGAGTTCATAATGTGCTGAAAATTAGTATTATTATATTAGTAGTAGTAGTAGTAGTAGTAGTAGTAGTAGTAGTAGTAGTAGTAGTAGTACAAGCGGCAGCAATTGGCGGATATGACAGAGGTGGCGCTCTTGAGTATTATGTATATATTGTGTGAAACAATTACACAAGAGTAAAAATAGGCCTCGTATCTCCATGCTAATCTGCAAATGTCGTCGAAAGACGATAGTTTTGCGTGTGGAGAGAGTGAACAAAACATTTATTTGATGTTCTGCGCAAGAAAATTGGTGAGTGATATTCGGGAGGCGCTGCGTTAGAGTGCCTCGAGTGTGCAGCGGAGACGAACGAGCGCATCACACACGTCACACGGGAGACATGAGCGCCATCCGGCAGTTTTTTTTTTCGAATATGAAGCGCGTGGCTCTGAAACGGGTGTGCGCGCCCGTCTCAGAGGTGATACAGTGTGGAACGCAAGGCGACGGGTAGGGGCCACCACCGTCTCGTATTATCAAAGCGTTGGAAACACTTGCCTTTTCGTGCAAGCGTTGCATGGTCAGCACAGCGTGATAAGCGCTACGGTCCTTAAAATTACTTATGTATGAATTTTCTAGTAGAAGACGCACATGCAGAATATATACGTGTTGTTATGGTGCCCCAGACATGCGCAATAATTGCTTTTTAATTGACAGTTGCACTAGTATGAATGCTAAACTTTGAGCAACATTGGTGGGCGCTGCGGATGGGATTGGCTGTTTCAAGTACCCGGAGCCGTTAAAAGTGGACAAACAGACAAATGTACAGACACACAGAGAGATCAAAATTTTTGCATCGAAGGTCCCCAAAAAACCACTATCTTCATTAAAAAACACAGCTATTCTAAAACCTGGACGACGCTTGAGCTTCGCCTTCAAGACTAGACCGTGATAGCATAACCCGGCCTGGTATGAATTGTCATCTCAATTACTAGATTATAGCTTCTGTTTCGGTGTTTGCTTCAAACATGTCGTGAGGGAACGAACGACTGTGCGTGCAACATGAATGAAAGAAGTGTAAACATAAATCCTGGCTTTTTTGGTTAGACACAATATAAATGAGAACGTCTACTACATGACATTGATATTGTTGTTTTTTTTTGTTCGAATAAATTTCAGTCATTGGCATGCTTTTGTGGTAGAACGTCTTATTGCCACGCAGAAAGTCTCGATTCGATTCGTACTCGTATTGAAGTTCTTTATTGTTTATTCTATTGGCAGGTTTCTTGATTTTTTTTTTTTTGGTCATGGACAAGATGTTTTCTCGCTCACTACCGAGGGCGCCGGCATCGGAATTTCTGCGAAACGAGCTCTTTAATGCTATCGCGTTCAAATAATATACAGTGCATAAATATTATAAATGTAAGTATAGGTGAAAAGCCAGTCATTTATTTGACAACGTAATTTGGGGGCATGATAAAGGCCCATACTGAAAGGTAGTCCTAACCTCCAACAAAAAAAAAATCGTGGCATATCCATGGAATAGAGGATGACGAGTGGGGCGAAGCCTTTGTCAATCCGTCCATTTGCCCGTACTTGTGCCCGTTCGTGCGTCCATCCATCCGTGCGTCAGTTCTGTTCGTGCATTCGTCCGTGCATCTATTCGTCCGTGTGTCCGTCTGTCTGTCTGTCCGTCTGCTTGTGTGTCTGTCCATCCGTGAGTCCGTCCGTCCATCTTGTGAACACTGCTAGTACTGCCATCTCACTTCTTTTTATCGTATATTCATCATATACAAGTACCGCCATCCAGCGAACAATCCAAGGACTAAACGAGAGTATGTACCACATTTCTGCTGTCAGCCTTTTGCTACCACCGAGAGCGCGATAACGACGCCGTGCTACGTTTTTCGTAACATGCGGACATGAGGATATGTGTCCGGGGGCAGATATGTGCCACTGGTATGCGGATCTGTGCCACAGGTTTGTGCCATGCCATGAGGAAGATTTGTGCCACGCCATGAGTAGCTACGGCCCTAATATCGCAGGAAAGTGAGCGGACGAGCGAAACACGTTGAGACGATGTTACTATAGCCAAGTTTTTAAATCAGGCACAGTGAGTAAATCATTTGCATGACATAATTTTTTCTTGATTGGAGCATAAACTAATTACTGTTGATCGTGATAAACCCCAAAGAAATCCAATAGAATTCAAAAGGTGAGAGCGAGCTTTGTTTCGCAAAGATATAAAGCTCACTGCCGAACACAAGATCTATGACGTTCAATATGAGAATTACAACAAGGTAACGTACTACCGTCGTTTTTCTGGACAATTTTTGATCTCACGCGCAAAGTGGGAGCTCGCGCCCGGTATACTTCCGCGCTTGTTCCCAGCTATTCTAACCCATAGATCGAAGCTAAAGTGTTCATAACGAAGGCACCACACTTCCCCGAAACGCACGGCACTCCTCGAATGCCCAGTTTCCGATTTGGAGGAGCCGCCGGAAATAGAACAGCAAGATGAAAGGCACGTAACGAACAGCGCTAGCGATACTTAGATAGTTGCATCACAGTGTCATTCGATCAATTGTCAACTGCCGCTCTGCCTTCAAAACAGTTGATATTTTTGCTTTAGTATACACTTCTGTTGTCATCACAATCATATATAAGTGGTCATCTTTTACCAATGAACATGTTTGTTACATTTGCTTCATATTACAGCAGTAGATATTTTTGACAATCGCAGCGTTATCATTTCTTAACCTCATAGCAGGTAACGAGGTGTGGCACATGTCGGTGTCGCTTCTTCCCGGTACAGCGTAGTCCACCAGTAACGCACTTTCAGTGTGCTACATCTGCGAGTACGATCGCAGAACAATGAATAAGTGTCAACGTGCAAAGAGTGTCTGGCATCACTCACAAGTAACCCTGGGGCAGCCGGGCCCAAACCACACAAAAGTGCACTCACTCAGATGAGGTGTTTTCGAAAAGGCTGCTTACATCCTCCCTTACGAGGCCTTATTTCTACATTAAAAGCTATTCAGAAAGCTGTCGAAACGCTTTTCACGAAAACACCCTGGTTGATGACCTCCTTTGGATTGTTGGAAGTTGCAGTGGTTGCCACTGCATCTTTTGAGTTATATCCCTCGTGATGAGAACGTGATGGCTAGAGCAGTAATATTTCATATTCTGAAGAGAACATCTCTTCTTTTTTCTTTTTTTTTTTGCTAGACAATAAATCGAAGCTTTCTGAAAAGAAGGAAAATGCGATAAGTAAGGTGAAGTTGCTGCAACAATTTGTACTCTGTTCTCGATTGATAGCCGTCGTGAAGACTTGTCTAGTGTACTAGAGAATGGTACTAGTTTTTCGAGAACTTGTTTTTTGTAACTAGTAGAAAACATGAGTACTGTTCTTCTGGGACAATTTTGTACTCCAGTACGTCAACTTCGTTGAGGCTTTTACAGACGTTTCTGAGCCATTTTTCGTCTAGGCAACACAGCTCTGGTTAAAACGATAGCGGTCTTCATAAAAACTACGCTGAAAATACTCATTCATGTAGAACCTCCCGCGATTTGAGGTTAGACGCAATGCAAACAGCAAAAATATAGGCAAGACATTGATTCTCAGCCAACTTGCAATGGGCAACGCATTCGGGCCAACCTATACAGGCGACCTTGTGCGCATCCACATAAGAAGTCCACACATGTGGCGTCAGAATGTCGACTGGAAGCGCCATGAATGGTTAAGTTTGATAGTAGCACAACAAGAAAGCCGCCGCAGTACGCCGCCGTAGCAGACGATGCACTGAAAGTAGCACAAAATCTGACTGCAGCGCCGCTGGTTCTCGCGACCGCCGTTTGCCCCATATATGAAGTTTCATACAATAAAAAAGGTCCCCACCTCCTCGAAAGGAATCGTGAGGAAAAGCGAATACATTGCATAGCGTTCGTAACGCCGTTTCGCACGTGAGAACCCAGCGTTAGAAGAATAACCTTTTATTTCTCTTTTTCTTACACCGTGCAGCCAATAGCGCCGTTCGCCGCACGTGGCGTGCTTCTGTCGCGATAAACGTGGTATGCGTTTGCAGCTCTAGTAGCTGCGTGCACGGTTGGAAAATACTATGAAGTGAACAAAACAAACAGCGTTCTCGGCTCGGCGTTGGCGATTCACAGCGGCGTCTGGAGCACACATTAGACAGTTTAGCGTTAACGTGATAGCGTAGGTTAAGGGAATGGCGTTACCGTACAGCAAACGTTTGTTGTGGGCAGCGTCTTATAGTTTAGCGGGATAGCGTTTACGTGGTTTACGTGCCCCAGCTGAGATGGTGGCACCACCTGTTATATGGTTAATAAGTTAAACAGTGAAAAGGAAAAGAAAACGTGAATGTTTGCCTATGCCACCACGCGAAGCATTGTTAGAAGTTTATTTTAGTGATAATAAAAGTAAATAAATACGAACCACGCACCAAACGCTAAAACATCTATGTTGCCGATTTGTGTACATCGATCTTGTAGTTAGGCCTAGACGCGTTCGAAATGGGAAGCTATCTCAAAAACTACGCCAGCTTATCTGTAATACTCAGTCATCGAAGCTAACTGAAGGCAAGCGAAGCCACTTTGAGCAGTCGTTTGCTGCGAACAAGGTGAACCTTTCAACAACTATGCCAAAATCACTTCGAAGTGGGCGTCGGAGAGCGCCGCCATGTTTACGTACACTACCTACACCTACGCTACCACGGTAACGTGAAATATGGAAAATACCGCGCGTACGGGAAGCGGTGCGGGTGACGTACGTAACTGCGCATGCGCACTTCGATTCCGGTATCACGGTATACCCGGTAACCCGGTAAGCCCGGTATACTATAACTTCCATTTCCGGATGTTCTTGAGAGGCACCGAGCAGAGAACGGTCGAGAATGACGCGTGAGTGGACGGGAAAATGGGGCACATGGAGGAGAGAGAGCGAACGGCGAGAGAAAGAGTGATGAAGCACTACACCACCTTCTCCCACGCTCTCTCACCATAAGCTCTGGTTGCTAGGGGTGAGGAGAAGCGCGCGCGCCGGCAGCTGTTGCTGTGGGAGAGGGAGCGAGAGTAGAGAGATAACACCTGCCGGCGCTTGCACGAAACGCTTGCACGAAAAGGCAAGTGTTTCCAACGCTTTGCTAAGACGACACGGTGGCGGCACCTAACCGTCGCCTTGCGTTCTACACCTTATCGCCTCCAAGACGGGCGCGTACACGGCGCGCTTCGTTTTCTAGGATAACTGCCAGATAGCGCTCATGTCTCACGTGTCACGTGACTCGACGCGCTCTTTCGCCTTCGCTGCATGCTCGCGGCACTCCGACGCAGCGCCTCCAGAATACCATTCACCGATTTTTTTGCGCAGAACATCAAATTAACGTTTTGTTCACTCTTTCCAGACGCAAGACTATCGTCTTTCGGCGACATTTGCAGTGTAACATGCAGATACGTGGCCAATTTTTTTCATAAGCGCGTCTTGCCAAAACTTGTTTGAATGGGCTGCATAATGAAAGCAAAGTTAAGTAGACGTACCGGCACGCTCATCTGACTCGACTTCACAACAAAACGAGAGGTGCCTTGGTGGCAGACCACCAGGACCAATGCACCTGCGATCGCACCATACAAGACTTTAGTGTTCCTCACTTAATACTGTACTGCTATTTTTATAAATAAATAACGCGTACTATCGAAGCAAAACAAGAATGTTTTTTTCTAATGTAAAAGTAATTCACTTTATCTTGATGCCAAATCTGGAACGCAGTGACAGAGCAATGCATACCTTGGGGCTTATATTTGTCCAGGTTTCACATTTACCGCATAGCCACAAAAACTTTTTGCAATAAAATTTACGTTCAGAAGAATGAAGCAAGTTCAATTTAAATATCGCTTGATATCGCTTTGTTTTACACTCAGCAGACAAGCGTCACAATTCACATCATGAGTAACGCGATCCATCGAAAGTAGATCCGAAGCTTGTACTTCCCATAATTCGTGCCCCGTCGCAGTGGTCTAGTGGCTAAGGTACTCGGCTGCTGACCTGCAGGTCGCGGATTCGAATCCCGGCTGCGGCGGCGGCATTTTAGATGGTGGCGAAAATGCTGTAGGCCCGTGTGCTCAGATTTGGGTGCACGTTAAAAAACCTCAAAACCTCAGGTGGTTGGAATTTCCGGAGCCCTCTACTAAGGCGTGTCTCACAATCATATGGTGGTTTTGGTACGTTAAATGCTGCATATCAATCAAATAAATTCCCACAATTCTCATAGGGTTCTTCATATGAGTGTCGATGAAAGCTGCCGGAGTTTCGTAAGTGGGATGATAGATCAACTTTGACGACCACCGCCCCATCTTTCATCTTTAGCTTCTTTTCATGGAAGTGGACATCAGAGTAGCCATGATGCGCTGCTCCATAGCCAGTGTGGCTTATCTATTTTCACGCACGCGTGACGACAATGCTGGGCAGCATGCATTTGTAGACATGTGTTTTTTTTTTCGTAATGAGAGTGAACAATAAAGTAACAAGACTACGGCCATCCGTCTGCGTCACGCCTCCTCTCGGGTAACTGATACGTCAGTTTCTTTCCCGCTCTTTTTCGTTGCTGCTGCTGCTGATGCTGCTGTGTGTAAGGAAAGAAGAAACACTGTATCCGCGTTTGATGCCAACGTGTGTGGTGTATTTCCTCTCCTAAAACAAGCACAGGATGTCTACGCTCGAGTGACGCTGGGCATCCTCAGTTTTCTTACTTGGAGCACTCGAGTTGCGGGAGCGTGTGCATTCGTGTCCTGTCTTTGCATACGTGATGGTACACGCATCGGTCAGCTTGGACGCGGTCCTTCTGAAGCTGCGGACGGCCGCCAAGACGTTCAAAAGGCGTACGTCACGTATCAATGGAAGGAAGTCACGCCGTCATTCTCTCGCGTAGAGGTGGACGCTCGATACGCCTACTATAGTTTCATTTTCCTTGGCAGGCGCCCCTGTACATATAGAAGCGGATATATCGCAGAAACTGCTCTACATGCTTCTGAAACAATGAACTACTCAGGCTGTTCGGGGAAAATTAAATCCTGTGCGCAATTTACGAAGATTCTCGACTCGCACATGCTCCTCATTGCCTATTTGTTGCCCATCGCACTGATAATACATTGTTTACCATAACTGCACCTAGTCACATCTTGCAGACAGATCTAGCATATTTTAAAGTTAAGCTTTCTTTTTTAGTATATCTGAGTTTTCATGACTGTAGCTTTTGCAGCAGGCTCACATTGCCTCGCAAAACATGTCTCGCTGAACATGCCTCACAGTATGGCTGTAACGAAGGAGCAAAAAAAAAATGTTGATTGATATGTGGGGTCAAACATCTCATAACCGACATGTGATTATGAGAGACGCCGTGGTGGAGGGCTCCGGACATTTAGACCACTACTGGGGTTCTTTAACGTCCACCGAAATCTGAGCACACGGGCCTACATAACTAAAAAACCCCTCTAACGCTACATTTGACAAAAACGGGACAGAGAACATGACAGGGCGGCGTCCTGACATGTTCTTATCTGTTCCGTCTTTGTCAAATGTAGCGCTAGAATTTTTTTAAGAATGTGTCCCCAACTAGCCCCACAACGTGTTTTCTCTCTCTCTCTCTCTCTCTTTCTCTATTTCTCATTTTATTTTTCCATCTCTTTCTCTCTTTCTTTGTTTCTCTCTATTTCTCACCTGACTTCTGCTGTTTTTATCTGTAGTTTTTGTGTCCGTTTTTTGGGGGGTCCTCTCTCTCTGACTCTCTCTCTCTCTCTGAATTTATTTCAGTGTCTTTCTATCTTTCTCTTCCTTTTTATCTGTTTCTATTTAAGCTATCTCTTTCTCTTTTTGTTTATCTATTTATTTCTCTCTCTCGATTGTTATTTTTCACGCCCATCCGACTTATTGCATCCCACGCTTTAAAAAATCAGCTGAGCTGGAGAGTGCGCGCTGGGTGCATATTTTCTGGAAGCGAAGCAGGTGATAGAAGCTGACGTAAAGAGCGCGCGCCGGTCGAGTTATTGCGTTCAGTTGGTTTTTTTTAAGTACTTCTGTAGTGGAGCATACGCATTAACGCGTATGCACCTTCAGAATTAGAGAACGAAAAACCCCGCGCTATGATTGCTTGAAAATATGTTTTTTTTTGTCCGAGATTATTTTCTGTTGGTAAAACCATAAGCCTTTTACTTAAAGATCTTGCCACCTCGTTCTTGGCCGATCCCCCTTTGTGGGTGTGTGCCAGAATACCAAGGATCATCATCATCATCAAACCTGTGCTGCTTTTGCCAGACTTTCCAGGCTGGCAAGGTGCGTGTTTTAGGGCGTAGAAGTAGACACCAGTGGACCACCAGTGGGAGCCCAGAAGAAGCTCTTTGATTTCACCGATAAGCTGCCACGCTGCAGTGCCGTGCTCAACCTGCTGGGGTGTTCTTGGCTGAGGATTGAGTGGTTTTAACTTTCTGTCTTAGAGTCCGATTGTATAGTTTATCTGTTTCTGAGTCTAACCATATCTCTAGTGCCCATGTCGACTACTTCTCCTGGCCAGGCGTGATCCGCCTGGTCAGCGTCCCTGCCGTTTAATGAATTACCGCTAGACTCCTTTTTCCGCAGTGGTATCGACAGCATTCCTGTAGCACTGGTACCTACGAATGGAGGCTTCATCAGACTTTCAAACCCTCAGGTGGTTCAAAAGGAACTTAAGACAACTTCAAATCATTTCCAGACCATCACAGATTTGCGCCAATTTGGGCGAGGAGGTATCGTGTGTAGGTCGCCGGATCAGACCTGCGTGCAGGATCTTCTCAAATGCACCTCCTTTGCTGCTACCCCGGTGAGTGCTTTTATTCCGCCACACCTTGCATGTACCAAAGGCCTTGTACGGGGAGTCGACTCCAAGCTGAGTCCAGCTGAGACCCTAGACAGGCTCTCTGGAGCAGGCGTAATTTCAATTTCCCGGTGTAATCGCCTAGTCGACAACCAGAGGGCACCAACCGAATCTGTTATCGCGACATTTGTGGGCACAAAATGCCCGTCAGAAATTAAATTATGGCCACTGATCTTCCGAGTAGAACCCCTCGCTTCTCGTCCGATTCAGTGCAAGAACTGCTGGAGATTCGGCCACAGTGCGGGAGGATGTAAATCTAACCTTCGTTGTAGCACCTGCGGAGAGAGTCATCCTTCAAGCAATTGTACTGCAACAGTGGAAAAGTGTTGTCTATGTGGGGGCAGTCACTGCGCCGACAACTCTGACTGTTCCGCTCGTTCCCGGGAGGTTCAAATCCTAGAAGTTATTGACCGCCGCCGCTGTTCTCGAAGGGAAGCCATTGACATAGTTAGAGACAGGGCTTTTGGATACTCTGGTATTACAGCGCGCTGCACTTCCAGTATGGACTCAACCCTATCGCAGGCTATTGAAACTGCTGTGAAAAAGGCAGTGAGTAAGGCAATGGATAAACTAATATCTAACCTTTCCGACTGTTTAGTGCAAATTCTTTCAAGCCAGATTGGACAAACAGTACAGACTAGAACAGAACCTGCAGTATTACACATTACCAGTGACGCTACACAGCTACGCAATGTAGTGATGGACGAACTTTCTGCATCTGCAGGCAAGGCTAAGCAGCCAGGAACACAGGTGCACTTGGACCGACATTCGCCTCGGCCGAGTACAAGTACTGATACAGATATGGAACTAGATATACGATCTAATAAACGTACAAGATCCCCTATCTTCACCGATCTCAAGTCCAAATCTAAACGGAATGAATCAGCTATTTCGCGTGATGATGCTAACAAGGGCGCGACATGCGCCTCTGCGGTGCGCTCAACACCATAGGTCAGTTGAGGGTACTACAGTGGAACTGCCGTTCTATATTCTCAGCCTCAACCGACTTACATTACTGTTGCAATAATTTTAATCTTGATATTATAATTCTCCAAGAAACTTGGCTTACACCAGATAAAAATTTCCATCTTGCCGGTTTTCGTTCTTTTCGATTAGATCGCCCATCACGTGGTGGTGGTTTAATGATCCTTGTATCAAGTAAATTATGCCATAGGGCGAAAATTTCTTTCAGAATGTTAGACTTGGATTGTGAATTATTAGCATTAGACTTGTGTCTCCCCAGATACCATCCTTTTTTAATCGTAAATTGTTACTTCCCCTCCGGTGTGCAAAGCACGCGTTATCTTGACAGCGTTTTGGTAGCATGTAGAAAGGAAATCGTGCTCACAGGAGAATTTAATTCACACCATTTGTCTTGGGGTATAAAGACAGATTCTTGTGGTAGGCGACTGTGGGATTGGACTATTGATCACAACCTTTCCTGTCTGAATAAAGGTCATGTAACATTTTTCCGAGGTCAAACTAGCTCAGTATTGGATTTAACGTTTTGCTCCAATGCAATCAAAATTTTGTCATGGGCTGTCCTGGATTCGGCAACTAACAGTGACCATCTTCCTGTAGTTTTTGACATTACTTGTCCAACAATAACTTTAGATAAGCCAAAACGTACATACAACAACCATAGCAAATTTCAAGCCTGCCTCCGTTCAGCCATTTCCAAGCTTGAAAATGCCAGTACTAAGGAGATTGCATCTACGATTGGTTCAATGCTGGAGGGATCTAGAAAAAATTCTGAATTTTCTATTCCATCCAATAAACGATCCTCCTCTCGTTGGTGGAACGATGAGTGTACGCGCGATTAAAGAAGCCGAAAAGCCGCTTGGAAAAAACTTCTTCTTAATCAGAGCCCAACAAACTGGAAAGACTATCAATTCCTTGCTGGCGTATTTAAGCGTACAGTGAACCGCGCGAAAGAAGAATACGAGAGTAGACATTTTGATTATCTTTCTAAATCAAAAAATAAGCGTGCTTTTTTCGCTTATCTTCGGACAAGAAAAGTACTACCAGCTCCTTTAACGTTGCAGTCATGTGTCTTGACGCCAGTAGAAATGAACACCTCTCTAGAAGACATAGCGCAAGGTTTAAAACACCGCTTCACTGCGAATTTTTCGGCTATTCAGTCCGTTCTGGTAAACTTGCATGAATTTCCAGAAGTTTCTTTAGCTGAATTGAATCAGACGGTATTATGCTTACCGAGGACGGCTCCCGGACCAGATGGGATTACGAACTCTATGTTGAAATGTTTACTCCAGGAATCGCCTAATCATTTGCTAGAACTAGTGAATTATTCTTTAGGGAATGCATGGATACCCCCAGAATGGAAACTTGCCAAAATTGTATTGTTGCTAAAAAATGAAAATGATGCATACACATTGGATAACATAAGGCCGATCGCACTGACATCAAACTTAGTGAAATTGGTTGAGAGAATCATCAATATACGAATTAATGAACTTGTAAACATGAGGTCTATTCTAAGTCCCTGTCAAATTGGGTTCAGGGCTGGTTGTTCAATTTGGGATGCCCACGTTGACTTAGAAAGTAGGCTTCAATTAGCTCGGCTACATAAAAAATATGCTGCTTTAGTTACCTTAGACATCGCTAAAGCATATGATACCGTGGAGCACTGTATTTTGATAGATCGATTAGAATACCTTGATTTTCCATCATACATAGTAGCGTGGGTTCACAATTTTCTCGCAGACAGGAAATTTTATTGTTTTAAAGATGGGTTTTCATCATCTACTCATACCCAAACAAGGGGAGTACCGCAAGGCTCGGTGCTTTCACCGGTGCTATTTAATTTACTAATGAGCACCATCCCACGTAAACAGGATATAACAACTTATGTTTATGCAGACGATATCGCATTTTTTGCAATGGCAGATAACATTCAGACCTTATATGAACGGCTGCAGACTCACCTTAATATATTAGAGAGCTGGCTTGATGGCAACAGCTTTTTACTTAATCCGAGTAAATGTGCCCTCCTTGTTTTCCCGCTGCAATACCCTGTGAACATCTCTCTGTCTTACCATCATGAGGATATACCACAGGTAGAATCTGTTAAATACCTTGGAGTCATTTATCACACATCGCTTAACTGGCAATCTCATATCGAATATATCGCCGGAAAAGGTGTGCGGGCCATTGGCATATTACATAGGCTAAGCAACTACCGCACAGGTATGAGAAGAGACACATTATTAATGATATATCGCATGTATGTTCGTCCCATTTTGGAATTTGGTTGTGTGCTTTTCTCTGGAGTTCCAGCTTACAAGTTGCGGCCTCTGATTCTTCTGGAAAGAGAAGCTTTGCGCCTATGCCTTGGCCTTCCCAAAACAGTCGCCAACAATGTGTTGTATCTCGAATCGAGGGTCCCTCCGCTTTCTTGTAGAGTTCGCCTTCTGACTGTTCAGACATTCTTAAGAATTTATGAATCACCATTACGACATTCAGAAACAGTCTTTATTTCCACCCCGGAATCATTTTTTGCTGCTAGATGGTCGCGAGTTCACACGCCACAAATTATATTTGTGCAAAATTTACTGGAGCCTCTAAACTTACGTATATGCGACATCATGCCGAGTCGTTATAATTCAGCCCCGGTGGAAATTCAATTCGACGACATTTTTCCTAATAATGCCAAATTACTTCCCTATAATATTTTGGATGGTTTACTACAAGATCACCTGCGCCGTATTACAACGAACGTTATTATTGCTACGGACGCATCGCAATACGACGAAAAGTCAGGGGTTGGTATTTTCAGCCCGATTTTAAATTGGATTTATTCCCTTCGACTACCCGATTTCATACCCGTTTTTGTGGCTGAGTTTCTGGCAGTAGTGCTCGCCTTACGCAAGCTAGATACAGCAATTACATCAGCTGTCATAATAACAGATTCCCTATCTCTCTGTGCAGCACTTTCTGTTGGTGCTGATAATCACGTAACAAGGGCGTTCGGTGCACTAGTACCTGTGCATTTGAGAAAAGTGCGATTAGTTTGGGTGCCTGGACATAAAGGTTTGTTTCTGAATGAAATAGCCGATTCCTTAGCTAAGTCGTCAATCAGCGAACCAATTCTACCGCTCTGTCCATCATCCGCTTATGTGACTGCTGCTCGATTCCGCAGACGTACGCTTATGCAAGTCTTTAAAGGTTCAGCACTAACAAACTCTACAGAATATCGCCATTTATTATATCCCTGGCGAAGAGACTTTTGCCGCACTTGAAAAGAAGAAGTAGCTATCACAAGGCTGCGTTGCCGGGTACCAAATCTAAATTTCTATAAAAACAGGTCTGCTCAGGCACCTTCGCCACTGTGCGCATTCTGTGATGAACTGGAAACAATAGACCATTTCTTTTTGACCTGCAGGCGGTTTAACACATTACGAAAAACCCTATTAGAAATACCTTTGCGTGGCATTGGTATGGACTTATCTCTGCCTGTCATTTTGTCTTTTGGAGCTTCCATTTCTGGTTTCTCTAATGGCACAGTATGCGCGGCCGTCCGGGACTATATTGATGAAACTAATAGGTTGACTAATTAACCAGTTTCATTATCTTAACATGTCCACATAATTATATACGTATAAAATCAGATTATAGGTCTATTCTAAGAATAAATTTGTTTATGTAAATATTTGTATGCATTACATTAAGCACCACACTTGCCTATAGGCTATCGGTAATCTTTCTGTTATACCTTCATCATTCTAAATCTGAACAGTAAATTTTAAAGCCACTCGATTCTTGGCCAATCCCCCACAGTGGGTATGCGCCACTAACAATAGGAGAACAACAACAACAACAACAACTTTCCATACGGCCATTTTTCGTTGCGACCTCGTTGCGACTTCTCCGGTTGAATAAACATCATTACATTTGGTGGAGGCTACTGAGATCCCAAAAGCAGACCTGGAGCTCCACTCTCGCAAGTTGGCCAATAGACCACCGCACAACATGACTGACGCAGTCGCCAACCAGCCCATCCCAGCACAGCCAGCACCATCAAAGCGCCATCTACCTGCCCCGGGGCTACCCGTCAACGGGACCCACCACTCATCAGCGGCAGTGGGGAGCAAGACGTCGAAGACTGGCTCTCTTCGTACGAACACGTAAGCTCTAGCAGCAAGTGGGATGACGACTCTAATCTCGCCTATGTTATCTTTTACTTGGCTGACGTCGCTAAGCTTTGGTTTACGAACCGCGAAACCGCCATCGCCAACTGGTCCACCTTTAAGACCCTCGTGACCGAAGCGTTCGGCCGACCAGAAGTCCACAACCTCCGCGCTGATCAGCGTCTATGCCACTGAGCCCAGCAGCCTGGCGAGACGTTTATTAGTTATATTGAGGATGTGGTCGACCTCTGCAGGCGTGTTAACCCATCTATGCCCGAAGAAGGAAAAATTCGACAGATTCTCAAGGGCATCGAGGATGGCGCATTCCATATGTTGCTGGTGAAAAGCCTGACCACGGTGGAAATCCTCGTAAGCCTGTGCCAGAGCTTCGATAAATGGCGCCATCAGAGTTCCATCGCCCGACAGAGTGTCCCACCACAAGATTCAATCTCTGCCGTCACACTCGCAAATTGCAACGTTTTGTCAAGGAACTCTGTACAACCAAATCAAAGACTTCATCAGGGAGGAAGTCGCCCGACAGCTCTCTCTGTTGTCGCATAGCGAAGCGCCAACCTCAAGCCTGCATTAGACACTGCAGCAGGCCATACGCACTGAAATTCGCGATTCCCTCTGTAACGAGTGTGTGGCGTCCTGCCTAGCCTATTTTCATTACCTCGCCTAGTTAGGCAGGCTTGGTAAATACCTTGGTCGTGCTTGGTAAATAAACACTGACGAGCGCTTCTCGGCAGTCAGTAGCTGTTACTCAGCCATGCGTGTGGTGTCGTGCTTGTCAGAGAGCGGTGCCTCGGCCCTCCCTCTCGTCCATGGTCTTCGGGACAGATCATGACACTGGCGGCGAGTTCAGTCAACGAGTCGACCCACGCCATCGAGGGCGGCAAAAAAACGCCCCCCGAATTTGACGCCATGCCGCTGTACGGAAGGGTCGAGCCATTCGAGGGAGACGGGTCCGCCTGGTCCATCTATGAGGAGCAAGTTCACGCGTTTTTCTACACTTACGACACGCCCAAGGCGAAAAAAGGGACGTTTTTCTGGTAAGTTGCGGAACCTAAGTCTTCAATCTCCTTCTCGACCTCCTAAAACAAGCTATACCGCATACCAAGACGCTCAGTGAGTTGCTCACTACACTGCGCTCGCACTCCAGTGCGGCTTCATCTACGCTAATGGGGCGTTTCTGCTTCAACAATCGGAGCCGCCGGGAAGGGGAGAGTTTGTCGCTGGACTATGAGGTTTCGCGACTACCTGCGCTTTCGGGGGCCAGCTGGACTCGCTGCTGTGGAACCGTTTCGTCTGCGGCATAAACAACCCTGGCATGCAGACGCGTCTCCTGAAACTTTCCGACCCCTCACTGGACGACGTGGTGAAAGCAGTGCTGGCAATGGACGCGGTGACCAAAGACGCCAGCGAAATTGCGCGTGTGGCGTCAACGGAAGCTGCGGTCAACAAGATGGAGGCTAGGGGTGGTAGATGCAGTCGCTGTGGTGACGCCCATTCCCCCTCTCAGTGCCAGTTCATGCATTCGAAGTGCTTCACGTGCGGAAAAACTGGGCACCATGCACGAGTATGCCGAAGGGGAATGCAGAACTGCGGACCACAGCAGCAGCCTGGATCAATCCCAGGTTCCAAGTCAGCCCGTGGTCAGGATAGGCGTCGCAAGTGGCGGCAGGAACGTGCGGCAGCAGGCTCGGGTTCCTCCGCGGCCAGGCTCAACGTCATGACCAAGAACTCGCCTATTTTCAACATGTGGCACACAGACCTAGTCCCGCCATCTGTGCCGCCTTACGTACTAACCGTCGAAGTTTGCGGGCGCCGCAACTCTATGGAACTAGACACAGGTGGCAGTGTGTCGGTCATGGCTGGCAAACTTTTCAAAAGGACCTTCCCCTGAGTGGCCGTCGAGGCTTCAGGCATCATGCTGCGAAGTTAATCGGGCGAGCTTTCCCAGGTCCAAGGCCAGGCCCAGGTCAGCGTTCGTTTTGGCAACAGGGAAGCTACCCTTCCTCTGTATTTGACCACGGGGTCGTCACCGAAGCTGCTCGGCAGGAATTGGATTTGCGCACTGGGTATTCGGCTGCCAGAGGGCCAGCAAACAGCCCTACATAGCGTACAAATCATCCCGAGCCTCCTAACGGAGTTCCAAACACTGCTCAAGCCAGGGATGGGCACATTCGCCGGTACGACTGCTTGCATCTATGTACCCGAGGAAGTCCGCCCTCGGTTTTTCAAGCCTCACCCGCTGCCGTTCGCACTTAAGGGGGTCACCCAGGAGCTGCAACGGTTACAGTGAGAAGGCATCCTGGTACCAGTCAAGACTGTGGAGTGGGCCACTCCCATCATTACAGTTCCCAAGCGAGACGGTAGTGTCAAAATCTGTGGGAATTTCAAAGTTACGATCAACCCCGTCGCTACCATCTAAAAATACCCCCTGACTCGGATTGAAGATCTCTGGTCGGCTTTGTCTGGTGGCCAGAAATTCACGAAGCTTGACCTCAAAGATGCGTACCAGCAGTTGGTGCTCCAGGAGGCCTCACGGAAGTACGTCACAATATCGACAACTATGGGGCTTTTCCCGTATACACGTTTACAATTCGGCGTGGCCTCGGCACAAGCCACTTTTCAGAGAGAGATGGACAACCTCTTCTGGGACATGAGGCACGTCGCAGTGTACTTAGATGATATTCTTGTCACCGGTATTGACGACGCAGACCACATGCAGAATCTGCTCAACGTTCTGGCGAGACTTCAGGATGCTGGTCTCAAGCTCAGGCGAGAAAAGTGCATGTACCTGGTCCCTAGTGTATAATACCTGGGACACGTCATCTCCCAGGTCGGTCTGACTCAGGCCCCTCAGAAAATTGAAGCTGTTCTAAAGGCGCCAAAGCCCCGAAACAAAAAACAGCTGCAAAGCTACCTTGGCCTCATAAATTTTTACAGGAGGTTCCTGCCCAACCTGTCTGCACGTCTGCAGCCACTGCACATTCTGCTTCGAGATGGTCAGCATTGGGCGTGGAAGAAGAAGCAGGACATGGCCTTTGAGCACAGTAAACAGCTAATCACCAAGGCACCGGTGCTGGTGCACTTAGATCCAGCCAAGCCTGTTGTTACTGTAGAAACATCACCATATGGCGTGGGAGCCACCCTGGCCGCCCCAATAACGCCCGGTGTCGTTTGCTTCTCGCCGTCTTCACACAGCAGAGCCGCGTTACAGCCAGCTGGATAAGGAAGGCCTCGCCCTATTGTTTGGCATCGAGCGTTTTCACCAGTACCTGTGGGGCAGAAAGTTCGAGGCAGTCACGGACAACAAACCACTGCTGGGGCTAGTGGGGCCAGACAAGGTGGTCCTTGTGCAGGCAGGCATCTCCTCAAGTGGTACAATGGGCGTTGAAGCTGGCAGCCTACAGCTACCAGTTGGTGTACCGTCCGGGAAAATACCTCAGGCGTGCTGATTCCCTGAGCTGGTTACCGCTGCCAGAGGTGCCTGCTTCGGTTCCAGAGCCAGCTGAAGTGCTCATGCTGGAGCATGTGTACACGGGGTAATCTCCAGGTCTGCTGTGTCGCAGGTGACCAGTTGGGACCTGGTCCTGTCCCAGGTGGTGAAGGCAGTCTACCGAGGGGAGGCATTGGTGCAACAGCCTTACAGCCACAAGGCTGCTGAGCTGAGCCTGGAGCAAGGCTGCCTACTTTGGGGTTCCAGGGTGGTGATCCCACAATGTCTCCGGTCAAGGGTTCTGCAGTTGCTGCACGCTGGGCATCCTGGCATGAAAAAGACAAAAATGGTCACTCAGTCCCACGTTTGGTAGCCTGGATTGGACCAGGACATTGCTCACATGGTACGGAGCTGCCAAGTCTGCCAGGAACATCAGGAGGCTTCACGTCATGTGTAGATCCCCCATGGCCATTCTTACAAAGACCCTGGTCCCGCCTTCACGTGGATTTTGGGGGCTCCTTCAAAGGTGACTACTTCGTGGTGGTGGTTGACGCATTCTAAAAAAGGGTGGTGCCTACCACTCCGTCAGCAGGTGTGACCATTGCAGCACTGCGGCAGATCCTTGCAGCCCAGGGGCTGCCAGACATCATAGTCTCCGATAATGGGCCCACTTTCGTCATGCACAGTATCTCGCTTGGCTGACAAAAACGGAATCCGCCGAATGATGGTTCCTCCATATCACCCTGCTTCAAACGGTGCAGCAGAGCGGGTAGTGCAGACGATTAAGGATAAACTTAAGAAGAGCCAGGTGGGGGATTTCCATACGCAGGTCACCCGCATACTCTTGCAGTATCGGACCACACCCCATGAAGTCACCGGCCGTGCCCCCTGCGACCTTCTGCTGGGACGGATGGTGAAGATACTATTGGACATTCTACACCCAGACCTCCGGTCCACGGCGCTCCTCAAATAGCTGAAACAGAAGCTGGCTGCTGACAAAGGGTGCCATCCTGGGCCATTGCCCGAGCCTGGAATACCAGTATTCGCCAGGAATTTCCGTCCTGGCCCACCTTTGTCTGCTGGACAAGTGGTCTCGCCTGCAAGCTCCTCCTTCCTGCTCGTACGAATGCAGGATAAAACCACATGGCACCAACATGCTGACCATGTGAGAACTTACCGTGGGACAGGGCTTGCATCCACTGCAGCACCAGTTGCGGCCAGTGAGACAACCGTTTTGCAAGGAACAGGCGCCTCCAGTTGTGCGCCACTAGTTGGGCCACCAGCTAGTTCAGTGCCATCATAGCCAACGACGGCAGAATCTCGGGAGGAACCGAAAGCGGCTCAGGCAGCACCTAGTGCTACCGCACCTGTACCCAGGCGGAGCAACCGACGACGAAGAGCACCAGACCGCTTTTCGCCCACCTAAGGCAATGCTGAACCGGCTAGGACTTGTAATTGTTTTTTGTGTGCAATAACTAGGGGTGAGGGGTGTAACGAGCGTGGGGGGCCCTGCCTAGCCTACTTTCATTACCTCACCCAGTTCGGCAGGCAACGTTGGTCATGTTCGGTAAATAAACACTGACGAGCGCTGCTCGGCAGTCAGTAGCTGTTACTGCACCAAGCGTGTGGTGTCATCCTTGTCAGAGAGCGGCGCCTCGGCCCTCCCTTTCGTCCACGGTCTTCAGGACAGATCGTACCTCAATACAGTTCCGGCCCCTTACCCATGCACTTCGGTACCATCTGATCTCTCAACTGCCGGCTGCCCACCACCTGCACCACTTTCACCTCTCAGCTACGCAGCTGTGATCGCGCGGCCCCGACCACATCCAGCCTCCTTATCGGCTCCACCTCCTCCGTCCTCACCTCCAGTTTACAGGCAACCACCTCGCTTTTTCCGTCCATCTTATGAGTGGTGCACCCATTAAAACCGTACTATCTGCTTCGCGTGTAGCATCGCTGGCCATATTGCACGCTTCTGCCGCCAGCGTCCCACACCTGCGTACGCCCCCTTTGGAACTCCTACCTATGCGCCGCCGCAGGCCATCACGTCTGCATATGAGCAGAGGCACTCCGACTCGGATCGCCACCCATCAACTGCTTGTTTCCCATCCCCTCGTCGCCGATCGCCATCGCGTATGCGTCGTCGACCACATCCTGAGGAGGGAAACTAATCAGTGCAGTTCCGGAGGCAAGAACTGCAACTTCAGCGCAATTCTCAAGCCTCCATTTTCGCCGCAAAATGTTATTGATGTCGATGTTGAGGGAGTCGCCACACTAGCGTTAATTGATACCGAGCCTCCGTTTCTGTGGTGAACGAAAAATTTTGTCGGAAGCTGAAGAAAGTGATCACATATCTATGTGGCATGGTGCTGTCCACGGCTAGCACGCAACGCATTCATCCGTCGGATGTGTGTATGGTGTGCGTCGTCATCCAAGACGTTTTGTACATCATTCATTTTTTATTCTACCATCTTGCTCTCATGACCTCATCCTGGGTTGGGATTTCCTATCACGTCATGAAGCTATCATCCATTGTTCACGTGCGGAAGTGTCCCTTGTGCCAACATATGAATTTCCATCGCCCGACCATTCTCCTCTGCTCCGCAAACTCATCGCTGATGACGACATCACCTTGCCTCGGGAAGTCTCAGTCCCTATTATACTTTCATGTGTGGCGCAATCTGACGCCACGGTGGTGTTTGCGCCATCTCCGGTTTTTATTGAACGCAAGGGTATCATTCTCCCATTTGCCGTTCTTGCAATTGCGTATGATTCAACCGCAATGCTGATTAGCAACCACTGCAACTATCCCATTGGCTTACTCTGTGGTGAAACCTTAGAATATGTACAACCTGTTGACCATATCGGTGATATTATTCTTCCCGATAAAACCCCATGTAACATTACCGCAATCACTCATGCGTCTGAGCCATCAAGTTCATCAGCCTTCGACAATGATATTGACGCAAACTTTCCCCCCTCGCATCGCCGCCAACTTGTTGCTCTCCTTAGCAAGTTTTGCTCTTCTTTTGACTTTCAAGAACCTGCTTTGGGCCGCACCATGACTATCACTCATACTATTGACACCGGCTCACACTCGCCTCTGCGACAGCGTCCTTACCACGTTTCCGCCGAAGAGTGCAGTGTCATTACGGAGCAAGTAGATGACATGCTCTGAGTCATACAGCCTTCTCATAGCACTTGGTGATCATCTGTGGTTCTGGTAAAAAAAAGATGGCACCGTTCAATTTTTCGTGGACTCTCGCCACTTAAACAAGATTACGAAGAAATATGTCTACCCGCTACCACGAATAGACGATGTTCTTGACTGTTTACAAGGCACCGAGTATATTACATTCTTGGATATGCATTCTGGGTATTGGCAGGTGCCAGTGGCTGAATGTGATCGCCATAAAACAGCCTTTGTAACGTCGGATGGCCTATATGAGTTCAAAGTCATGCCATTTGGGCTCTGCAAGGCACCTGCGACATTTGAGCGCATGATCAATACCCTCTTGCACACCCACAAATGAAAAGCTTGCTTGAGTTACCTGGACGACATCATAGTCTTTTCAGCTGATTTCTCGACACATCTTGGTCGTCTCCACGAGATTCTGACGTGTCTAACTTCTGCAGGCCTACAACTTAACACCAAAAAGTGCCATTCCGCAGCAAAAAAACTAACCATCTTGGGACATGTCATCACAAGACACGGTGTTCTTCCAGATCCCGATAAGCTTCGTGCTGTCGCTGTCTTCCCAATGCCCACATCACTGAAAGCCCTAATAAGTGTCGTTGGTCTCTGCTCCTACTTTCGTCGCTTCGTGCGCAAGTTAGCGCCCATCATCGCACCTCTGACGAGTCTGCTTTCCAACAGCGAAGGCATATCTGCATGGTCACCTGCATGTGACGGCGCATTTCGCCAGCGGCGTCACCTGCTGACCTCACCACTTATTTTTCGTCGCTATGAACCCACTGCTGCCACAGAAATTCACACCAATGCCAGTGCCGTCAGTCTAAGTGCAGTTTTGGCACAACGGAAAGGCACCCAAACCGAAAACGTAATCGCGTATGCAAGTCGTGCTCTAAAAAAGGCTGAATTGATTACTCCGAGACAGAGAAGGAGTGTTTGGCCATAATCTGGGCGTTGACGAAGTTTCGCGCGTACCTTTATGGCCGTCTTTTCAACGTGGTCACAGACCACCACGCTCTATGTTGGCCGTCCACCTTGAAAGACCCGTCCAGACGCCTGCGGCGTTGGGCACTTCGATTGCAGGAATACGCCATCCGTGTCGTATATAGTTCCGGTCACAAGCATGCGAATGCCGATGCACTTTTCTTATCGCCATTAACACCACATGTGGCTTCTCTGTCACCCCTTTTTACCACCTTGTCACCACTCGACACCACTGACATGCTTTTGGAGCAGCGTAAAGTACCCATACCTTGCCTTGTTACTCGACTACCTTACCGATACATCTGCTGTCCCTTCCATAAGAGCGCTACGCCGGCAAGCAGCCCACTTTTCTATGCGAGACAACATTCTGTACCACCACAACTGCATGCCTGGTGGTCGGAAGTGGCTCTTTGCTGTCCCTACTCATATGCCCCCTGACATCTGCAAGAATTTCTATGCAGATTCCCAAAGTGCTCACGCAGGTGTCCTGAAAACCTACGAAAGGCTGTGCCAATAATATTACTGGCCAGGAATGTATCGCTTTGTGTGGAAATAAGTTCAGTCTTGCACCACTTGCCAACAGACCAACAGAACAAAACACCTGCTCGGCACCTTACTGGCATGTTACAGCCACTCCCGTGCCCGGCTCACACATTCGATCGCGTGGGTATCGACTTTTATGACCCCCCTCTCATATTGTGTCTCTGGAAACCGGTGGATTATTGTCGGCGTCGATCTTCTGACATGCTACGCTTAGACTGCAGCTCTACCGGAAGCGACCGCCCACGAAGTTGCACTCTTCATTCTCTGCAGCTTCATTCTACGCCATGGTGCTCCACGGTAATTACTCGGTGATAGGGGTGGAGTGTTCGAGTGTTCCTGTTGGAGGTAATAAGCTATCCTCGCTGAATAAAACATCATCCACCGGAAATCTACCGCATACCATCCATAGACAAATGGACTCACTGAGCGGTTTCCACTGCACACTTGGCGACATGCTAAGGATGTACACCTCCTCCAACCACACTAACTGGGATGCTGTGTTACCTTTTGTTACCTTCGCTTACAACACCGCGACGCAAGCGACTACCGGTTTTTCCCAGTTCTTTCGGTTGTACGGCCATGAACCTTTTCACCCACTGGACACTATACTCCCGTAACGCCCTGATGCATCTGAGTGCTCTCCGCTTTCTGAAGTCGCCAGATGCACTGAAGACTGCCGTCAGTTGGCTTGGTCTCCGACAAGTGGGGCTCAAGGTCTACAAAAGACTCGACATGACGACGTTCACCACATAGCTCCTACGTTTCGTGCTGGCTCCCTTTTGTGGCTTTGGGTGCCCCCACACAGTCGTGGCCTATCTTCTAAACTTGTGGCCCAGTACCATGGTCCATACTGGGTCATTGACGCGACCTCGCTGGTGAATTACATCATCAAGCCCCTAACACAATCACCAAATTTGCGCCGTCGACGACGTGAGAGCGTACACGTCGACCGTCTCAAGCCCTACTACGACCCTCTCATTGTGTTTACTCTCTGAGTCGTCAGAATGGCTACTCTTCACCCCGGCGGTATTGTATTGGAGCATACGCACCAATGCGTATGCGCCTTCGGGCGGCAACGAAAAACCTCGCGCTCTGGTTGTGCGAGAACCTGTGCCGCTTTTGCCAGACTTGCCTTACAGCCATTTTCCGTTGCGGCCTTGTTGCGACTTCTCTGGTTGAATAAACATCATCACACTTCTTAATTACTGGTACATATAAAAGTGTCTATGGCTGGAGTTCAAACATTAACGTTTGATTCACTACGCGATATGTTTTGAAGTGCTGTCGTACCGCCTTTTTGCACTTTCGAGAATAACCCCCCGGGGGCTGGAAGCGTTAAATTCAAAAACACTATGAGCCTACAAGGTGTACCTGGTGTGCAACTATATTTTCTACTCTTATATTGTTCATTGACGACGAAAAGCGGATACAACCATTTTACTTCGTTCATTGTCACCATTTGTCACTGGAAACATTTTAGGTTGGGCAAACTCGGCGGATCATCAGCATTCGTGCAAGAGAACATGAATTGTCGACACTCAGTAAAGAGTCTGCTTATTCGCCTGCACACGTCCGACATTACATGTGTGCTTCAAATTTCCGAGCCATCAGATTTTTAGACAGAAGCCATGACAGCATGGCCGGGGAAGTGGCCGGGGAAGTGAAGCAGAATTTAACTATATGTGGTATTTATCGCCCTCCTGATGGCCCTAACGATCTGTTCGATGATCTCTCACATTTCATACATGACCATCACCTGGATAGTTCGAATTTGATACTTCTAGGGGACTTCAACATCACTGGCCTTCACTGGCCTTCACTTACGTATTCCGCTTCTAGTGCCCCTGTCTGTAGGGATCTAGTTACATTTTCCTTGTCACATAACCTAATACAACTAGTTCATGAAAATACTCGGCAGAACTCCATTCTTGATTTAGTGTTTGTTAGTAACAGTCTTGCTCATTTAGGTGTCACGAGATCTTAGAAGGTATCTCTGATCATAATGCAGTCCTCGTGCACATTAACTGTCCCATTCCACATGAACGTTTCAGCTATACCACATATCATGATTTTTCTAAGGCTGATGATACGGCTATTGTTGACGGCCTGGCAGATAATCTTGATCATTTTGTGTCGCTCAGTACCGAGTGTCATGATGACGTGCTTTTCGATTACTTTGAGTCGCTAGTGAGGTCATGCATAACTTGCCACGTTCCACTGAAAACAAAAAAAGAGAAACAATAAACTTCCTTGGATTAACCGCGATATCTTGCACCTATCACGACGTGTTAGCAGGCTGCGTAAAATTAAACAATCTAATCCCGAGGCTCGCGTCTCCTTTGAAAAAGCTAAGGATGAACTTCGCACTATTAGTAAAAATGCTAAAGATTTCTATTTTTCAGTGCAACTTTCTCAACTACTAAAATCAAATCCTCGAAAGTTCTGGACGACAGTATCGCCTAGTACGACTGGCAGTACCTGTTTTAAGACTAACGATGCTATAACCAACGAACCTGATGTCATTTCGAATGCTTTCAACTCATACTTCCAATCTATTTTCACCCTCGATAACCATGCAGTTCCGGAGTTTAGGTATGTTGCTCAGAATAATAAACTAGAAAATATCGCAATTAGTTGTGATGGTGTCTTAAACCTTATCCTGAAACTTGATACTAAAAAATGTACCGGTTCCGATGGCATTCCTAATTCTTTTCTCTCACGATACTCACGATACACGATGGGCAGCAAAATACCTTACCTTAATTTTTCAGAAATCCTTGGACTCTGGTGTAGTACCACGTTCGTGGAAATCTGCCAAAGTACTTCCTTTGCATAAATCAGGAGATAAACAACTTCTTTCTAATTACAGACCAATATCTCTTACACCTTATTTTTGCAAGATGTTAGAACACATCATTCACAAACATATAATCGAATTCCTTGTCTCTAATAATATCCTATCATCAGCTCAACATGGTTTCCATCGCGGATATAGTACTGTAACACAATTAGTCGATTTCATGCATGACGTTGCTTATAACTTAGACCTAGGTTACCAAATAAATGCCATTTTCATTAATTTCTCCAAAGCTTTTGATTCCGTCATTCATTCTAAGCTATTGTTAAAACTAAACCTCATTCTCGATAACCCTCGCATTGTTTCTTGGATAGCTAGTTTTCTTCATTCGCGCTCACAATTCGTTTCTTTCAGTTCGCCAGATTCATCTCCCATTGACGTCGCATCCGGTGTTCCTCAGAGATCCTTTCTAGGCCCTTTAATATTTTTACTTTTCATTATAGATTGACCTCATAGCATCTCATCTAAAATAAGACTCTACGCAGATGATTGCGTCCTGTCTGAAACTATCAACTCCATTGACGATCATTACCATCTCGCGCAATCACTCACGTCTTTTAGCAACTGTTGTGACACGTGGCAAATGAACGTTAACTGCACTAAAACAGTCGTAATGTCTTTTACCAATAGGCGCAACCCCTTCTCTTTTGACTATTTTCTAGGTGGCACCCAGCTCAATAGAGTTTCACAGTACAAATATTTAGGAGTAATTCTAACCGAACACCTTTCATGGACTAGCCACATTGATCATGTATGTCGTAAAGCACTAAAAAAATTAGGTTATTTGCGCCGCACTTTACCTAACGCCCCTCGAGATACTAAACTGCTTTTATGAAAATCTTTCATTCGCCCTGTTCTCGAATATGCATCCGTAGTTTGGTTCCCTTACAAACACTGTGAAATAAGCTTGCTAGATAACATTCAGCGAAAATCTATCCGTTTCATTTTTCATAACTATAGCCACAACTTCTCGCCGACCACAGCCCTTCAATCATTAAACATCTCATCACAACTCTCGTGATACCAAAACGAAGCTCTAAAATTTTTATACGGAATTATTAACTCCTCCTCCGGCCTTGGTCATGGTAACCTCATCACATTTACTGATGATAGTTGTACCCGCAGTTCCCTCGCTTTGAATGTAACACCTTTCTTTGCTCGTACTAATACCTTTAAATACAGTTCTTTTCCGCGTGCAATAGAACTGTGGAATTCCCTGCCTGGTAGCATTCGCTCCTTACCACTAACCGACTCCATAGTTGCTGTCGATGAATATCTTACTGACGCGTAATTAACTTCATTTTTACTTTTGCTTTGTTACGAGTGTACTTGCTTCACAATTTGTATTATTTGTTTGTATTTTTCCCCTGTTGCCTAGTATTATATAACGTCCCATTCCTGCGATAGCCCTGAATAGGGCTGCAGTATGTATAAATAAAAATAAAAAATAAAAAATAAAAGACTTTTATATCCCGAAAAGAGTTAATGTCTGTGTTGACCAACCTTCAGTTTATTGGATGGTGAAATGAGGTTCTTGCGGGGCCTTTGATAACCTAGAGTGCGATAATGCGATGATTGTTGATACCTACCAGGTGACTAATGGGTGTATTTATTGACTATATAGGATCAAAAATGAAGTTAGTCGTAAGTGTGCGCTCGTCCATGTCTGCGATGTCGTTGTGTTAGAAGTGCGCGCAACCATAGTTACCTATCAAGTAAGAACGAACTCACCCAGCACTAAGTTTTATTGAAACCTTTTATGTCCACTGCAAGACGAAGGCACCTCCGAATGATGTCCAACTGATACTGTCCTGCATGGGCAGAATTCATTTTATGCCAGCGAAACTTGTTCGTGTCATCCCCCATCTAACTCTCTACCGTACTTGGCTGCGTTTCCTTTGCATTGGTGTTAATTCTGCCCACGATCTGAACACGAATTGCCTGGTTCACCCTTTCGAAAAACGACTTGCAACGCAACTCCGCGAGCCGTCACAAAGCTTCTGACTTGGATCGCGTTGTTGCATATCGTGTGACGCATTACGGCTGCAGTTCCAGCTAGCTACGTCTTTTTCTGCTTTTGTGTGTACTTTCGAAAGTCATGAGAGACGCACTCGCTTCTGCAGCGAGAGCAGGTGAATTGCGTGGACAAACGTGCGGAAAAGCGCACACATCGCATTACTTTTTGTTCAGTTTGCCGAAACGTTTTGCGATTGCGCATGAGAGACGGAAGGTAAGGAAAGCACTGACAGGGCAAAAAGAAAACGTAAACAAGAAAAAATAAAGGACCAGGATGGGGGACGAGCGGCGAAGCTGCGCGTAAACACCGAGCGCTTCCTTCGAAACTGTAGCCCGCACGCTTGCACGCCGCTTCTTAGCATCGACAGCGCAGAAATGCAAATCGACCAATTTTGACACGCCCCTTTTCTTCTATTTGCGTTTTTGAGCAGGCGCTAAGAATAGGTTGACAAACAAAGGTTTGGCAGTGACACTGCATGCTGCTCGAGGTTGAGGCATCATCTGCAGTAAACGACTTTAGGCTCCAGCGTGCAGGCTTTATCCTCGTAATAGCAGCCACAGAAAAAAGTATGATAATGAGAGCTGCGTCAGAAGTTCCCGCACAGGTGGACAGCAAAAAGTGACAGCTGCCCACCTCGGGACCTTGTCGCCACCGTCGACCGACAGAGGCGGCCGTGAAGAAGCGGAGTCTGAAAAAAAAAACAAAATTAACGCACATTCTTCACTGTAAAGTCGTGTGTTCATGTGCGATTCTGCTTGTACTTCTCAAAAGAAAACTTTGTTTCTCGGTTGTATTTTACTGTTAACACGTTTCTGTATTTTAGCCATTAGGTCTCCTGATAACACAGAGATAAACATACGGGAAGTGCCATTAGAGGGCCCACAAGTCTAGCTTCTTTTTTTTTTTTTTTGCCTGGCGACTGGAATTTGAAACCAGAGCATTCCAAATATTCGAACGAAATAGAGCTGAACTAGTTGGCAAGGGTTCGGTCTCAAAGAGTGAACACTTACCAACTAACGTAGAACAGTCCAAACACAAACACAACAAAAGAAGTCAAAACACCAAGAACCCCGAATGACAACTCAATATGTGCACAAAGGCGGAAAGAAAAAAAAAGGGCACCAAACTTGCCTGCGCAAGCCCATGCGATGGACGAACCTTTCAATCTGGCACGTGTGGGAGTCTACGTAAAAAATAACTGTTGGGCGTTTGATTTCATCTTTATGCAAGTTAATCGATGGTTTGCCCACACATACGCTCCCACTACTATTGATTTGGCATGACTCAATCTTGAGATGCGTTTCGCCATTCCTGAAGGTACAAATTTGCGCAGTCACCGAATTTTGGCATGCACTTACACACTCTACATTGTAAAGAAAGATTAGAAGGTGAGCCTCCGGTTAGCGATCTATTATGTGCAATAATATTAAGGTTAATCCAACAGCCCGTCTGCTCTATGTAGAAGCTGCGGCAGCTGAAAAATACCTTATACACCACACGGCAATCAATGAGGTCACTAGTGTGTTTTACGAAACAAATATTGGTCTGCTTAACACATTCATTACACGCCTGTTAAAATCAATCACAAGTGATGGATGTTTCGACCCATCGAATCTGACATGTTGAATTTGTTTCTCGTGCACCTATAGCACCCCCTTAAAAGTTAGTCCAGCAACTGAACTTTCTAAATAAGTGTGATTTAGCCCGTTTTGGGAACATATTTATTTTTGTAAAATCTTTTGTGTGAACCACTGTGTGTGCGTTGTAGGAAAAATGTACTTGGCCAGCGAACCTGAAAGAAATGCATACCGCTCGCGCTTATGCACCTGTAACATCAGGGTTCTGCACTAAAAAAGAGCCCTTGTAAGTCAAGTATCAAATATAGTGCAATCAGCTTAACAATCATGACCCTTTTGAGCGGCAATGATTGTCTGAAATTTATGCCAGCTATTCGCAAAAGTAATGTCGTTAGGAGTCGGGGACGATTTATTCTATCAAAAATTATTTCCGAAGATCCGCCATATCCATAACGTGTGTAGATGCCTTGTTTCGAGCAGCTTCGGCTTCTCTTCTATTGTTATATCAAACACAGTGCCGCATTCAATGTCACTAGTTGTTCCCTTGGCGACGGCATCACGCGCGCGTGGGGAGAGAACTAATCTTGCAACCACACCTGAATCAAGCGACGACAAGCTCCGAGTCCGTATAGATGAGAGCAACTCAGCTTCAAGCTCTGACGGCGACGATGTTTTGCGTCAGTTTGGCCCATTCGCAGCCGTTCAGGGGTTACAGGGCGGTACCAGCGCGTGATATGGAGGGGCTAGAGCCCCCCTCCCCCCGACTTTCGCCTCCCCTTTTGCTCCCCAACAGCAAGCATAGTCAAAACACAACCCATATGTTCCCAGCCTCCCTGCCCCCTTGAAAGAACTCACTCGTCGTGGGTGCCCACGCCTCAGAAGTGGTCTCTTCTGGCGCGCGTGCGTAGCCATACTGAGATGTGTGCGCAGTTTTTTAGAGTTGCGTGCGAGGCCTACACGTCACTGGGGCGCGACGTGCTGGCGCCGGCTGCAAGTGGTTCTTCACGAAAAGGCCTTCCGGAGCACATCTCGGCCACGCACTACGAAGCGGCGCGAGACGTTTTTTAGGACTGCGCTCTATGCCATTTTGTGTGTGCACGTGTATGTGGTATTTCAATATTATCAGCAAAAATACAAATACATATGCTTGCGTGCATATTTCTTAGAGGCAACCCGCGTGGAGAGAGGCAACTTGTGGAAAGAAGTGCATGACGCCTGATGAAATGATGACGTTTATTGGACTTCTGATTTTAAATAGCCATTCGGACATCAGTCAGACAGTTGTATTGGAACACCAGCAGTCTCTTACTGTATATATATATATATATATATATATATATATATATATATATATATATATATATATATATATATATATATATATATATATATATATATATATATATATATATATATATATATATATGTGTGTGTGTGTGTGTGTGTGTGACGCTATGAAGAATGGGTGACGTGGCCTGGCTCATCATCATCATCATCAGCCTGACTACGTCCACTGCAGGACAAAGGCCTCTCCCATGTTCCGCCAGTTAACCCGGTCCTGTGCTTGCTGCTGGCAATTTATACCCGCAAACTTCTTAATCTCATCTGCCCACCTAACCTTCTGTCTCCCCCTAACCCACTTCCCTTCTCTGGGAATCCAGTCAGTTACCCTTAATGGCCAGCGGTTATCCTGTCTACGCGCTATATGCCCTGCCCATGTCCATTTCTTCTTCTTGATTTCAGCTATAATATCCTTAACCCCCGTTTGTTCCCTAATTCACTCTGCTCTCTTCTTGTCTCTTAAGGTTACACCTACCATTTTTCTTTCCATTGCTCGCTGCGTCGTCCTCAATTTAAGCTGAACCCCTTTTGTAAGTCTCCAGGTTTCTGCTCCGTAGCTAAGTACCGGCAAGATACAGCTGTTATATACCTTCCTCTTGAGGGATAGTGGCAATCTACATGTCATAATTTGAGAGTGCTTGCCGAATGTGCTCCACCCCATTCTTATTCTTCTAGTTACTTCAATCTCGTGGTTCGGCTCTGCGGTTATTACCTGCCCTAAGTAGACATAGTCTTTTACAACTTCAAGTGCACTATTACCTATCTCGAAGCGCTGCTCCTTGCCAAGGTTGTTCTACATTACTTTCGTTTTCTGCAGATTAATTTTAAGACCTACCTTTCTGCTCTCCTTGTCTAACTCCGGAATCATGAGTTGCAATTCGTCCCCCGAGTTACTCAGCAATGCAATGTCATCGGCGAAGTGCAGGTTACTAAGGTATTCTCCATTGACTCTTATCTCTAACTGTTCCCATTCTAGGCTTCTGAAAACCTCCTGTAAGCACGCGGTAAATAGCATTGGGGAAATTGTGTCCCCCTGCCTTACACCCTTCTTGATTGGTATTCTGTTGCTTTCTTTATGAAGCACTATGGTAGCAGTTGATCCCCTGTAGATTTCTTCCAGAATGTTTATATACTTCATCTACGCCCTGATTCCGCAGTGTTTGCATGACGGCTGATATTTCTACTGAATCAAACGCCTTCTCGTAATCTATGAAGGCTATGTATAGTGGTTGGTTATACTCTGAGCATTTCTCTATTACCTGATTGATAGTATGAATGTGGTCAATTGTTGAGTAGCCTGTTCGAAATCCTGCTTGTTCTTTTGGTTGATTGAATTCTAATGTTTTCTTTACTCTGTTAGCAATTACCTTTGTAAATAGCTTGTATACTACAGAGAGCAAGCTGATCGGCCTGTAATTCTTCAAGTCCTTGTCATCTCCTTTCTTATGTATTAAGATGATGTTAGCGTTCTTCCAAGACTCTGGTACTCTTCCCGTCAGGAGACACCTCGTAAACAGGGTGGCTAGTTTTTCTAACACAATCTGTCCTCTATCTTTCAGCAGATCTGATGTTACCTGATCCTCACCAGCAGCTTTGCCTTTTTGCATGCTCTCCAAAGCTTTTCTGACTTCTTCTATCATTACTGGTGGGGTGTAATCTGGGTTACTGCTAGTTCTTATAGTATTAAGGTCGTGGTTGTCTCGGCTACTGTACAGATCTCTGTAAAACTCCTCCGCTATTTTAACTATCCTATCCATATTGGTAGTTATTTTGCCTTCTTTGTCTGGCTCATACCCCATGTTTATTCTGTTCTCTGACTTCTTCCTTCTCTGCTTCTACAAACTATGCATCCCATCATACGTCACACGATTCCCCCTCCCCCCGAAAGAAGTCGCGTCAGACGAACAGGAATGAAAACTGACGGCTTAGAAGTGAACACTGTCAAAAAGAGAAGATCATTCCAAGTCCGAGGAAGTTTCCGTTAACACACCATAGCTTCACAGGAGAGGACAGCAATCCGGGCTATCAAGTACAGCTCTGGAGGGCGAGGCTGGCTGTTGCGCTCTGGACAACATAAGCATGCTGTGAGCGTGGAATCAGATGGAAACACAGCCGGCATTCTTGCGATGAATGAACCTGGTGTGATGGCCTTGAAGCATTGGCTGGATGATTTGCGCTGGTGTCGTGCTATTTCTCTTGATTGGAACCCATGCGTCGCGACTCGTTTGCGTGCTTGTTGACCGAGGCTGGTGTGGTGATTTCTGCGTCCTTGCGGAATACAGGGTATGGTTTGGCGCCTTTCTCGACGTTGTATGTCGTGTTGCCTGAGTCTTGATCTCAACTGGAGAAAGCTTATTCGACGTCCCTTGGGAAAATATCCTGGATTCGATGCTTTCTTTGTTTCGAGCGAGAAATCTTGAATATGTTGCCGGTTTGGTTGACACGTTTGTAAACGGCTTTCCATAAACCGCGTGTGTTCTTCCAAAGATGATTCCATTCGTCATCGTCCTTGTTCGTATAACCCTTGGAATTTCCATTGTTCTTGGACTTGCTGGCATTGATGATGTTGCTGCGAAAAGACCTGAGGTGGCGGCCCTTTTTCACCATGACACTGACTTTCTGGGATATTGAATGTGGTGTCGAGTGGGTAGGTAGTAGTCTCTAGGCTGTTGTGCTGCATTTCGGGTAATGAAGGTAATGCTTGAAAATTGATAGATACATCATCAGGGGCTTCTTCTCCGCTATTCGCTGCGAGTGGTTCTTGCTCCTGAATCTGGATGGTAGGTTCAGGGCTTGGCTGAGTATTCTCCGAGCTCCGCAGCTCTATCCCGACCATTGTGAGCGCGCTAGATGTGAGGTGAGCGTTGTGAGCGACGAAAGAGCCAAGTGGCGGAAAACCAGGAGGTAGCCCAATTGTGCTAGATGGAAAATAAGGTGATCCAATGTGCGAAGACTGATTTTCACTCTTTGAGTTGTCATGGCGTTGTTCGGCATTTTCCTCGTGTGTCAGCTGGTCAACCATGAACAAGGCGTACTTATGACACGAATAGTGACCGTTAGGAGCCTTTGAAGAGCTGCGTCGTAGAAAACCAGGTGATGGACCATGTATGCGAGACGAAGCATGAAAGGAATCAGTAGGGTGAGCGACGTCTCGTGTCGTATGTTGGTGCCACGACTTTGGAAATGCCGACTTTCGTGCACAAGGAAGCTGCGCTTGACGGTTGGGTTTTTCCCAATATACGTATGGCCTTCTGTAAGTAAACGCATGTGCCACTTCGTCTTGAGGCACTTGTCGATTCGCGCTGGACTTTCGAATGCTTGAGGACTGCTTAGGAAATTGACGATAGTGTGCAGTTGTCTCTAGATGGTTGGCAATGAGTAAGTCTTGGTCATAGTCATTAAAACGGGTAATCATCTCCTCTTTGATTTTTGCCATGACTCTTCGTTCTCGAATATGTGAATTAGGTAAAATTTGAATGCCTCACCGCTGATGTAGTCGCTGAAGTTCGTAACCATCTCCCGTTCCGACCAAGATGCAGCGGTAGCGTGGAGTTCGAACAGGTTGAACCAGTCCTGTACGGGTCCGTCGTCCGCTGATCCGGTGTACTTGGGGATGTCGAGGTCAGCCGATGGTTCTGTCATGGTGCTAGTCGTTGTCCTCCTAGGTCATGATTCGGTAGTCAATGTCGGTCAGGGCGTCTTCTGGGGAACTGCGTCGATGATGAGTAACTGATGAAAGGGCAGGCAGGTCTCCATCCTGTCGACTTGTGTGACGCTATGATGAATGGGTGACGTGGCCTGGCTCATACCCCATGTTTATTCTGTTCTCTGACTTCTTCCTTCTCTGCTTCTACAAACCATGCATCCCATCATACGTCATATATATATATATATAGTCGCACCTGGACGTGCCAGGTGCGACCGGCGCGAACAGCGTCCGTCAGCGCGGCCCGACGGCAACCGGCGCGAAATGCGACATGCTGCATTTCTTGCCGATGCGTTACCCGGACAACACAGCGTCTCCCTCTTTTTCGTGACGGAGGGACGCCGGACGGGCTGAAACGCGCATGCGTCAAAGTAGCGCAGCGCGGTGCGCGCCTACGAATATATCGCAGGACCGGCGCCTGGCGTGGCAACGCCAGCGTGACGCAACGAAAGTTTTGATGTACGCCTCCTAAATTTGTTTATTATAAAATGCTGTGGACTCGCAAAAAGCCTGGAGCGGACTGACCTGTATTTCTGTCAACGCAGCCAGATCACGCAACGCACAAGAATTTCGACTTCTAGGCGATTTTCATGACAACCGTACAAACGGTAGGTTGAAATTCGGGTGTCTCCCGGACAATCCGGGAGGCATGGCAGGTATGGCACAAAGAGAGAAGGGTGGTGGGAGGGGGGTGCAAAGCTAGCTTTATACATTGACATAATAGAGAGGAGGGTAGAGAGGGCGCAAAGATCATTCCCATATATTGACAAAATGGGAGGAGGGCGCTGGGATGAATCTTCACCCAATTCTGAAGGGGAACCTCGTGCACGCTTTTGTTCCCACCCCCACATACACAGGCAAAGCTTGTTACAGTAAAACCTCGTGAATACGTACTGTTACGACCGTCATCATTATTGAAGTTTTTCGGCCTTTGTGAACGGGACGAAAATATTTTGACGCATTCCAAGCAAGGCTGTGCCTTCAAGACGGATTAATTTCCTCTCTGCAAAACCTGAACGAGGGGTTCGGGACTGGTTCACACAGAGAAAACGCACGAGCCAAGAGAGGCCATTGTGAGCTCGACTCAAGAAAGGCCATTGTGTTTGCTGCGAGCAAGGCTTTCGAGGCCGACAAGGAGGCAGCTGGGCCATTTTCAAGGTCACCGAGGGTCTGAAAGTCTCGGAACCAGCATGGTAATTTCAGTTCAGGCTGCGAGCTAAAGCCAAATTGCTTGTGTCTGCATCTTGCGAGGACAAGCGGTGTCCCGGGATATGTGCAGCTAAGCCGCAGCTTCTAGCAAACAACCAGGACTGGAATGTGGGGGTGAAGAAAAGGATAATGCACTATGTGCTGCAGCCCTTGCGGGAGCCCGCCTCTACAACGAGGGATTAGTCGACCACTCCTCCTTCCCCCTTTATCCATAGGATCAGCTGAATGGGATGGCATATTTTGACCATATGCGGGCCCACCACGACGTTGTCCTACCCAAACAGTCAAGCAAATTTGACACGTGTGCTGGTAGCCGGGTTTTCGAACCTCACCCAGCTGCCAGAAGAATCTTGGAAACCAAAATCATCGGACGTGCGCGAAACTTGGTGACGTGTGCGAAAACGTCGGTGCAGTGCTTTGGCGACCATATTTGGGCATCGTGCGGACTGTGCCCTCTCCACATGCATTGTGTGGTGTCTTTCCTCTCCTTCGTGGGTGGAGCATCTAGACCATGGAGTGCCGTATTGGCTGAAGCAGCTGACAGTGCACCCAGTGTTGGCAACGCGGCGCTATATAAGCCGAAGACTTTCGTGTATTTCAAGTTCTAAAGCTCTACAGCTCAACAGCTCTCCTGTACAGTTCTGATCACTTGGTCACCTCTTTTCTAATTCTCAGTTACTAACCATGTAAATAAATTGTTGTCGTTTTTACGAGCGCCTCATCTGACTTGTTCGACGATGGGTCCTTGGACGGGGGCCCGCTACCAAACTGAGACCCGCGGGACCCGGAGTCGCAACAGTACACGCCGGGAACGTGGCTAACTGCTCAATAAGCGTTGTATTCACAAATACAAATTATCTACGTCCGCCATCGCTGCGAAAGAAAGAATAAATACTGCGGCACAGGAAATATTGCCTAAAGTGCTCACAAGGAAGTTATTTCTGTCTGCCAATTTTTAAAATTGATTGGCACTCTCGCACGGCCGCCTGATGGCACGCGAAATCAAGGAGCAATTTGAAACTACTGCAGAGTCCAGGATACGCAGCCGACACAGCAAGTGACATAGCGACGAAACGGACATGAGCGGCTCTCCACGATAAAGGTGTACCACGATCAGCTACTTAGCGAAAATACAGTTTTTTGAGACGCGGTATGGTGCAGGTAGCCGATCGTCTACTGGCTAATTGCGTGCAGCGCTTCGCCGACTTGGCGTGCTCACCGCGCCGAGCCGCTTTTGCAAACTCCGCTTCAGACCATGCACAGATGCGGCGAGAAGCCTGTCGCGTTAACGCGACGATGCGGGCTCTCTGCAAGCGATGCTCTAGCGGTCCTGGCAGCGTACGGAAGCGCGTTTGGGCTGCCGCCTCGTGAAAGCGTGTGCTACGCTTGCAGTCTCGGTGCCCGTGATCCACAACGCTCAACTCCGTGACAACAAGTTGCTTTCGTTTCTGCAAAGTAATGCACGGTCTCGCACAACAATTGAGGCGGCAGCGATCGGCACTTAGTCGCTGGCTACTATAAGCGTGCAATATAGGCTTAAAGCGGCGCTACGCCACACACGTAGGCTTTGAGTTGGCGATGACATATTGGCGCGCCTTTCGGTAGTCGCCACATCACATTCGTTTTCTGCCAATGATTACCAGTAAAGGCACCACTGCAATGACGTGGAAGTGGGAATAACTGATCGGTCGATTCTGTGCTTTTGCAGCAGCACAACTGTACGCAAATGCAGCAGCAAGATGGTGACCATCACGTAATATCCGTTCACGATTCGTGCTGTCAACATCACTTTCGGTTCCAAAACCACCTTGTGGCGCAACGATGGCACAAATTATACAAAAAAGACCCTTTTCGAGCAGCATGGCGCAGTAATTTTCTATTGGCGCAGGTTTTCCACCACTGAAAAAGTGTGTCTTCCTTTGACCATAGTTTATTGATGTTTACTACATAGGGTATAAGTAAAGAAATACGCTTAATCTGGGGCGTATCAAAATCAAACTACAAATTATCAAAAGACGAATTATTCATGGAAGCTATGCAGGAGATCATTAGGAAAATGCCATCAAGCAAACACGATAGAAGCTTCACAGAGTTTTAAGGAGATAACAAAGATAAAAGCCATTGAAAGGTTGAATGTGCTACAAAAAGTGAAAAGGAAGAAGAAAGAAAAAGAATTGCAATGTCAGTTAGACTGTTTATAAAATTATAAAGTCCTCAAAAGCAATAAGGCAGTTAAAGACCCGACTGGAGGCAATTTATATTACAAAATACAGAGTGTTGATGATCATAATGCGTGAGATTAACTATTGCTTGGTGAAATGCCAACACAGCCTGCTCCCTTGGACGAAAAGAGATGCGCCAAGCGAAACGAAATTAACGCAATAGCAACTAGTAGTGGAACTGTACGTGAAGGTGAAACCATTGAGCAAGTATTTGTTGAAAATATTCACGGTTTACTTGGTCAAAAACTCGCAGTGGTCTAGATGCTAAGATACTCGGCTGCTGACCCGCCAGTTGCCGGATCGAATCCAGGCTGCGGCGGCTCCATTTTTGATGAAGGCGAAAATGCTGTAGGCCTGTGTGCTCACATTTGGGTGCGCCTTAAAGAACCCCAGGAGGTCGAAATTTCCGGAGCCCTCTACTCCGGCGTCTCTCACAATCATATGGTGGGTTTGGGACGTTAAACCCCACATATCAATCGATTGGTCAAAAAAATTGCCCGCAGCTTCCCTCGGGGGAACACTGAGGAGGATGCGGAGCATATAATTGATTAACGGGGTGTTAAAGTGCGACTTACTTGGGTCGATGGCTAAATTGGTTAACGTGGTTGTGAAATGGGGTGTTAAATTGCGACTTACTTGGGTCGATGGCTAAATTGGTTAACGTGGTTGTAGGAGGGGGTGTTAAATGAGTGAACACGTACACACGTATGCGAAAGGGCGGCGCTGGTCGAAGGGACGTCGATCATTGTGTTTGTGGATTCGTTGGAATTCATTTCACCGCGACCTTGGACGTCGACGCGCCGTACAAACCAACCGACGAGCGGCAACTGAGCGAGCGAGCGCCGACCTTGAGTATATATACAGCACGACGGCGCATGCACTGTCAGCTGTTGAATGTTCTCGAAGCGCGACGCCATATGCGCGTCCACTGGCGAATCAGGAGAATTGTAGATGTCGAACGCGGTGTGTAGAGGAGGAAGGGTGCACAGATGGTGGAGGAGTGAAGCGCGCGCGGTGTGTAGAGGAGGAAGGGATGCACAGATGGTGGAAGAGTGGGCGACGGCGCGACGGCGCATGCGCGCGCGTCAGCTGTCGAATGTTCGAGAAGCGGTGCGGACCGCGCGGACGGCGCACTACAAGGCGCGAGTATAAGATGCTTCCGCATCTAAAAGTGGAAACTGTTGGGGCGCGCACACCTTCTGTAAAGTTGTTTGCGCCGCCTGGCGCACATGTTTCGAGCACAAGCCGTATTTCGGAGTCACAACTATTGAGCGGTAGGTGGCATTGCGCTTGTGAGCGCTAATCGCCACCATCATCATCAGAAAACGTTAGCGCCTGTGGCGACGCCTGGCGGGAAGCTTTGGTTGCGGTGCGCAAGAAATAAGCTGCTCTTTTTTTTTTTGCTTGGGGTGGTAGCGAGGACGGTTGCCTACAGCGGTGGGCCGGCCGTGGATGGCTCCGTGGGCCGCCTGTGGTGAGCCCACGTGGTGAGTCAAGCGTTGGTGAGGCCGCCTTATGTGTGTTATTGTGTGTGTTATGTTGTTGAGTAATACTGTGTTTTCGCCCTAATTGCGAAAATACGAACAAAATCGACTTTATAATGAGTGCACACACAGGCATCGTGCAGGATGTGGATGTGGTTGGCAAGGTATGATGCAGTGATCATAGAATGGTGTGGTGTCAAATTCACCTAGACTTGAAAAAGGAACGACAGAAACTGATACGCAAGAAGCCAATAATGAGCTAGCCCTGAGAGGGAAAGTACGGGAATCCAGAGTCTCGCTTCAGAACAGGTACTCGGCTCTTAGTGAGGAAACCAGCCTTAGCATAGATACAATAAATGATAATCTGACGAGTGTAATTACGGAGTGTGCAGTGGAAGTTGGAGGCAGGGTAGTTAGACAGGAAACTGGCAAGATTTCCGAGGAAACGAAGAATCTCATTAAGAAGCGTCAAATCATGAAAGTCTCAAGTACAACAGACAAAATAGAACTGGCAGAGCTTTCGACGTTGATTAATAGGCATAAGGTATCCGATGTAAGAAGGTATAACATGGAGAGAATTGAACACGCTCTGAAAAACGGAGGAAGCTTCAAAGCACTGAAAAGAAAACTTGGGATAGGCAAAAATCGTATTTATGCACTAAGAGACAAAGAAGGTAAAATAACTACCAATATGGATAGGATAGTTAAAATTGCGGAGGAGTTTTACAGAGATCTGTACAGTAGCCTGGACAACCACGACCTTAATACTATACGAACTAGCAGTAACCCAGATGACACCCCACCAGTAATGATAGAATAAATCAGAAAAAAACTTTAGAGAGCAAGCCAGGAGGCAAAGCTACTGGTGAGGGTCAGGTAACATCAGATCTGCTGAAAGATGGAGGACAGATTGTGTTAGAAAAACTAGCCACCCTTTTTACGAGATTTCTCCTGACAGAAAGAGTACCAGAGTCTTGGAAGAACGCTAACATCATCTTAATACATAAGAAAGGAGATTATCACAACTGGAAGAGTTACAGGCCAATCAGCTTGCTCTCTGTAGTCTACAAGCTATTTACATAGGTAATTGCTAATAGAGTAAAGAAAACATTAGAATTCCATCAACCAAAGGAACAAGCAGGATCTCGAACATGCTACTCAACAATAGACCACATTCATACTATCAATCAGGTAATAGAGAAATGCTCAGAACATAGCCAACCACTCTACATAACCTTCATTGATTATAAAAAGGCATTTGATTCCGTAGAAATATCAGCCGTCATGCAGACGCTGCGGAATCAGGGCGTAGATGAAGTATATATAAACATTCTGGAAGAAATCTACAGGGGATCAACTGCTACCTTAGTGCTTCATAAAGAAAGCAACAAAATACCAATCAAGAAGGGTGTAAGGCAGGGGAACACAATTTCCCCAATGCTATTTACCGCGTGCTTACAGGAGGTTTTCAGAAGCCTAGAATGGGAACAGTTAGAGATAAGAGTTAATGGAGAGTACCTTAAAAACCTAAGCTTCGCCGATGACATTGCATTGCTGAGTAACTCAGGGGACGAATTGCAACTCATGATTACGGAGTTGAACAGGGAGAGCAGAAAGGTGGGTCTTAAAATTAATCTGCTGAAAACGAAAGTAATGTACAACAACCTCGGAAAGGAGCAGCGCTTCCAGATAGATAATAGTGCACTTGAAGTTGTAAAAGACTATGTCTACTTAGGGCAGGTAATAACCGCGGAGCCGAACCACGAGATTGAAGTAACTAGAAGAATAAGAATGGGGTGGAGCATATTCGGCAAGCATTATGAAATTATGACAGGTAGATTGCCACTATCCCTCAAGGGGAATGTATATAACAGCTGTATTTTGCCGGTACTTAGCTACAGAGCAGAAACCTTGATACTTACAAAGAGGGTTCAGCTTAAATTGAGAACGACGCAGCGAACAATAGAAAGAAAAATGGTAGGTGTAACTTTAAGGGACAAGAAGAGAGCGGAGTGGATGAGGGAACAAACGGGGTTAAGGATATCATAGTTGAAATCAAGAAGAGGAAATGGACATGGGCCGGGCATGTAGCGTGTCGAAAAAACAACCGCTGGTCATTAAGGGTAACTAACTGGATTCTCCGTGAAGGCAAGTGGGTTAGGGGGAGACAGAAGGTTAGGTGGTCAGATGAGATTAAGAAGTTTGCGGGCGTAAATTGGCAGCAGCAAGCACAGGACCGAGTTAACTGGTGGAACATGGGAGAGACCTTTGTCCTGCAGGAGACGTAGTCAGGCTGATGATGATTATGATGATGATGATGATGATGATGATGAATATTGTGGAAGGTTGTCTTAGTGGGTTGATTACATTTGATAATATTGTTACGGATGTGATGGGTTTATTTACACTGAGAAATGTCAGCGCTCTACCGTCACTGCCGAATCGCCATCGCTCGAGAGCGTCCGATCTCTTCTTCTTCCTCGCCCTTTCAGTCCGCGTTACATTTCACTCCGGGCCAGACGAAGCTCACCGAGCGGGTAGAAGCGATCGGTTGTTGTAGGGCTTCAATCGGGCAATGTGCACAACTTGCGTCTTGCGCGAACGCCGGTTCTGAGCTGTCACTTTCCCAATTGTGTAAGTGATGTCACTTACGCACTGAGTAATGACGAATGGTCCTGAGTACTTAGAAAGAAACTTCTGGCAAAGTTCCTTCTTTCAAACACGCGTCCACAGCCAGACCAAATCACCTGTAGCGAAAATCACGGGCGGGTGTTTTGCGTCGTAACGGTCTTTCGCGCGAGCGTGGGCGGAAAGATTTCGGAGCCGAGCAAGTCGACGAGCTTCTTCGGCGCGACACAAAGTCTGCGCAACACTGGCGTTTTCGTTCGTCGAAAAGGGAAGTATGGTGTCAAGGAAACTTTGGGGATAACGAGCACAGAGAAGAAAAAAAAGGCGTATAACCCGTGACTTCGTGTTTCGCGGTATTAAAGGCGTATGTAACAAAAGGTAATACCGCAACCCAGTTCTTGTGATCCGCTGCGACCTACATTGAAGGCATGTTGATGATCGTACGATTGGTGCGCTCAGTGAGGCCGTTAGTCTGAGGGTGGTATGGCGTGAAACGGCGATACTGACTGTCACGGACGGCCATTTTTGGCGACACCGCGTCACGGCAATTAACGGGCGCCGTACTCCCCGACTGACCGTGAGAAACGGCGGCGCATGAAAGGCAGCCGAGAAGTGCAGAATGGGGTGCTCTTCTTAGAACGTCGCCGCCGACGGTTAATCCTTTTGTAACTGTAGCGGCGTCTGCAAGGTCGTAGAAGGCCGCGGTATACCCCGAACGAGGATTAGACTACGAGACACACCCGCTGAGAGCTAAGTGGTTGACCGTTCCCACGGGGAAAAGCGTGGGAAACGCTCAGGTGGCCAAGCTGTATGACAACAACCCGACAGGTTGTCACTCTCGCTAGTTGAGGCCCCTCTCTCAATTAAAAAAGGGGTGGGGTCAAAATATTTTTGGGGCGGAGTTTCCCCTCAATTAAACGCGCATGATTGGACCCATGTAGAGGTCTCTTGTCCCCAAGGAAGAGAGCGAGGAGACACGAGGGGGATTTAAGCGCAGGATTTTGCCCTGCTAGGCAGACTAGTCGCTGACCAAGATGGTGTAGAAACAGATCAACAAGCATCTCTTCTAGAAGTTTTTAGTGTGGCTCTGTATCGGCTGGCCACCTAAACTTAGCCGTTCGTCTAGTTGTGACGCGATATTAACGTCTTCAACGTAGACATCGGGACTACGCCTCGAGTTAGCTCAACCTGCTCGAAGTCACCTGCAAGCACTAGCCTCCCAGAGCCACCAGCGTTGCAACACCGCCGACATCGCAGTCGTGCCATAACTCTCTTCGTCTTCTCGCATCCGATCGTCGGGGACACAACGCTGCCGGTCATCACACGTATGCCTTCACCTGTTTATATCTTCGAACTTTCTCCTCCGTCGTTCTATTCTTGTTAGTTTGTGTAGTTTGTAATAGTTCTCTCTCGTAAGCTCATTTATTGTCTCTGTTATATATTTCTTTAGTTGTATCAAGTGTCGATGTATTTTGTTAGTTGTATTGAAGTGTTGTATTAGATCCCATGTGCTGCAATATCACTAGAGTAAAGTTGTTTTGTTTTCTCACGTCTCTGATCTCTTCATTGTCACTGCTTGCGTACGGAACGAACCGACCTGCTGTCATTCGCGTCGCCGACTTCGCGCTGGCGACGCTAGAGTGGCAGCTTGTAACACTGACACCCACAAAGCCGTAGCAACTCTTCGACAACGTCAGCGGTAAACTGCCGGCCGCGAGCACTTATCACCACACGAGAGCCCCATGACGAAGTATGATCGAGTGTAGAAGAAACCATGACACATCAGATGATGTGGCTGAAGCAACCGCCATCGTTTCAGTATACCGCGTCAGGTAATCTACGCACACAATAATCCAGCGGCGGCCGGTGGTAGACTTGGGGAAAGTGCCCAGTGAATCTATGCCGACTTTTTTGAATGGTGATGTCGGTGGCTTAACCGGCTGCAGTGGGCCGGCCAATTGTGTGGTAGGTTGTTTGTGGCGTTGGCAGACATCACAACTTGCGACGTAGTGCTTGGTGGTCTTCCAGAGTCGAGGCCAGTAAAACGTTGTCGGATACGGTGAAGCGTTCGGCCAAATCCAAAGTGCCCAGACGTGATGTCATCGTGCATGGCTTGGAATACCGCAAGACGCAGGCATTCTGGCACGACGAGGAGTAGTGTGGAACCATGGCTGGAGTAATTCTTGCTATATAGTAGGGCGTCGTGAATCACGAATGGCGTGGCGCGTTTAGAGCTACGAGCCACATCAATCATTGGTTACAGCGGAGGGTCACGCTGTTGCTCGTGACGGAAGACGTCCAAATTTGGGAAGTTGGACTAGATTGCGGCCAGGTAGTTGTCGAAATCATCATCATCAGCATCCACAGTCGGAGATGGAAGACGAGATAAGCAGTAGGCATCTGCGTGACATCGACCGCTCTTGTACGTCACAGAATAATTATATTCTTGAAGCCGTAAGGCCCAGCGAGCCAACCGTCCAGCTGGGTCACGTAGTCCGACAAGCCAAGAAAGCGAATGATGATCTGTGACGATCTTGAACTGCCGGCCGTACAAATAAGGTCTGAACTTTTGGATGGCGAAAACAACTGCAAGACATTCCAGTTCGGTGACTGTATCATTCCTCTCCGCCTTAGTCAAAGTACGACTTGCATACGCCACGACGTGCTGGCGGCTGTCGTGATATTGAACTAGCACGGCACCAACACCGATACCACTAGCATCTGTATGCAGTTCCGTGAGTGCCTCCGGGGCGAAATGGCGCAAGAGGGGCCCGGAAGTAAGCAAATACTTCAGCTGCTCGAAATCAGCCTCACACTCAACGGTCCATCGTAATGGGGCGTTTTCACGGAGCAACTCTGTCAGGGGATGAGCAAGCTGGGCGAAGCCTTTGATAAACCGACGAAAATAAGAACACAGCCCGACGAAGCTACAGAGATCCTTCACAGACGTCGGTTGCTTGAAGACTGATTTTGTGCGGGTCTGGTCGTATACCATCCCTGTCGACTAGATATCCAAGCACAAGGGCTTGACGCTCACCAAAATGACACTTCTTTGCGTTTAGAACGAGACCAGCTTGTTTGATGCAATCTAGAACGACGCTAAGCCGATGGTTGTGCTCGTGGAACGTCTTGCCAAAAGTAATTACATCATCGAGATAACACATACATATCTCCCATTTGAGACCGCGAAGGATGGAGTCCATGAATCTCTCGAAGGTATCTGGGGTGCTGCATAAGCCAAACGGCATAACGTTGAATTCAAATAACCCATCAGGCGTGACAAAAGCAGTCTTCTCTTTGTCAGGCGGATGCATTGGTATTTGCCAGTATCCTGACCTTAGGTCGACGGACGAAAAGTATGCGGCCGAGTGCAGACAATCAACAGCATTGTCGATGCGTGGTAGCGGATACACGTCTTTCTTTGTGACGGCGTTGAGACGGCGGTAGTCTACACAAAATCGCCAAGAGTTGTCTTTCTTTTTTACCAATATAACAGGAGCTGCCCAGGGACTGCTTGACTCTTGAATAACGCCTTTCTGCAGCATGTAGTTGACCTGATCGGCGATCACTCGCCTCTCTGACGGGGATACGCGAGAGGGTTTCTGGCGTATCGGTGTAGCATCTCCCGTGTTGATGCGGTGGTGCATACGGGATTCGGGCAACATGGAACAACGCTTGTTTTGAGCGAAATCAAAGACTCCCGCGTAGCGTGTAAGTACCTCCTCAAGGACATTCTGCTCGGAAGAAGGCAACGACTTATTGATCATGCGTTTAATCTCGGCTGAGTAATTAGGCGCAGTCTGACTGATGGCTGGAGACTGAGACCATTCTGACGTCAATTGTGGCCTGCTCCTCGAACATTCCCAGTTTGAATCCGGCTGATAAAACAACAGGCTCTGAGGCTGCGTTGAGCGCCCACAAGCAAGCATTTCCGTCGATGGCTGTAAGGACAGACCGTGGGACCAGCACATTCTTCTTGATGGCGTTTGCATGATCAGGCTCCACAAGTCCAGTGCAGGGTCCTGAGCGGACATGAGAAAAGAATACGGGTACAAACACTGCTGTCCGACCAGAGATCGTCACATCTTCAGACAACGAAAGAGTATTGATGAGCAGAGTCGGAAAATCGTCAATTATTGCAGCGGGCAACGTACTTTGTAGAAGAATCTCTCCAGTTCTACAGTCAAGCGTAGCGCCGCATTCATGAAGGAGGTCTATCCCTAAATTGACGTCATGAGTTGCGCGAGCCAGTACAGTGAATTCAACACGGAAATTTTGTCCACCAATTGTGAGTACAACTGAACAAATACCAACAGGGCATAACACTTCGCCTCCAACTCCACGAAAGGTTTCTTTACGATTCCACGCGAACATAACTTTGTGACCCAAGAAACGATGTTTGAAACGAAGGTTCATAACCGAAACAGCAGCACCAGTGTCTACAAGAGCAAGAGTATCTACACCGCCTATACACACACACATCACAGCAGAAGGAGAAATTGGCGAAACTGACCGTCCCGCGACCACACCTCCATCGGTCGCACCAGTTAGTTTCCCAGCTGATGCGGGGAAGGTGACCGGCGACGCGGAGACGGCGACCAGCGGGACCGTGTCGGAGGCGGTGTCAGGCTTCGCTCGGAGGCGGGGGACTCGCTGCGAAATTCGTTAGGCCATTGCTGTCGGGGACGGTGGTCGGCCGTGTGAGTGGTCCAGGTTTCGTGCATACGAGGCGGGTGCGTCGAAAAACGTGGCGGCACAGCGGTTTCGGACTTACGAGCCGGATACGCTGAAAAACACGGCGGTGCAGGCGGCCGTCTGGGACAGAAGCGCGAAATAAGCCCTGGGAGACCACATGTGTAGCAAACGGGAACTTGTCGGCTTACATTAGCACGAGCAGAGGTGGCTGAAGTACGCGGAGACGGGTCGTGCTCCACAGGAACATTTTGTGATGACGCATAGTAATCTTCTGGTAGAGGCCTGGTTGTCGACGATCGGAGGTCCGCAGTGGTACGTAGAGAAGATGACATCCGGTGGTGGCCACAACCCGTCGGGGAAAACGGAAGCCGCGGGGTAAAATCTGCAGTTTCTGTGCGTGGTCGGTTTTCGACGTGGCGCTCTCGCATCCAGTAGGGAAGTGGTTCGGAAACGCGGCAAACGAGCATTGGTGGTGAACGTCACCTGCTTGAAGTCGTACGAGCTCTTCTCAAACTACCCGACGTACGAGAAAGGGAATGTCTTCGCAGGTGGCGACGCCCATACTTGCGACAGTGGGAACATTGTCCAAGCGCCCGAACTTAGGTAGAACGATCCGGGTCTTCAACGCCTCGAAGGCGCGACACTGCTGCCTGAAAATCGAAGGAGTGTTCAAGTTTTCTTTTGTTATCAAAAAATTGTACACGTCCTCGGTGATGCCTTTTAACAAATGACCAACTTTGTCTTCGTCAGACATATTTGCGTTGACAATCCCGCAAAGCTTCAACACTTCTTCAATGTAGGTTGTGCACGTCTCGCCGGGCAGCTGAGCCCTACGTGACAACGTTTGCTCAGCTTTCTTTTTCAAGGAACTCGTGTCCCCAAAGCAGGCCTTCAGTTCCTTAACAAATATATCCCAAGTGGGGAGGACATGTTCATGGTTCTCAAACCAAAGCAAGGCTGTCTCGGAAAGGAAGAATACTACGTTCCCGAGCTTCGCCGGTGCACCCCATTCGTAGTAGCGGCTCACTCTGTCGAAGTGTTTTAGTCAAGCGTCCACGTCTTCGTCAGTTTTACCTGAGAAAATTCGTGGCTCAGGTGCCCATTAGTCTGGTTGTCGAGGTCAACGGCCACCTTGTGCCGTGTCGGTGGCAGTGGTGGATGCAGCAGCGTAGTACGTCAATGGGATTGCTGTGTCGTCGTTCATGCTGATGTCGTCTGGGGGTCGGCCAGCTAAGCGTCTGCTTCTTCGAAGAACTTCTGCTGCGGGGTCCAGGACGGCAAGTTACCCAGTACCTCCACCAAAGCTGTTACGGGTGTGATGGGTTTATTTACACTGAAAAATGTCAGCGCTCTACCGTCACTGCCGAATCGCCATCGCTCGAGAGCGTCCGATCTCTTCTTCCTCGCCCTTTCAGTTCTCGTTACAATATAGTAATTCGCCTAATGATATCGTCAATCCAAAGTACTGAAATAAATGTGTGTAAGTTGTTTGACTTGTTCCGACCGCCGTGTGCTGTGTACGTTCACTCCAAGAGCGTGGTGGCGTAGCTCGCCATTTCGAGACACCACAAAACATATGAATGGCTCGAGGCTCACTTTTTCCATTTGATACCAAGGCTCTCCAATAACAAAAGAGCAAGTGGAAATACCGATCAATGTTCCCAAGATGAAATAAAACGTATTGGCGAATCTCACTTGCACTGGGAATTGATGAGATGTGAAGCACGAATGAGGAAGGTCCATATGTCACTTTCAAATAAACACAATGTCACGAGGCGGACGTAATTATGTCGTAGATCACTTCAATATCATGATTATCATGTTTGCGCCTGACATTTGTGCTCGTAGTTTATTCACGTCAGGTAATGCCAAATTTGGTATATGTTACTCTAGCGAAACAGCCGCGAGCACGCTATGAGCAAAGCGTGTAGTCATGTTTTACATGACACGCGTATCATTAGTATTGTGTTTGGACGAGTTATTTACCTTCATAGTCTATTAACGTCACGTTATACAAAACTTGGTATATCTGAATCTAGCGAAACGGCGTGAGCACGCTATGTACGTAGCGTGTAGTAATATTTTACATGACACGCATGTCATTATTATCATGTTTCACCGAGTCATTTACCTTTGTCGTCTGTTCACGTAACGTGATACCAAATTTGGTATATGTGGAGCTAGCGAAACGGCCGCGTGCGCGCTATCAGCGTAACATCTAGTTATGTGTTACATGACACACATGTCCTGATTATCATGTTTGGACGAGTCATTTACCTTCGTTATCCATTCACGTCCCGTAATACCAAACTTGGTGTACGTGACGCTAGCGAAATGGCTATGAGTGCATCATGAGCTAGGTATGTTGTCATGTCCTTACATGACACGCATGTCATGATTATCATGTTTGGACGTGTAATTTCGTCTGTTCACGTCACGTGATACCAAAGTTGGTATATGTAGAGCTAGCGAAACGGCCACGAGTGCGCTATGAGCATAGCATGTAGCCATTTTAATCGCGACACGCATATCATGATTATCATGTTTGGTCGTGTCATTTACTTTTCTCGTTCATTCACGTCACGTAATACCAAATTAGGTATACTTGACGCTAGCGAAACGGCCACGAGTGCATCATGAGCATGGCATGTAGCCATATTGTTACATAAACCTCATCTCTTGATTAACATGTTTGCACCAGTCATATACCGTCATCATCCATTCACGTCCCGTAATACAAAATTTGGTATACGTGGCGCTAGCGAAACGGCCGCGAGCGCATCATGAGCATGGCGTGTAGTAATGACACACATGACATGCATGTCATGATTTCCACGTTAGATTCTGTCGCTTTTGTTCGCCATGCAGTCATATCATACCGTACCAGTTTTGCTGCATGTCACATGAAGGAGACCACCACAAGAACAGCAAGACCATGAAATGTATATCATGACATTCGTGACATATATATAATGATTTTCATGTTATGACTATAGTCAGTTATGCTCGTCATACACTCATGTTACGGCATACTAATTTTTGTATAAATACCATTATCTAAATGGCCAGGAGAGCTAAACGTCGTAGGTATCTATATAGATAGACAGACATACACGATAAAACTCGCCGAAGTCCACTAAAAAATGTTTCGCTGCGCACAACTAGGGTGCTGGCAAAGAACCGGGACCTCATGGATTGGGCGCTGCATTGTACGAGACATTTAAAGGCGTAATATCTGTGGCCTTACATCGTGTTTTCACAGAGGCTTTAAGATTAACGGTGCTGCCCACTTGATTTAGAAAGATGTACGTAATACTCCTACTGAAGATTGATTATCCTAAAAAATTTTTGTCACGTGAGTCATATCGACCAATCACCTTGATTGATTTGTGGGGTTTAACGTCCTAAAACCACCATTTGATTATGAGAGACGCCGTAGTGGAGGGCTCCGAAAATTTTCACCACCTGAGGTTCTTTAACGTGCACCCAAATCTGAGTACACGAGCCTACAACATTTCCGCCTCCATCGGAAATGCAGCCGCCGCAGCCGGGAATCGAACCCACGACCTGCGGGTCAGCAGCTGAGTACCTTAGCCACTAGACTACCGTGGCGGGGCCGACCAATCACCTTGGCCAACGCAGATTATAAAGTGTTTAGAAAGGCTCTCACTAGTAGGGTGGAGAAGGTGTTGAACATATTAGTTGGACCAAACCAAAGATGAAAAATACACGGACGCACAATAAACACCAGTGTTCATGTACGAAGAATGTGCTGGAGGGTTGTGGTGTGCTCGACAGCAGAGTTCCAATGTTGCAATTAGATATGAAAAAAAAACCTTTCATCGTGTAACTAATGACAATACTTTTGTACACTAAAATATGTTAACGTTGGTCTGTCATTTTATAACTAAAAATAGCTTATAAAAAGTGCTTTATGTGTTACTGAAAGCTTTCAAGTGACAAATGGTGTACGTGTGGCAGGGGGATGTCAATTCATCGTTATTATTCACAATATTTGTATGGAACCTTTCCACATGAAGATTATTTGCAACGAAACAATAAATTTGTATCAGCTAATGACAAGTGAATTCAAAATGTTAACATATGCACATTGCATTGCTGTGTTCTCTTGCGATAAAGTGTTAGTGAAGTGATACGTGATATGGACTCTTTTTGCAAGATGACAGGTAGTTCAGTAGCCCCGTCGCGGTGGTCTAGTGGCTAAGGTACTCGGCTGCTAACCCGCCGGTCCTGGATCAAATCCCGGCTTTGGCTGCTGCATTTCCGATGGAGGCGGAAATGTTGTAGGCCCGTGTACTCAAACTTTGGTGCTCGTAAAAGAACCAAAGGTGGTCAAAATTTCCGGAGCCCTCCACTACGGCATCTCTCATAATCAAATGGTGGTTTTGGGACGTTATACCCCACAAATCAATCAATCAGGTAGTTCAGTAAACTGGGATAAATATCCAGGCTTGTGGTATGGTTCCTGGGAGACCAGCCCACAAAACTTTGCAAATATGTACCAAATACGCACACATGAGACATTGCACTTGTACAAACTATATAAATACGATGGAGTACCTTCGCAGCACTACAGGGGCAGAAATAATTAGATGGAAGGAAGTACGTGAAAGTACTCATAAAAGACTCGAAGCTGGGGTGGTGGGGAACTTTCTATGTTTTCTAGAGCAACTGCTTGTAATTGGTTAATTGTTTGCTAAGTATGGTATGGTATAAGTTCCTATTTATGTCAAAAGCACATGTACAAAAATTGCCTACAATGATGGAGGTGTTTTTTTTTTTTTGCGGGGGGGGGGGGGGGGTCGGTACGGAAGCGTACGAGACGTACAAAATTATCCCATTCTTCAAGAAATGGTGGCATAAAATCAGCGAATGTGTTTTGATAAATCAAATAGAGTTTGAAAGTATTTTTGATTTGACTAACGTAACACTTTTCTGAGCACGTTTATGCACATTCTACTCTGCAATAAGATTCCTGATCATGTGTTATCAAATATGTCTTTAAAATATAACCTACGTGGATACTTGAGAAACTTAAAATGGTCTAAAGTATTGAAAGTGCGATTTTCAATGAAAATAGTATTCGTTGCATCGAGAAAGCATCTTTACAGGTATTTACGTGACATAATATTGCCTGAGCTAACTATAGATCAATATATCGTGTTGTAAAGGGGCGGGAAGAGGCGCTGAACGTGACGTACTAAAGGGGGTAACAATTGTGACCATGCTCGCAAGCGCAAAGGCATTCTTCTTCCAACTGCACAGCGAAATATTGCCGGCAAAACCATGGTTACATGAAAAGTGTTATTTTGTACCATGGTCGACATACTGCCCATATGTCAGAAACCCGAGACTGTCAACCATTATTTTCTTCACTATTGAGATGCTATTTTTCCGTGGGACATTTCGCAGCGTACCACGAAAAAAGGTTTTGCCTATCGCACCATACAGTATCAGATTTATGGCTGTGTAAATTCAAGATGATGTCCCCACGACATGTTGCTTGTGCTTCACAGCGAGTGGTGAACCAGAATGGCTGTGCATCACGTATAGATAACGATAACCCGATCGGTGCTCGGATACCTCACGCAGAGGATTCTACAACGGCCACCTGGATCAGCGCGTGCGGTGATCCAGGTGGCTGTGATTCCATACATAGGAACGTATGCAATTCTACAAAAAATGACGTGAATGCGTGTCGTGTTAGTTATACGATGAATCATATTTAAATGAAACCAGTAGCAGCTAGGCTGATGTTTCTTTACAATTGTTATTAAGTGCTTGTAGTTTTGTGTGTGTGTGTGTGTGTGTGTGTGTGTGTGTGTGCGCGTGTGCGTGTGCGTGTGCGTGTGCGTGTGCGTGTGTGTGTGTGTGTGTGTGTGTGTGTGTGTGTGTGTGTGTGTGTGTGTGTGTGTGTGTGTGTGTGTGTGTGTGTGTGCAAAGCCGGCGGTGAAGAAAAAAACTCCAGCTAGCACAGTCAGTATCGCATGAAACAGCCTTAGATTCGTGGGTTCGAGCCCCACGCTGGGCGCTGTATTTTTTTAATGCAAATGCATTTCTTCGTCAGGCCATGTCAGGCGTCCGTCGGGATCCATCCACCGCCCTCTCTCCTAGCAGTATCTGCGGGCGCGCGCGTCTCTAGCCACCAGAGCCCCCACCATTTCACGCTTCGGCGTCGGTAGAGTACCGTATGGAGATCATAAAAAGTTACTCTGGGCGCCGGCAGCTGTCAGTGACACCTGCGGGCGTGCGCGCTTATCCTCATCCCAAGCAACCTAATCCCCCACCTCTTGACTTCAACGTGACTTACCACCACCTCAATTTTAGTGCGCTTGAAACGCGTTTGTTCTGCCAGCGCTTGTGTAGCCTCACATTATGGCTGCAGGTACAATGACAGGCGCAGTGCTTCGCCGCTCTTTGCCCCGCCGCGATGGTCTAGTGGCTAAGGTACGTGGCTGCTGGCCCCCAGGTCGCGGAATTGAATCCCGGCTGTGGCGGCTGCAATTTTAGTGGAGGCGAAAATGCTGTAGGCCCGTGTACTCAGATTTGCGTGCACGCGAAGGAAACCCGGGTGGTGAATATTTCTGGAGCCCTCCGCAACGGCGTCTCTCATAACCACATGGTGGTTTTGGGATGTTAAACTCCGCATATCTATCTATCTATCTATCTATCTATCTATCTATCTATCTATCTATCTATCTATCTATCTATCTATCTATCTATCTATCCATTCATCTATCTATCTATCTATCTATCTATCTATCTATCTATCTATCTGTCTGTCTGTCTGTCTGTCTGTCTGTCTGTCTGTCTGTCTGTCTGTCTGTCTGTCTGCCTGTCTGTCTGTCTGTCTGTCTGTCAATCTATCGCCAATCCTTAATTCTCTCACCGTTCCCTCTCTCTCCTCCCAGCGCCCTACTTAGTCGTCAGCTCACGCCTCACTTTCGACTGATCGGTGCTGGGTGCCCCTAGGCACATCCGGAAATGTGTTGTCGAGACGCCGCTGTAAAATGGCAACGCCGAGCCGAGAACGCTGTTGTTGTTGTTGTTGTTGTTGTTGTTGTTGTTGTTGTTGTTGTTGTTGTTGTTGTTGTTGTTGTTGTTGTTCACTTCATAGTATTTTTAACCGTGCACGCTAGCTACTAGAGCTGGAAACGCATACCGCGTTTCTCGGGACAGAAGCACGCTACGTGCGACATAAGCGCGCCACGCCACACTGTATTTTTTTCTGATCTGTTTGCATGTTACATGGATTGTTATCCAGTCTTTCTTCGCCTTCTTCTCCTTCACTCTTTGACTTAAGCTTTCTGACCATGAACGCACGGGGTGACGCAAACTGAAATGGATGCTATCATCTCGGCTAGCTCAGTCGGTATAGCATGAGACTTTTAATATAAAGGTCGTGGGTTCGAGCCCCACGGTGGGCGCTGCATTATTTTACTGATCTGTTCCTATGTTACACGGATTGTTTTCCGATCTTTCTTCGCCTTCCTCTCCTTCGCTCTTGGACTTAAGCTTTCTGACCATGAACGCACGTGGTGACGCAAACTGAAACGGGTACTGTCTGCCCGGCTAGCTCAGTCGGTAGAGCATGGGACTTTAATTCTCAGGGTCGTGGGTTCAAGCTCCACGTTGGGCGCTGCAATTTTTTACTGATCTGTTCTCTTGTCACGCGGATTATTTTCCAATATTTCTTCAGCCTCCTCTCCTTCGCTCTTTGACTTAAGCTTTCTGACCATAAACGCACGGGGTGACGCAAACTGAAGCGGGTGCCGTCTGCTCGGCTAGCTCAGTCGGTAGAGCATGAGACTTTTATTCTCAGGGTCGTGGGTTCGAGCCCCACGTTAGGCGCTGAATTTTTTTACTGATCTCTTCCCATGTTACAGGAATTGTTTTCGAATCTTTCTTTGCCTTCCTCTCCTTCGCTCTTTGACTTAAGCTTTCTGGCCATGAATGCACGGGGTGACGAAAACTAAAACGGTGCCTGTCTGTCCGGCTAGCTCAGTCGGTAGAGCAGGAGACTTTTAATTTCAGGGTCGTGGGTTCGAGCCCCACGTTGCGCGCTGCGTTTTTTATACTGATCTGTTCCCATATTACACGGATTGTTTTCCAATCTTTTTCGCCTCCCTCTCCTTCGCTCTGTGACTTAAGCTTTCTGACCATGAACGCACGGGGGGACGCAAACTGAAACGGGGCCTGTCTGTCCGGTTAGCTCAGTCGGTAGAGCATGAGACATTTGGTCTCAGGGTGATGGGTTCGAGGCCCATGTTGGGCGCTGCGTTTTTTTACTGATCTGTTCCCATGTTACACGGATTGTTTTCCAATCTTTCTTCGCCTCCCTCTCCTTCGCTCTTCGACTCAAGCTTTCTGACCATGAACACACGGGGGGACGCAAACTGGAACGGGTGCTGTCTGCCCGGCTAGCTTAGTCGGTAGAGCATGAGACTTTTAATCTCAGGGTCGTGGGTTCAAGCCCCACGTTGGGGGCTGCATTTTTTACTGATCTGTTCCCATGTTACACGGATTGTTTTTAATCTTCCTTCGCCTTCCTCTCTTTCTTTCTGTGACTTAAGCTTTCTGACCATGAATGCACGGGATGACGCAAAGTTAAACGGGTACTGTCTGCCCGGCTAGCTCAGTCGGTAAAGCATGAGACTTTATTCTCAGGGTCGTGGGTTCGAGCCCCACGTTGGGCGCTGAATTTTTTACTGATCTGTTCCCAGGTTACAGGAATTGTTTTCCAATTTTTCTTTGCCTTCCTCTCCTTCGCTCTTTGTCTTAAGCTTTCTGACCATGAACGCACGGGGTGACGCAAACCAAAACGGGGCCTGTCTGTCCGGATAGCTCAGCCGCTAGAGCATGAGTCTTTTAATCTCAGAGTCGTTGGTTCAAGCCCTAAGTTGAGCGCTGCATTTTTTTACTGATCTGTTCCCATGTTACAGGGATTGTTTTCCAATCTTCCTTCGCCTTCCTCTCTTTCGCTCTGTGACTTAAGCTTTCTGACCATGAACGCACGAGATGACGCAAACTGAAACGGGTACTGTCCGTCAGGCTAGCTCAGTCGGTAGAGCATGAGACGTTTAACATCAGGGTCGTGGGTACAAGCCCCACGTTGGGCGCTACATTTTTTACTGCTCTCATCCCAATCTTTCACAGATTTTTTTCCAATCTTTCTTCACCTTCCTCTCATTCGCTCTGTGACTTAAGCTTTCTGACCATGAACGCCCGGAATGACGCAAACTGAAATGGGGACTGTCCTCCCGGCTAGCTCAGTCGGTAGAGCATGAGACTTTTATTCTCAGGGTCGTGGGTTTAAGCCCCACGTTGGTCGCTCAATTTTTTTATCTGTTTGCATGTTACACGCATTTTTGTCCAAACTTTCGTCGCCTTCCTCTCCTTCGATCTTTGACTTAAACTTTCTGATCATGAACGGACGGGGTGACGCAACATAAACGGGGGCTGTCTGCCCAGCTAGCTCAGTCGATAGAGCATGAGGCTTTTAACCTCAGAGTCGTTAATTCAAGCCCCAATTTGGGCGCTGCATTTTTTACGGATCTGTTCCCATGTTACACGGATTGTTTTTCAATCTTCCTTCACCTCCCTCTCTTTCACTCTTTGACTTGAGCTTTCTGACCATGAACGCACGGGGGGACGCAAACTGAAACAGGTGCTGTCTGCCCGGCTAGCTCAGTCGGTAGTGCAGGAGGCCTTTAATCTCAGGGTCATGGGTTCAAGCCCCACGTTGGGCGCTGCACTTTTTTACTGATCTGTTCCGCGGATTGTTCTCCAATCTTTTTTCGCCTTCCTCTCCTTCGCTCTTTGTCTTAAGCTTTCTGACCATGAAAGCACGGAGGGACGCAAACTGAAGTGGGTGCTGTCTGCCCGGCTAGCTCAGTCGGTTGAGCATGAGACTTTTAATCTGAGGGTCGTGGGCTCGAGCCCCACGTTGGGCGCTGCGCTTTTTACTGATCTGTTCCCATGTTACACGGAGGTTTTCTAATCTTTCTTCGCCTTTTCTCCTTCGCTCTTTGACTTAAGCTTTCTGACCATGAACGCACGGGGTGACGCAAACTGAAATGGGTGCTGTCTGCCCGGCTAGCTCAGTTGGTAGAGCATGAGACTTATAATTTCAGGGTCGTGGGTTCGAGCCCCACGTTGGGCGCTGGCTTTTTTTACTGATCTGTTGCCATGTTACAGAAATTGTTTTCTAATTTTTCTTCGCCTTCCTCTCCTTCGCTCTTGGACTTAATCTTTCTGACCATGAACACACGGGGTGAAGCAAACTGAAACGGGTGCTGTCTGACCAGCTAGCTCAGTTGGTAGAGCGTGAGGCTTTTAACCTCAGAGTCGTTAATTCAAGCCCCAAGTTGGGCGCTGCATTTTTTTCTGATCTGTTCCCATGTTACACGGATTGTTTTCCAATCTTCCTTTGCCTTCCTGCCTTTCACTCTGTGACTTAAGCTTTCTCACCATGAACGCACGGGAGGACGCAAACTGAAACGGGCACTGTCCGCCCGGTTAACTCAGTCGCTAGAGCATGAGAATTTTAAACTCAGAGTCGCTGGTTCAAGCCGCAAGTTGGGCACTGCATTTTTTTACTGATCTGTCCCCATGTTACACGGATTGTTTTCCAATGTTCTTTCGCCTTCCTCTCTTTCGCTCGGCGACTTAAGCTTTCTGACCATGAACGCACGGGATGACGCAAACTGAAACGGGTACTGTCCGCCAGGCTACCTTAGTCGGTAGAGCATGAAACTTTTAATCTCAGCGTCGTGGGTTTAAGCGTCACGTTGGGTGCTGCATTTTTTTAGCTGTTTGCATGTTACACGAATTGTTGTCCAATCTTTCTTTGCCTTCCTCTCCTTCACTCTTTGACCTAAACTTTCTGACCATGAACGCATAGGGTGACGCAAACTGAAACAGGGCCCGTCTGACCGGCTAGCTCTGTCGGTAGAGCATGAGAATTTTTTTCTCAGGGTCGTGGGTTCGAGCCCCACGTTGGGCGCTGAATTTTTGTTCTGATCTCTTTCCATATTACAGGAATTGTTTTCCAATAATTCTTCGCCTTCCTCTCCTTCGCTCTTTGACTTAATCTTTCTGACCATGAACACACGGGATGAAGCAAACTGAAACGGATGCTGTCTGCCCGGCTAGCTCAGTTGGTAGAGCATGAGGCTTTTAATCTCAGAGTCGTTGGTTGAAGCCTTAAGTTGGGCGCTACATTTTTTTACTGGTCTGTTCCCATGTTACACGGATTGTTTTTTCAATCTTCCTTCGCGTCCCTCTCTTTCGCTCTTTGACTTGAGCTTTCTGACCACGAACGCACGGTGGGACGCAAACTGAAACGGGTTCTGTCTGCCCGGCTAGCTCAGTTGTAGAGCATGAGGCTTTTAATCTCAGAGTCGTTGGTTCAAGTCCGAAGTTGGGCGCTGCATTTTAGATGCGGAGCATCTAATACTCGAGGCTTGTAGTGCGGCGCCGTCTGCAAGCTTCCTCCTCCTTCTTCCACCATCTGTGCATCCCTTCCTCTTCTATACACCGCGCGCGCTTCACTCCTCCACCATCTGTGCACCCTTCCTCCTCTACACACCGCGTGCGCTTCTCCTCTTCACGAACATTCGCTAGCTGTATAATGTAGCGCGCATGCGCCGTCACGCTTCGAAAACATCGGCAGCTGACGCGCGTGCATGCGCCGTCGCGCTTCGAGAACATCGGCAGCTGACGCGCGCGCATGCGCCGTTGCGCTTCTCCCCCTTCTCGAACATTCGACAGCTGACAGTGCATGCGCCGTCGCGCTGTATATATACTCAAGGTCGGCGCTCGCTCGCTCAGTTGCCGCTCGTCGGTCGGTTTGTACGACGCGTCGACGTCCAAGGTCGCGGTGAAATGAATTCCAACGAATCCACAAACACAATGATCGACGTCCCTTCGACCAGCGCCGCCCTTTCGCATACGTGTGTACGTATTCACTCATTTAACACCCCCTCCTACAACCACGTTAACCAATTTAGCCATCGACCCAAGTAAGTCGCAATTTAACACCCCATTTCACAACCACGTTAACCAATTTAGCCATCGACCCAAGTAAGTCGATCTTTAACACTCCGTTAACCAATTATATGCTCCGCATCCTCCTCAGTGTTCCCCCGAGGGAAGCTGTGGGCAATTTTTTTTTACTGATCTGTTCCCATGTTACACGGATTGTTTTCCAATCTTCCTTCGACTTTCTCTCTTTTGCTCTGTGACTTAAGCTTTCTGACCATGAACGCACGAGATGACGCGAACGGAAACGGGTACTGTCCGCCCGGCTAGCTAAGTCTGTAGAGCATGAGACTTTAATCTCAGCATCGTGGGTTTAAGCCCCACGTTGGGTGCTGCATTTTTTATCTGTTTGCATGTTACACGAATTGTTGTCCAATGTTTCTTTTCCAGTCTTCCTTCGCCTTCCTCTTTTTCGCTCTGTGACTTAAGCTTTCTGACCATGAACGCACGGGATGACGCAAACTGAAACGCGCACTGTCCGCCCAGCAAGCTCAGTCGGTAGAGCATGAGACTTTTTCTCAATGTCGTGGGTTCGAGCCCAACATATGGCGCTGATTTTTATTGATCTGTTCCCGTAGTACACGGATTGTTTTCCAATCTTTCTTTGCCTCCCTCTCCTTCGCTCTTTGACTTAAACTTTTTGACCATGAACGGACGGGGTGACGCAACATAAACGGGGGCCGTCTGCCCAGCTAGCTCAGTCCATGGAGCATGAGACTTTTATTCTGAGGGTCGTGGGTTCGAGCCCAACGTTGGGCACTGCTTTTTTTACCGATCTGTTCTCATGTTACACGGATTGTTTTCCAATCTATCTACGCCTTCCTCTCCTTCGCTGTTTGACTTAATCTTTCTCACCTAGAACGCACGGGGTGGCGCAAACTGAAACGATTGCTGTCTGCCCGGCTAGCTCAGTTGGTAGAGCATGAGCCTTTTAATCTCAGAGTCGTGGGTTGAAACCGTAATTTGGGCGCTGCATTTTTTTACTGATTTGTTTCCATGTTACACGGATTGTTTTCCAATCTTTCTTCGCCTTCCTCTCCTTTGCTCTTTGATTTAAGCTTTCTGATCATGAACGCACAGGATGACGCAAACTGAAATGGGTACTGTCCGCCCGGCTAGCTCAGTCGCTAGAGCATAAGACTTTCAATCTCAGAGTCGTTGGTTCAAGCCCCAAGTTGGGCGCTGCATTTTTTTACTGATTAATTCCCATGTTACACGGATTGATTTCCAATCTTCCTTCGCCTTCCTCTTTTTCGCTCTGTGACTTAAGCTTTCTGACCATGAACGCATGAGATGACGAAAACTGAAACGGGCACTGTCTGCCCGGCTAGCTCAGTCGGTTGAGCATGAGACTTTTAATCTCAGGGTCGTGGGTTTGAGCCCCACGTTGGGCGCCGAATTTTTTACTGATCTGTTGCCATGTTACAGGAATTGCTTTCCAATATTTCTTCGCCTTCCTCTCCTTCGCTCTTTGAATTAAGCTTTCTGATCATGAACGCACGGGATGACGCAAACTGAAACGGGTACTGTCCGCCCGGCTAGCACAGTCGGTAGAGCATGAGACTTCTAATCTCAGGGTCGTGGGTTCGAGCCTAACGGTAGGCGCTGCATTTGTTATTGATCTGTTCCCATAATACACGGATTATTTTCCAATCTTTCTTCGCCTCCCTCTCCTTCATTCTTTGACCTAAACTTTTTGACCATGAACGGACGGGGTGACGCAACATAAACGGGGGCCGTCTGCCCAGCTAGCTCAGTCCATAGAGCATGAGACTTTTAATCTGAGGGTCGTGGGTTCGAGCCCCACGTTGGGCACTGCTTTTTTTAC